>KK117694.1:698453-741545 GCA_000611955.2 Stegodyphus mimosarum
AATTTACTGACACTAAATACTAGCAATTCTTAGCAGCTAAATAAAATACGCACGATTGCTAACAGAAAACAACAGGAACTCTGATTTAAAAATGAATTTTGCAAGTTAACTTCATTTCATCGTGCACAAAAAAATCTCGATAGGATATAAATTTTCATATCGGCTATAATGCAAGGCTAGCAAAATTAAAATGATTCTGTCTAGAGGAATGTAATATACGGAGTGTTGAAACATCTTTTATTAATTATTAATATATTAGATTACAGTGTCGCAAGTGTTCATGATCATTATTTAACGAATTTATTCTTAGATTTCAAAATATACCAATTTTACGGTTTATTAAAAGTTTAAGATTTAAATTATTAATAATTGCGATTGTTGTTTTCAAATCGCTCTGTGTTTTAAGAAATACTGAACTGGTTAAATTTGCCGTTTTCTAAGCGATAAAATTATAGTTTGAAATGTAAACTAAATATCTTATGCTTCGTTCAATGATAACACTTGTCAAATCATTTCGATGATAAACATACGGTAGCATAACGTAATACGACGGTTCAATATCTTGTAAACATTGCATTAAAAGAAATTTTCTAATATGAAAGGAACTTAAGTAAATTATAAACAATTCAGGAACTAATTCTTAAACAGATAGGCTTATCGTAACTCCTACGATTATATGCATTTCAAATGTTAAACTGAAATTTATATACACATGTCAGATGGCAGCTTCTTTTTAATTTAGCAAATTTTATACTTTTAAATTTCTTTAACATTTTGAAGCTTTAATGATAAAGATATATGATTATATATCATCACTGACATAATATTGTTGCGTGCGGAAGGCTTCGTAATAGATTGAATGTAATATTTTTGTCAAAAGAAATATTTCAGAGCTCTGAAATTTTCCACAGAAATATTCGTTCAAGTGTTCCCAGTATCGCACAATACAATCGGTAGTTACACTTCAAACTACAAAGAACGGTAAACACAACGTAATATAAAGCGTTTCTAAAGAGAAAGCTAATCTGATATCACGCTGCATTAACACCTCGCAACAATAACAACAACTAAACAACTGAAAGCAGATGCTCTCTCCCTGGATTTACATAATTTTCATCCAGCGCTGAGATATTTCTAGTACTTTCTGCTTCTCGAAATTACTGGAAGGTAATATGAGTATCGAATTACGGTTGCAGCTAATACAGTGATCAATTATATTTATTCAATCAGAATACCTGCTACGGTAATACAGGGAACGGATCCAAATATCGCCAAATGGTCACCGAGCTTGACGATTTTTAGCGATTTCTCTCCAAATTTGGAGACAAAATAAGTCGCCAAAACCGTTGTCAGCTTGGCGACACTTCGCCAAATTACCGAGATGCCCATTTGCTCAATGTTAAATGGATTTGCCCCTGTATTTTTACGTTTCCAGTATAGCTCCTTTCTTTAGATTTGTTACATTACGCAGCAAAATACAAAAATTTCACAAATGATAGCACTAAAATCCTTTATCTATGTACAAAATTAGTAAAAATATAAAATATTACATATTGGACTATAATTATGACTATATTACAGTCATGTGATTATTGTACTATATTATAGTCATATAATATAGTACAATAATCACATGTATAGTTATATATATCATCTGTCATATAGATGATATCTATGACTATATTGTAGTCATACATATAATCTAAAGTATTATATATTAAACTATCACTACATATGACTATAATCTAAAATATCATATACCAGATTATGATAGATATAATACATTGTAAGCTTAAATTATCAAATGTTGTTTTAAGACATTTTTTCCCTCGGATAGGAGTTTGAGGCATATTTTTTACTTAACGATCAGAGCAACCACCATAAAATTTCTTTCATTTTCGAAAACTTTCAAGCCAATTTTCATTTTTGGCTAGATTGAAAATTAATCTTTTACATAAAGCTTCTTTCAAATCTCCAACTTAACTTATCGACTTTTAGAAGATTTTGAAAGAAATAGATGAACTTTTTTATTATCCTACGGCTGCTAACAGTCACTGAATTTCAATTGATTGAAATCAAATGCTTCAGTTCGTCAGTATTAGAGAATCCACGATTTTAAGTGGTCATGAGGTAATATTTTTATAACAAACAGAAATATAAACAAATTAAATGTGATCTCAAGCTATCGAGCAGATCAGAGCACCTTGAAAGAAATGTGACGTTGCGCATTTTGTTGCTGCTCTGAGCAAAAGAATAATTTTCCTGCATCGGGAGAGAATGATTTTCATTCACTTTTAATTTTTAAAAGCATAGAATATGTATAAAAACTTTATACGGTTTACCTTACATGAATTAAAACATGATTTTTAAGTGTCATAATATTATCAGTCATATGCCTAAAAATAAAATTTCTTGACACTCATTTAAGAATTTTAATTTTATGAGGAAATTAACAAAATTTTAAAAATAATAATGTGATATCATAGAAATAAGATATATAAGAACAATTACATACTATTCGCTTACACGTCTGTTGAATAATTTTGATTAAAAACCCGCTACTTTTAAAAATCCAACTATTTTATTTTTATCTTGCATTTTGCATATGGCAAGAATTCTCGCAGAGCTGAAAGATAGTTTCTAAATTTTTCGCGCAATTTACTGAAACCGCGTAACTTGAAAACATTTTCTTCTATTTGTATTTTATTCTATTATTTTGTTACAACAGTTAATTATGAGCTATGTGGAAGGGACTCTTCTATATGTAGATGAAATGAAAGTGGGTTAATGGTTCCATGAAGGAAATTAGTTTTGTGATGCGACCTTATAAAACTAGATTCAAAGATGATAGCCATGAATTTGAAGGTTTCCAGAAACAAAAAAATTTTTGTTAACAAAAAACGAAATTTTTCTGTTAATAGAATTTGTAGAGAAGTGGTAGTAAAAGAAGCTGGTATAGCAGAAGATTTTACGTTGTGATGACAGTGCTCATGGCATCAGTGAATTAGTGTACAGCGAAATATGTAGTGTGATTTCGATCGACAACTTAGCTTAGTGGAAATTCTTGACACAGCACTTACAGGACTAAGCAATGGAACTTTGTAATTGAACTAAGTCATGCTTGTCTGTAGACATAAAGAGAAAGTATTGGTCCAAAAAACAAAGCAACTTAACAATTTATATTGAAAGAAATATTTAATAAACCAACTAAATAAATATAGAGCTTAGTCCAAAGGAGCTTTGCCCTTGAAGGACTTTTGTTTTGACTTGAAGGGTTTTTGTTTTGCGATTTTGCATCAGAAACATTAAAAGTCTGAATCACTTTTCAAACTGTTGCCACCAAATCTTGAAGCTCTATTATATTTAAAGAAATTAAACAATGAAGAATCTGGATAAATGTATGTATATTTCTCCAAATATGATAAAACAACTGTTCCAACGAACCATCCAGTTTTGAATAATGTATGTTTCCACCTGAATATGCGCATCTGGAAGCTCAAATTTAGAATCTGCAATTTGTTTTATTATGTATTTCATATTTTGTAAAACTTTAACAAATTTTTGATGGACAGACTCAAACAATTTAAAAGCGAGCAATGGCAACACTCTATGGGGAGAAAAATCTTTTTGTCTAAAGTGCGCGGAACTGTGTATCGGAAATTCTAGATATGCTCTTCTTAAATTATTGTGTGATATTGCTGTTAAACTGAATTTTATGGTTTAAGTGTGAAGAACATGATATTTAATAAATAAAGTGTAGGGATTTATATTTATTTTAAATAAACAGTTAAATTTAATTTTACATTACTATAAGTCTTCATTTCTACAGATTGTCAATGCCAGAATATTTAAATTTGGTAACGCGCGTGAAGTAATGCAAATTCTACTTTGAGTAGAAAAGGTTTAAATACTAAGTTCTAGAAGGGAAAGTGAGAGAGTGTGGGCGAACTCTGTGGTTGTAGTGTGAGCTTCTGCTTAGCACTGATTGCTGGTTAAACATAGCGTAACAACTATTACTTTGCTGCTACTAGACTTTTCAACGCTCTGTTAGGAAACAGGATAGTCTGAGCCCTGTAACGCAATTCTACTAGGTGTTAATTTCTTCAGATTTTTAGTTTAGTTCTTACTGTTTCAGTTACCGCCCAAGCAGAAGCGTACTTTGTTAGCGTTGAGTGGAGGCATTGTAAATTTCTAAAGAGTGTAATAAAGAGTACTTTAACCCTTCTTCTGAGCAGTTACTACACTTCCAGGTTTCACGCAGCAGTTACACATGTGGAGTCTACAAAAGGTAAACAGAAAAAGTTTAAAAAAACGCCCCCTTTGTGCATAATATAAAATCTGAAAGCTTTCAGATTTTTTTTGGGGGGGGGGTATTTTTTTTTTCATTTTGTAGTTTTAATTTTTTTAAATTATACATTTAAATCAAAAATTAAATCCATGCTATTTTTTTTTTCAAGTTACACAGTTAAATGCACAAAAAGGTAAGTTAAGAAAAGGAATTTTTCCATATTATATATTCCTCGTCATATTTGACTATAAATAAGAGCATGAGTTCGCTGACAATGACATATTTTAAGTCAAATTTTCCGAAATGAAATTTAAATAATTGAATGTAATTTGTCTCATGTGTGAAGTATATGTCTTACGTATGTGTCTTTTTGGTCATCATGATTATTCCTTATATTTGAATATAATTCTTAAATGATTTCCCATGATTCCATATTTGATCATGATGACCAAAAAGAATCGTAATAGCTATAAAAAATTACTTTTCATATTTCTGGGCATTGAACATAAACCATTTAAAAAATATTTTATATATATGTTTTTATTCATTTTATATTTTAATCAAAAGAAGGGATGAGGAGGGGAAGCGGATTAATCCAAACAAGGGAGAAAAGTAACAAAGAAAAGAAAATCACTGCCGCCTGAAATTAGAAAAATTCTTCTTTTTAATCATTGTAGTAAGAAAATAAGGGATATCAACTTTCTTTCAAGGTCTTCTAAAGTATCTAATAATGAAAAAAAAATAGCATTCATTTCCCTTCAATTTCTGTTCATTTAAAAATCTGATTTCTTCATTATTTAAAGTCGTGAGGCTACTAACTATGATATATAAAATCTTTATTTCCCATCATTGTTAGAAACCTTGCCACAACAACAACAACAACAACAATAAATAAAATAAAAACACGATGGAATTTTGAAAAAAAACCCATCAAAATTTGCCGAATTATGCTAAAGATTAATACAATATTTGTATGGTTTTTAGTTAAACTAACAAAGTTTTAATTTAATTTACTTTTTCTATCCCTTCCCATTTCGACTTCCCGTTAGAATAAGCGCGCGTTTCAGCTTTATGCTAATTTGAAGTGGAGCCAAGTTATATTTAAGCAAGAGGTAGGAACCTCTCAGTGTGAGAAAGCTTTTAGTCTCAGACCACGGTTACTCTATTCGACGTTCGCCTGACTAGCTAGCATTTAAATTCTAAGCCGTAGCGCTGTTAAACTATTACTTATTGAAGTAATTCCAAGTGCGTTAGTATTAATTAAATCTTGCTAAGCACCATTTAGTTTAGAGGCCAACCTCGCGTTCAAAGCTCTGTGAGCAACGACGATTTAATTTCTATCTGTGAGCAACGACTAATTTAATTTCTATTTAGCTTTAGTTTAAAATTATTTGATTGTTCATTTTAGACCCAAGTGCGGTCTCTACTTTCTGTATCCCTCCCGAGTTGGGAAATGGTTGTAAATAATTGTGATTTAATAAAAGAGGATTTTAAATCCCTTTGAAGTGCAGTTCTTCTGCCACTTTATCACAGTATTCTAGCACAGAACATAGCTGCATTCAGCTCCCTGTTCAAGATCAGGACTTTAAGCTGTCACGAAGATGTTTTCCAAGAATATGCACCGAACACTCAGTCCTGACAAATTTAACTATGAAGATAATTTTTTTGTTGTATTAAGATATGTGAAGTGGAGCGAAACTCTGCAGTGATTAATTTGACAGTTAAAGAAAGTTATATAAGAAAAATTAAACATTAAATTTAAAAAAAAAACACGGATTTTGAAAACAAATCGCAGTGGAATATTGAATTTTCATCGCAAGTACGTATGTACTTCGCTCGCTAGAAATTAAGAATAAAGAAGCTAGCTGAAAATTAATTTCGGGACTTGACTCAAATAAAAAACAGAAAACAAAGAAAATTAAATGGTGCAAAAAATATTCCACCCGTGTGCTTTAGGTGAAATAAAAAAAACTTTTTATCCATTATAAATAATAAATCACATAAAGATGAAATTTGAAATCTGAAAACTTCAGGTTATGATTTAACAACTCGAAAAGAAGAGTTTATCACCAAAAACTTAAAATAAAATTTAAAAAATATTAAAATATTTCTTAGACTGTAATCTATAAACTTCAGATTAGAGTCCATCAGCACGAAATGGTACTTAATAAATTATTATCTGATGAAAAGGAACTAAGGCTTCATCCGTTTACAATTTTCATAACTTTGCCCCCGCTGCCTGTTGAAAAATGATCCCATTGAATTTTTTATTACAGTTACGTCGCAGTTTTATTCCAAAATATTTTATTACTTACTTAGCACAAAATACTTTGTTAGAAGGCTGCAACGAAAATAATATAATTTCTACAAACAGTCATAATAAATTTACTAAATTTCATCCGATTTTGATTTTTTAACTGCTGCAAAGCATTCCAGTTCCGAAATTTGAACTAATCTCTTCTATAACCATCCGAATCTGAAACGTATATCTAACGTAGGGTGTCCCAACCGTTTTCTTGCATCGACCCCCTTTTACAAGATTTTTCTTCATCGACACCTTATATTTTTCTATATAATATGTACCATACAATATACTCACAATTGCGCATATATAACTTAAAGGTAACAATTAGACTAAGAACATGATCAAAAGTTTTGAAATATTTATTGAGCTGTTGTCAGACATAAAAATCTTAGATTCTAATTGAACAAAAAATCAGTTTTAATTAATGTGGTGGCTGCACTTGATGTACTGATTTGTTTTTGAATATCCGGCATAAAATTGCTTACCTTAAATCGCCTCGTTCAGAAATATTGAATATATTTCTTGTTTTCCATTGTAAGTTATTGATTCGATTAAAGTCTGTTTCTTCTGAGAAAGAAAATGAAAAATTTAATAATTTTCTCTGGCAACAGCTTTAATCTTGAGATATTTCGGGTAGCAGCTTACCCATGTGTTTTGAACAAGACTTGACTAATTTGTATGATAAAGCTTTATATCTCTAAGTTTTTTTCTAATCATTGGGATCTTGTTATCCTGATCAATTGCCGGTGAATATTCGACTATCAGTCCCTTGATCATCATAGATCCTCTTTAAAATTTCGTCGACCCCAAAGGGCCCATATCCGCTCCCCTGGGAACCTCTGATCTAAGTAAACATTTCATACTCATTTAACAGAAAATCAAATAATTTAGAGGAAGAAAGAATTTCAAAGGAATGTGTAGTCATCATGGAATTGTTTCCTTCGGTCAGTGTCGGCTAGGCCTCTGCTACGCACAATTTCATGTCATTGAAAGCTTTTCTGATAAAATTACCTGTGTTAATTATATGTCATTATACATATTCTCATGAATATTACGTAATACATATTCGTAATACGTAATACATATTCGTAATACGTAATACATATTCTCATGAACATTACATATTCATGAGAATATGTATTACGTTCAAAACAAAGCTTAATTTTGCTTAAATATAAAAGTTGCACGGAAAAACTGATTCGGAAGAAAGCATGAATAACATTTTAAAGAAACTGCAAGTCCTTTTATAATTTTTGTGAATATTTGTAGCCTTATTTCAATTATTAAAAGATGTTTGTAATCCCGTATAGCTGTATTTAGCGCAGAATTTTATTTTCTCTTCTTTCCTCGCTACGCTTTCATTTCTTTCGCTATGCAGCTACAAATCGTCAGGGTAAACTAACGCGCCGCAACACAAGTTTTGACAGCCACCGATTTAAAGACTATGCTCTGCGTGACTGAGCAAGAACAACTTCTAATTTTATTTAAAAGATGATCCCATTTTACTCAGTCTTGCGTCTGCTAAGAACCTCAACGCTATGAAATATTTTAAAAGGTTATGCTTAAAAATATCTGACAAGAGCTTTCTTAGAAAGTTTTTATTTCTCTGCCGTTGCTACGAATATATTGTTAAATGGCAGACCTTGAGGAATAATTTACAAAGGCGGAAACGAAAGTGATGCAACAAGACTGGCAGGAATTTTATTGCCTACCGCTTTCCTCGAACTAAGTACCACAGGAGGAAAGCGATGACAGAAAGGATCTTGCGAAATCCACATACGCCTGTTAGACATAGAGTCAAATTCCATTATTACGAGCAACGAGGGATAAGAAGAGTTAGTTCTCTCGAAACCACGATTTGCTTCATCCGTACTGAATTGTAATAAACTTAGAAACATCTTAAAATTGCTCATTTTTACGTTACGTTATATTATACAATCGTGTGGGTTTGGGGGTGTCGAAATTGAGCGGAAGATAAAGTCTTCAATTTCTTTTCCTCGAGCATTCCATTTCTCAAAATATTGCTATTTGTTGACGTATGTACTTTATCTTTCAAATTTCGATCCAGATCATTAGATCTTTAAATGCCCGTTGACAGCTGCGCATCACAACAATCTCCCAGTGACAGATGGCTCTCTAAACCGAACAATAAAATGGCTGAACACTAGTAGTTCCGACCTAGGTTCGACTCCAGGCGACCAGACTGGCTGCATAGACATTTTCGGGGTGTTCCCCATGTGTAACGTAGACACGAGCCAGTGTCCCATAGAAAGTCGTCCACGAAGGCATCCCTTTCCTTACACAGATAAGCCATAATCAACTAAACCTAAATCTAACCTTCCAGCAACAGATATTACCTTTCAAGAGGTACTTAAGCAGATGAAACGCAAAATAATTAAAACAATGACTCTTCTTCAGCGCTATGGTACTGACTACGTACAATCACTGACTGATTTCTTCATTCTTCCAAACCTCGACGCATTCTTTGTAGGTGTAGCTGCTCAGCAACAACGAGAGATAGCAAGGCAAAATAGGCTCAAGATCCCTCAATACACTTTTTAAAAGAGGTGAAAAACACTAACAGCTTTTATATTGTGAAATTATGTGCCAAGTACAAATTTTCGCAACTTCTTTAAGTAATTCAGAAGCAAAAACCGGGGAAACCAGCATAGTGTTGGATGGTTTATTCGATTATCACAAAGTACGCAAGGTCTATCTACTTAAAGGGAGGGATGTCGTCTTGAAGGACTCACTAAGGGAAGCTGGCCACACACAGAAGAAACTACGAAACCTTATACATATCTGCATTACACATGAAAGAAACTATGAAAACTCTCATACAGCCAGTCGTTCACCTGGAATCGAATCCAGGTCGAATTACCAGTATTCATCGACTTTACGTTCGCGGACTAGTGAGCCGCTTCGAAACAGAATGAATAGAAAAGAAGAAAAATGCAGTAATATAAAACTAAGTATCGTAATTCTAGCATATTTAAGAAAAAGGAATAATAAGTGCAATAATAGCCAAACATTTTTGATGAACAGAAACTATGCATTAGGCAAACGAACAACACTCATTCAACATTAGATTCAGTATCAAAAAAGCAATAAATTATTTCCTTATGTAGAATCAAAGAGTGTATAAATATAGAAATGCAACGGTAAGAAACATAATAGAAATGTAATCTATCTGTTACTATTTTGTCCTGGAGGTAGAGTATGTGAGGATGATACCTGTTTACAATATGCACATGTTAAGTGTCCTCCATCCTTCTCTCAAATTCAGTCAATCCGTTATTGTTTAAAAACTGAGTGATCCAAAAACAATAAATGCACTTTTTATTAATATAAATCTTATTTGTATTTGCATCAAAGATATTTTTAGAGGACTTTTCCAAGTTTTGGCTTGTTATGTTATGATACCATGTGATTTCTTATCATCGCAGCTTAGGAAGCATAAGGCATTATGATGTTTACTGATACTCATTTCACTGAGATATTTGGAACGGACGAAAAACGGACTTTTTAATGTTTAAAATTTTTGTTTTGTCTAACGTCTGTAATTTAAAATATATGTAATTTACAACATACCCATTTGAGAGTTGTGTATATTCGCAGCACCACTGCTACTAACAAAAAACGTTTTTTAACTCGGAACGGAATGTTTCGGTTTTAAGCCAAATGCTATAAGTATAATTAATAGTATCTCTAATGTAACTGTAGTATAGTTAACTGTTATAATTTAGAATTTATCTAATTAGTAATTCTGACGAACATCAGCAAGACAATTGAAAAAGGTGCTTCTAATGATGTTTATAAGGTTCTTAGGTATATAATCGTTTGGTTTTATATGACACAAGTGAGTAAACGTTACAGCAAAAATAAATATAAGTGAAGAAAAAAACAAGTTGCTATGCTTCGTTGGGAATACGATACTCACGAAGCTCGAAGAATGTAAGATCTAAAATGGCCCGTGTGTTTTGCATTCTAATCAGCAGTATGTACATTCTCACATTCCTGAGTTCATAAATAGAAGCGTTATACTCTGCTACACATCAAGAATGAGAATCTTACAAGTAGAGCAAAACTATTCAGAGCTGGTTTAAGCTGTGGCGACTTGACAACCATCAAATCAGCCCATTTTGCACAGGATATGCAACGTTTAGTATTCCGATCAGCTGAAAATGAAGAAAACTGCTATTTGCATATTTTAGATTAGAGTTTAACACCTTAAAAACAGTTTATGGGGAATTACCGCATTCCCCTGTGAATGCTTTTGTAATGTAATTATTCAGCATGTCTAGCTAGAAACTGAAAAATCCGAGATTCGAATACACGCAGAGAGCAAAGTTACCTTCGCACGTTCCTTATGAATGTGCTTTTGCATGTTGCAGAAATTCTATTAAGCAAAGGAATTTCGGGTATATAATATCTGTTTCAACCATTCTTGAATCCACTTCGGCTATTTTTTGCGTGCCGTTTTCACGTATGGACAGAATAAAGGACTCTTTTACCAAAACAGATTGTAAAATGGATTTAAAATGGATTCAAACTGAATTTTTTCGTAATGTCTTACACACATATGTATTTCGTTTAACTCAAAAACGATTAGCCGTAGAGCGTTGAAATTTTGTTTATGGGACTGCTACAGCATCTAGCTGTGCATCTCCCTTATTTTACAGCAATCGGCAGTACTAAAAGTATATATATATATATATATATATATATACTCTTGGTACTCTCCCACCCTCCACCAGGCTTAAAAGTCCATACTCGGGCTTTATTTTCGTTGGTCGTATTCATATATTTCCAACTACAGAAGTGTTTTAAATGAAGGAAATATTCATTTTTCGGTAATGTCAAATTTTAAAAAGAATTAGTTTTGGATAAATAATGAAATTTAACTTTTAATACAATCTCCCGGCTCCTGCACTTCTATTTGGAAAAGTTTTATACTCGTCATGACGAAATAAAATTGTAAGAAATTTGACCCCCGTGCGACAAAAAGTGACCGGGATATTTAATTTCAAAATCTGAAATTTTTGACGTCATTTTCAACTTCTCTTTAAGGCTCGGTTAATTAAGTTAGAATAAGATAAAGCACGAAATGATCGTGTCTGTGGACCACATTTGGATAAGATATGATTTTACTTGTTAAAGAGGGAAGAACTTTGCCGTGATATTTATTCCTTCCTAAATTAACACCATGCGAAGGCTTACGCACCTATTAATAAAAGAAAGAACTTGATAATTGAAATAGCAGCAGGGCACCTTTTTTTCAATTTTATCGCTTATGCACACGACTCTCAGCAGGTATTACCAGTTGGTGGTATGGCAACAATTTTTTCTTTTTCAAGATACGAAATTCGAAGAAAGCAAAAAAACTTGACTTCAGTTTTAATCATTTCAGCGACTTCTGAGAAACATACGTATATACATAACTTACAACAGACTTCTGAGAAACTTTAAAGTTTGAAAATATGTATCTAAAAGCATCCTTTATTAATTTCAATATAACAGCAAATCATAAAAAGCGTTACTGAATGCATTATAATTTAAAATATTTTAAATTACTTCAAACAATTAAAGAAAAAATAAAGACCTAAATTCTGATGATGTATTTGTTGCTTTCAACTAGTTGAGTTTGTTAAACTACAGTTATAAGTTTAAATAAAAATTAAAAGATATATGTTACACTAAATTCTGGCACTCTGAGAACTGGCTATTTGCAGAGGCAGTACAGAAAATGAGTTAAAGATTTTGTCCTTTCCATGATGGCAACACTTCCCAACTTTTGAAGCTACTGAATGCGTGGTACCATAATGTAAAGTAACGCAAGAATGGAAAAACTTTTCCGAAGACTATTATGACATCAATGTATAAACTTCGTACTATGCAAGAAACAAATAAAAAATCTTTTATGGTTCATACAGTATAAAACTTATTTATCGAAAAGGAAGAAAGTAATTCCATTACCATAATATATAACGCAAATATGTTAAATTTGAATACCAATTGAATAACTAGTACGATAGCGGTAATAATAACAATAATGATAATCTGATGTGGACACCGCATGGCTTCCTTCTATAACTTCTTAAATTATGCACATTTTGTGTTGCATTTCATTTAAACTTCTGACTCGAATTTCATTAGAGATAAATTTCTTATTCAATCAACTGAGATCTTAATTCGCGGCAAGGCAAAAATACGTAAAAACTCAAAACATTTTCATTGAAAGTTTTAAAATACAGAAACCCCAAAAACTCCAATTACTGTTTAAAACAGCTAAAAAAACAATTCTTGCAATTAAAATTAAGAGTTTCTACGCCAAAATAAGAAATTCGGCCAGAGAGAAGAAAGAAAAAATTTTCAGTGGACGAAAATTTAAATTTACATTTTGGTCCACTGGGCAAAAAGTACTGAAGTTGGTGCACCAGCTGTTTCACTATACTACTCATAGTTTAGATTTCAAATGCAAATAAATAGGCGCCACTTTAAAGCCTAGTGCAACGTACAATTTTAAATCGTTGATAAATCTACAACTGTTATATGCAGATTAAGCAAAGGCATAAAAACTTTAACTAGAACATAAGAACAACATTATCAAATCACTTTTAAAGCAAGAAATACACAATTTACCAACATATAAGAATGAAAAAAAACAGCTCATCGAGCCGAGTAAGAGGGCAAGTATATTATAGGTGTACAACTAGATCTTATAGCTGTAACCTATACAAAATTTCGACGTTCTACGATTAATCGTTTTTGAGTTATTCGAGATACATACGTACGAATAGACATCATGAAAAATATCCCTCCTAAATTCATTTTAAATGCATTTTGGAAAAAATTGCCCTTCATTCTGTCCGTACGTACGGATGCTAAACAAAAAAAATCGTTCAAATAGGTTCGAGAGAGGTTAAAATGAGTATTTCGGTTGAATATGATACCTTTTTTTTTCCTCGATTACAATACTTCCGTTACTTCTTACAAGGATGTCAAAGATGTAAAAATGGCGGGAGACTGTCTGTTACATTTTTCCAAACGGCCGCTGGACTTAGATGCAGGGGACTAATTTGTAAGATTTTTAATATTTCTTACTTTCGATTTTATTGATTAAATGTTCTTTTTGTTTATTTTGCATATTATTTTGTTACGTTAAAGAATGAATGTTTAGGGAAATTTGGAGAAAAATAAAATGAAACTAATAGTAACGTATTAATATTTATTTCTTAACATTATTCCTAATATAAAGACGCACCTTTGTTTTCGGCAATTTATATTTATTTTTGTAGAAATAAAATTAATATGTCGCTCCGACAATCGCTCGCCGTCGAATCGAATACAGAGAAATGAACGGTGTAACTCATGCACGCGCACTTGTGATGTCATCAAAATATTGTGTATTTTTGCCTGACTTTCAGACTCTACTGGGGCTCAACCTCAATTATAATTTTCAAAAAAAAAAATTCTTTTTGCGATGGTCTCCTTTAACTGTAAAATAAGCTATAAACGAAAACTATAGCTTTTCGGGTTATTGAGATATAAGCGTTATATTAAGACATGTTCCATGCCTTAAAATGTTTTTGTCCTGACACCATCATTGAGGAACGCAGTCCTACATTAAAAGACGCATGAACTTAAACTTTAATATGCGACGAAAGCCTGGGTCATCTACATTTTGTTTTGTTTTTATGAAGTACGCATAGCGAATCTGCAACGAAGTGAACTTCAGTTGAAACAAATATATTTTGTTTCTCAGGATTCGTATTTTGTTGCATAAATCCTCTGGAATTATGTAAACCTAATTATGAAGACGTGTGACTTAAGTGGAATATGAGAATTCTAAAGCGTGCTCTTAACTGGATAATATTTGTTTTAAACTCAGTGTTATTTTTTTTTTAAACATCGTTTCAGAAAATTCGCATTGCGCGCATGCTTCAGAAAACTGGATATAAAATTCTCGCATGAGAAGTTATCGCAGTATAATTCTTTAAATTCTAGAATAGAACTCAATAAGTGTACACATATTTCTAGAAGGTATAAAGTCCCTGCTAATTAAAGTTTCCTGTCTAAAATGCATAATGCTATGATATCAAGAGGGTATATTTTTATGTAATTTTGTTAGTTCAGTAAGTTCTAAAAACAGAAAAATAAAATATTTTATTTTCAGATCTGTATTGCTTTCGAACATGAACAAAATATGAAAAAAAAATTTTTTTATATTTTACAATTTTTATTCAATGAGTCAAAAAGTAAAATATAGTCTTTTAATCATCGCAACATTTTTAGTGCCAATGGTTTTTTTTTTTTTCGTTACATAATGCAGAAAGAATTTTCTATGTCTTGACTGTAATTATAGCAAATTATTATTATTATAGAATATATTTTAGTAAATTCATGCAAATTAAAGTATCCTTCATTTAAGATTTTTTTTCGATATATTAAAAGCATTTGCTGTACTGTTGAAGAAAGACTTTGTTAAAAATTATGATTTTTGTAATATTATCAATAATATGAGACTAATCACATATTTTAATATAGTATTGATTATTTATCTTTTTTTTTCTTTTGATATTACTATTACTGGTAAAATAGCCTTTCTTTACGATAAGTTTTTATGCTTCTGTACCTTTAAAATATTTTTGGGGGTTCCAAAATATATCTTGATGCTAGATGCATCTAGACATCTTTACAAAAACGGTCTGTCCTGCTTTCGAAAAGCACAGACTTGAAAACCTGTATTATTATTAAATTAATAATTAGACATAGTTTTATTACTAATCCATTATTCGCATTTTAGGAAGTGGATGTGGATGCGACTCTCAGTAGTTTGGGAAACATTAGACCAGAGAAAACATAAATGAGAGACCGTGAAATATTCGGCTACTAATAGAGAAAATAAAATTTTACATCAAAAATCAAGATGTACTAGATTAATATCCAAGAGAAAATCAAATAGCAAATTGAGACTACTAGACAGAATGCATAAAAAATCGAATATTGGATAGAATGCTATAAAGATTTAATATAAAACATATTAAATTTACAACATTACAAATCTGAAAAGAAAAGATCAAAAAAGAAATAGCTATGTGAAACCTATCCACACACGCCGCAATGTGTATTGGCATAATTTCAGAAATTCAAAGCATTAAATGGGAATGTAATTATTGCAGTTCACGAGTAAATACAACTTGCAGTATTAAGAAATTTTGTCTGGAGCAACATAACAGCATTGTGAAAGTTCATGATTTTGAGTTTAGGTGTCGGCACTTTTTATATGACTTCCTTTTTTCGTAAAAATGTAATTATCTTTATACCAATTCAGCGTTTTTTATAAAGGTCTCGTACCTAAATGTAAGTTCAACTTTTCCATAAAGATACGCATACTTTCGTAGAGCACCATGAATTTTTTTCATTCATTGCTTAAAATTCCTTACTCAATACAGAAAAAAAACTTTCAAGTTAGAAGAGGATTTGCATATGGATTAGTAAACTTTATACCTGGTCGCACTTATAAAGGTTTCTGTTTTTTCAGTATGATTGATTCGCGTAAAGGTGCAGACACCATTACGCCCGCGCACCGCTATGAAGGTACCGTGGCTATTCTAAAGGTAGCATTTAAAATCTGCTTTGAAACTGCTGAAATTGGTAGGAATTTGTGACTTTGGTGAAGAAATCTTTAAGAATTCTTTTTTTTTAAAGAGGCTAATACAGAATTCACTAAAGATTATTCAGCTGTCGAAATACGTTTCTTGCGAAACTTTTTAATCTGCATTTATAATTAATACCTTGTAACTTGGGAAGAAAATTATTCCGTCAAAACTCGCGTTTTTTCCTTTTACTAATCATTTATACTTATAAGATACTTAATTAATTTACCAAATTTCAATTTTAAACAAGTCCAGCTTAATACAAATCCGAAAGGATTCAAACGCATTAGGTTGCATGAGTTATTTCATATCGTAAAGTACAATCTGTATACCAAGGAAACTTTCTGAAGAGATGCTTTCAGATTAGTCCTTAAAAATATACTTGTATAATATAGTTCATCAACTAATTGAATTGCAGTGTTTTTCAAACTACGGCGGCGAACCAGAAGTGGTCTTCGTAACTTACCCATACGATCCTCCTAAGTTTCCAAAAAATAAAATTCAGATTAACTGCATATACCACACAATAGCTGAAAGTCTCGAAGATTGGAAATTATATACGGCAACCATCTATTATTTTTTCTCCCAAGTCTGACATTTTATGAAATTTAATACTCTGCTTAATATTTTTTTCAAATTTAGTCTGTCTGTTTCTAACTGACAAACTAAGGGGTTTAAAAGCATTACACGTACTTTTACATCTCTATTATTATTATTAATTGTAGATGAATACGTGAAGTTTCACTAGTTGGACTCGTTAAAATTAAATATATTTTTCTTTTTTATAATAATTATTTTGCTTGTCTATACGCTCAAGCGGCTACCTATATAAAAGAAATAAAACCATCCATTTTCTGCTTAAGCAAAAATAGTATCAACTGTTGCCAATTCATAAAATTAAATTTTTACTTTTGAAAAACAATCAAATTCGGCTCGAAAAGAATTTTAATTTTTAATGTTCTCTTCATTTCTTCGGCCTTTTTCGGAAAATAAAATGGTATAACAAACAATATTGTTTGAAAATAATTGAAAATATATATATAGTGGCCAACATTTAATTTCAGACACTTTTGATGAAATTTATTTTCATAGATCTTTTATTAAATATCGAATACAAACTTCAGATTTTGTTCTGATGCCATTATATTTTTGTCTGTTTCAAATCATACTTGTTACAAAATAAATATTATCAAAGTATTCTACGAAATAAAATGATTTATTCAAAAAGTGTTAATCAGTAACTCATATGATAATACGGAACTTGAAACTTTTGTTGAAATATTTTTGCATACGATTTTCCTTTTCACAGTTTATTGTTTTAAATGAAAATACATAAAAAAAATTATCGTCTGCATTTCGAAATGAATACTTGTTTAGCTAAGTATATTAACGTTCTCATATCTGAAGTGAACATGGCAAGACACCGCAAATTAACAAGTTCTGTTCGAAATTTAATTATTCTTCATTTTAAAGATAGTAAAGGTATTCGAAATATCAAAACAATCTGTGATATAAAGCATTCAACCATTTTTTATGTTATAAAGCGATGGTAAGCGAGTGGAATTGTTGAAAATGCACAGAAATGTGAATCACTTTCCAAACTAACAATTAGGAATCTGAGATTTATCCTACTAAAAAAGAAGCAAGATAGAAAACAAATTAGTGCTATGAAACTTGCAGCAGATTTAGAAGAGAGATTTGAAATAAAAGGTTATCCCTGAATCTTTTAAAAGAGTCATTAGGGCATAGGACTGCAATGGACGATCAGCTAAAAGGAAATTTTTCTTCAACAGGAAAATAAGGGAAACACGCCTGACTTTCGCAAAATCTATGATTAGCAATAGTTTATGTTATGGAGCAACGCTATATTTGCCGACATGTCGAAATTTGATACATTTCGATCCGTTAGACGAATTACTGTGTTTCAAAAGTGGAGGGAAAAGTTGAACCCCCTCCAAAAAAACTTATTGCTTGTTGTTAAACGCGGGGCTAGAGGTATAATGTGTTTCGCTGTCTTAGGAATAGAAAATTTTAGTTTTTATAGAAAATAATATGGATCGATATAAATATATAAATTTTCTTAATGAAAACCAAAAGCAACTGCAAGAAAACTTGGAATACAAAATAGTTGGAAGTTCTATTACGATAGAGATCCTAAACATACCGCCATAAATATTTGCTTGAGGTTATTACACAGCTGTCCTAAAATTATCAAAGTGTCTCCTTGTTTTCCAGATTTAAATCCTATCCATCATGTGGATAGGAGTGGAGAATGAAACAAAATAAAACATTCTAATATGGAAAGATTAGTTAAATCCATGCCAAAGCACATGAAGAGTGTAATTTTAGCAAAAGGATATCTAATGAAATATTGAATGTGTTTTTATTAAATATGAACTGTTTATTCAAAGTTTCTGAATATTTAAATGAGTTCATTTTCAGAACGCTATGAATAAATTTTGTGTTGAAAAAGCTCCTTTCAGTTAGAGACATTAGGTATTTTTTGAAGCAAGAGACGTGAAAAATGAGCAGTGCCCCCGCCGGAACTCGAAGCACGGACCTCTTGAATATGCGCCGAATGTGCTGACCACTACACCACGAAGGCATGCCAAAAAGGAGGGAGAAATACTTTATATAATCGGCCTTTTAAAGAGCGACTAGGGATTAGGAGATCCAATGCCAAATCCTGGTGGTGAAGAATCATCATCCACCACCTTTTAGTTCGGGCGCCAGTTGTAGAGACATTAGGTTGTTTGGGAAGCAGAAGCATGAAACATGAGCGAAACACGGACCTCTCGAACACGGGCTGAGTGTTCTGACAACTACACCACGACGACATGCCAAGAAGGCGAGAGAAATACCTTATACAGTAAAGTTAAGTAAATGATATTTTCAAAGAAAATGGAAAAATACAAATCTCCGAAAACAAATGCAAGCCACTACAAACCTAACTACTTACCTATTTATCAATATTAAACAGCTAAATAGATAGGTAAATAAATCAATAGATAGATATTATCGTTATTTCATATGTCTGATAATATCTATATATATATATATATTCTCTTCAATTCTATCTACAATTCAGATGCTATTATGAAATTTCACTATAAACATTACATTTTATTTTTAACACAGATGATGGTGAATAGCATAAAAAGCTGTGTTGGAAATTTTATAACCGACTTGATACTTGGGTATTTGAAAGCTCTTTTATGTATGATACTCATGGTACAAAATAACTCTTTTTACAAAATATTTTTGAGAAATTCTGAAAAACATTAACTTATTTTATATTGATTGATTTGATGTTGTATTTAAAAACTTACTTTCATGATACTAATGATAATCAAAAATATTTTTCACTGTCCATCGATAACAATACGGATTACAGTTGCTCGCATTTCCTTTTAGAGACTTGCAGTTTTGGTATTTATTTGCATAGATCTTGTACTAAATATTGAAGCATAGACTCCACATTGCTATGTTTTCTATATTTAAGCCTTAATGATTACAAAATTAATAACATTTAAGTATTCATCGTAATACAATAACTTGGTTGGTAACTCATATAATAGACACTCAAAACTCTTGTTGAGGTATTTAGGCACATAAACCCTATAACTCATATAATAAGACACTCAAAACTCAATTATGGTAACTCATATAATAGACACTCAAAACTCTTGTTGAGGTATTTAGGCACATTAATGCTGTGAAACTTCCAGTTGATTTAGAACAGTTTCCAAAAAAAGTTAACTCTAAAACTGTTAGAAGAGTCATTAGAGCAGGGACACAACGGGCGATCAGCAACTGCCAGTCGAAAAATTTGCGGTAAACAAAGACTTATCATATTAAAACAATGTGATAATAGCAAATGAGTATCCGAAAAACTTACTGTCTAATGTTAGGCATGAGGGTGGAGGCATAATGGTTTGCAGATGTTTCGCTGCCTCTGGGATGCGAAATATGCTTTTTTATAGAAATAATATGAATGCGTATAAATAAATAAATATTTTTAATGACTACCTTACAGCACGTTCAATAAAACGGAAAATGTGGAATGCAAAATACATTCAATTTCTTTTACGAAAACGATTCTAAATATAACGCCCGAAGCGTTCGTTGGTGGTTATTGCACAACTGTCCTGAAGTTATCAAAAACTCTAGATTTTAATTGGAAATTTTATTATTTATTATTAAATTATTTTCCAATTTAATCCTATCGAACAGGCGGGAAGTGAGTTGGTGAAAGAATAAAGGATCATGCCATTTCTTCGAAAACTCCACTCTGTAAGAATTTTCTATTTTGTACTATTCTTACAGAGGAATAGTTCAAAGTAGAAAATTCTTAAATACGAAAAAAATTTTGAATCCAAAATTTAAATTTAATAAAGAATATCCAATAAAACACTGAATGTCCTTTTATTTTCGGGATTTTTAGATATAAATTGATTATTCAAAGTATCCAAATATTTATGTATTCCAAATATTTACGTATTGTAAATATTTATGTATATTTCATACGTTTTTTAAATTTTTAATCAAAAACGCTTTTAATAACAATTCGCAAAACAAGCGAGTTTTGAAAATGAGGATCCATAGTATATTTGATAAAAAATTAACTCTATTTCGCTAATATTTAGTAACTGACATTTGCATTAGAAAACACAAGTGCCAGAAAACTAATGCGAGCCACTACATATTGGATAAGATTTCATTCGAACTGAAAATAATAATGTTTCAAAAAGGGACGAATTGACTACTAGTACGAAAGCCACAGGTAGTATGAAAAAAAATTCTTTCAAACAAAAAAAATTCTTCGAGATTCAGTGCCTTAGAAAGCTGCAAAAACTAAAAAGCAATACTTGAAAAAAGGAATAATTCTCTATGTTACTTTATTGAGATATGCAAAAAGAAATGTTGGTGATCTCGAATTTCTTTGCTTTTCTGAATTTGACCTCTGTCAATAACCGTAAAATTCTTATATTTTACTTCTCAAGTTTAGGAGAGGAAAGAAACGGTCACATCACTTCCTTAAATAAATAAGAATCATAAACATCTAAACTCAATTTTTTTATTCCTAAATTCCAAAATCGTGATTTTACACTTTTAGTTCTACAGTCCAAAGCTTTCAAATTATTCGCTTACGCACAGATGCAAAAAATGCATAGAATATTTATTACAAAGAAAGAATGGTAACATGACTCATATGCTATCGCCTTTAAATTCAACAGCGCGTGAGAAAATTTGGTTGCCAGATTGTTGTTTTAAAAACTCTATTCAAGAAATCCGGCTTTTGTTACTCTAAACAGTCCAGGTCAATAGTGCCTAAACTTCGTGTCTATAAGGAACCTCATGTTAAAATTTAGCAATGTTCAAAAGCAGCAGCAGCTAGATATTTACGTTCTTTTAAAAATATTAAATGGTTTCTGAAGAGAAAAAAATGTTTGAATTAAATTATGAAGAATTTCGCTTTTTTTTCAATCAGTGATGTTTCTGAAAGAATAAGTAATTAGTTCCTGTCGCTTTCCGTGAAAATTTCGATAGCCCCCCCCCAAATAAAATAAAAACACATTCTCCACTACATTTAAAATCCGTTTATCTTATTATAATTGTAAACTAATTTTAATAGGAATAATTGAAAACAAATACGACGTAACGAACTTTATACTGAAAGTCTGTACAAACGAATAATTTGTATGCTTCTGACTTTAGAATTAAAATCGTAAAAGTCACGAATTTAGAATTCCACGCGTTAAAAACTGAATTTAGGCGTTTATAACACAAATTTCTTTAAAAGAATGATGCCACCATTCCTTTCCTCCACTTGACTGAAGTGAAAAAAAAATTTCCTTTGTTACTGACAGATGTCGACTTCAAAAAAACAAGGAAATTCGAGATCAACAAGTATCTTTTTACAAATCTCAATGAAGTTACGAAGAGAATTATTCGTTTTCTTAACTGTGTTTTTTTTCCTTTTTTTAAGTTTTTATTATAAAAGGATTTTTATCTGAGTGAAGAATAACACCGTCATTCTAGTGATATATTATAAGCGATTTTTCTTCGTTTTTATCAAATATACACTCTTCAGTAGGAAATTAAATTTTTGAGATAATGCAACACTCTCTGCGGAGAAGATAAATTTTGAGATACGAAAATTATATTGAAGTAATTTGAAACTCTACTTGTTTTTTTTCGTAGGAAATGACAGTTGGTTTTTTTTCCTTCACGTCTAAAGTGATGACTATAATATACAGCCCAGCCTTAATTGCACCTACAAGCCGTACTGTAAATACAGTTCAGGTTTTAACTCTGATCTATGTTCATTAGGATTCTAGGCCTAATGTGAAATTGTGTCTGCAGCAAAGAAAGATTAAATCACGACTAAGTTCACGTCAATTAGATTTAATTTTACAACTTTATCATGGCTTTAACCGTTCTTGCAGACAGCTTATTTATTTTAAACTGTAGCTTATCTATTTGGCAACCTAGACTTAAAAACAAAAGCAATGCCCATATCTTCCAGCGATTTTACTTTAAAAAGACCACTAGGGTACTACTTCCAGAACAATATTGTGACTTAAGTTACGTAGCACTGTGCCGTCCAGACGGGAAAGTGGTTAGTTACTCTAACACTGCCGTACCGAAGGGCCAGGGTTCGAATCCCGGGAAGGCATGAATATGAACGGTCTGTCCCTTCACAGGAGGCAGCGGTGATCCACCTATTAGGTGCCTCCATAATAAAGTGACCACCACTTCCGGCCTTAATAATGTCCAAAGTCTATAAAGGGCTACGTCCCACTATTGAAAGGAAAACAAAATTACGTTTCACTAGTATGCATTTAACCCTTTGCAATCTAGGCCTTTTTAGCTCGGGCGAACCAGCACTCGAGACGATTTTACGCATATCTGGTATACTTCTTACAGCTAACTTAAAATGATTTCACAGAAATCTAATAGTTCTTTTATATCTAAGGATACTTGCTGTCCTACAGCTTCTTCAGCCGATGCAAACGGTATTCTTCGTAGTATTTCTTAGGATTCTGTGTACGTTATCCATTCTGGATTTTTTATCTGTTCTGCAGAATCACTATCACTTTCACATTCATTTTATCTATTATGCTTATTTTTCTCCTTATTATATCTCTTATTTCATCGCTATCTTCATCACTGTTTTCCTTCTCTCTGTCGGCAAGTTGTCTATGCATACACTTATTTCGTTCTTCGTCAAAAAAAATTTAACACATCTCCACTTGAACTGATTCCTTCATCGTATTCCATGCTTACTGAGCTCCGTAACTTCGAAAATAATATCCCTACTGCCGTAACTGTCGGGTTCGCACTAAAGTCGAAGACGCATATATAACAATAAATCTAAAAAACGTATTTAAGATTAAAGTTTGGCAGTTATTTTATGTGCATGTATTGTTGGATAACTTATGAAACGCTATTGCCCAAACCAAACCTAAATAAACATCTCTACCGCTCGAATTTTCATGTTAAACGGATTAATAATCGAGAGTCACCTCTCTAGTTACTGCAGCAGATAAAGTGATGACCTCTCGTATGCAAAGGGTTAACATTCACACATCTTGACAAATGCTGCATTCCACTCCTCCACACCGGTTAATGCTGAGCAGTGACTTTGATGGTCACCTGCATCCTTCGGATTATTTACATATATATATATATATATTATTTACATATATATATATATGTTGCCGTTAAAGTATATAATGCAGTTATTTCATAGAATACCTAGTTATTCCATGGTCGTGTCCGTTAAAGTGGGTAATATGTTAATAATTTGACACTTTATGTAGTTATTCTATGAAATAACTAGATATTCTATAAATTAACTAATGAGAGACAATTAAAGTGTAAAATAAACAATTTATCTAAAATGAAATAACTAGGTATTCTATAAATAAACTAACGATAGACAATTAAAATGAAAAAGAAGCAATTTATCTAATTTATGCAGCGTATAAATGGTATTTATGGCAACGTACCATAAAATCATTTGTTACAACAAGGATTACTAAAATGACACTTGGAATTACAAAGAAGATTATTTCTAAAACAAAAACATTTTTTGTTGACACACTGGGTTTTACACGAACATTCCATATTGTTAAGTCAGTCAGTCAGTGATTTTATAGCCGAATTATTGCAAATAATGCAACTTTACCGGCTCAATGACAAAATTTGCCTAAAAAGGCCACAAGACGTTGAAAGTCCAGACAAATAAAAAATAAAAGAGTAAAGGTCAAAAGGGAAGCCACAAGTGGCAAATACAAGACGACTGAAAAGATATACAATGCATAATAAATATAAAATATACAAGTTTAAATACGATACAGTATCATGAGTTACAAAACAGTTAATGTAAATTGAAAAGTATAAGTAAGGTAGGCACCAAACATGTACAGGATATTAAACATTGTGTGAACGGAAACCAGTCATGAATTTTTATTACGTGGGGAAGTTAGCACTCCGCGTGAGGAATGCTGCAAGTGCACGAAGGTCAACGTCCTCTTCAAGGATGATGTAATCAAACGTGTTGAAGTGCTTCAGTCGGTCACAATTTATGGCTTTATCGAAGAAATTTTTGTTCAATTTGTGCAGATATTTTTCCATAGTTTCAATTTGTAGATCCTTATGTAGCATATCGTTAGAAACATAAAAGTGAACTCCGGTAATTAATCTTAAGAATCTATTTTGAATAATTTGAAGAATTTTAATATCCTTTGCCTTATAGGCTGCCCATGCGGGTGAAGCGTATGTCATAATTGGACGAATAATAGCAGTGTATATGTGACGTTTTTTATAAAGGTCTAGTCTTGAATATTTTCCAAGTAAGGGAGTGAGGCTGTTAATTACTCCTATGGTCTTCTGTTTAATTTTTGCAATATGATCATTCCACTTAAAGGAGGTGTTCAGCACGATACCAAGGTACTTGGCTTTGGTGACAAGTGGTATTTTTTCATTAAATAATTTCAATTCACCATAGAATCCTTTGCGTGCATATCTTCTCCGGATGAGTAAAAGTTGAGACTTTGATGCATTAATAGCAATACGCCACTTGGTGCACCACGATTCAATGGAAGGCATAAATTTTTGAAGTTTTAATACTGCATGTTCAGCCCTAATGGATCTGACAGCCACTGCAGTATCGTCCGCATAGCAGCCGATAAAGCAGCCGCTAATCAGATCCAGGGGCGGAAAATCTGACACATAAAAGAGATAAAGAAGGGGTCCTAAAATAGAACCTTGTGGAACAGAAGCTTTAATATTCCTGAGACTTGAGTGTTCATTTTCTATGGAAACAAAAAATTTTCTATTTGTAAGAAAGGAGTATAGTAACTTGATCATTTCCGGTTCAATGTTTAAGGAGATAAGCTTGTAGATGAGCCCCTCATGCCAGACGCGGTCGAAGGCTTTCGCCACGTCTAGCATGAGTAAGGCTACACAAGATTTGTTATGCAGAGCATTTCCAATAAATTCAGTTAGCCGAACGAGCTGTTTAACAGTTGAAAGGTTTTTCTGAAATCCAAATTGTTCCTTGGGTAAAAGATCGAAATAAGTTTGAAGTCTGTTCATAATAATTCGCTCGTAAATTTTGCCTAGACCAGGCAAAAGGCTGATAGGTCGGTAACCTTCTGGCTTCATATGATCTTTGCCAGGTTTAGGAATCAGGATAATTTTGGCTTTTTTCCAGCAAACGGGAAAATATAAATTTGTAAGGCATGCGTTTATGATATTTACAAATCTGCATAGAACATTAGTAGGGAGATGTTTGATTGCAATGTTTGTAAGCTTGTCGTGCCCCGTGGCTTTTTGATTCTTGAGCTTCTTGATAATATAAATAACTTCTTGAGGTGTATATTGTTAAGCGAAACATAAATGTACCTTATATTAAAAAAGAGAGATATATGATATAGATTATTTTACACTTTAACGGGCTCAGATCGTTATTCTATGAAATAACTAGTTAAACCATAAAATACAAGAGAGTTTTACACTTTAACGGACACGATCAGTTATTTCATGGAATAACTAGGTATTCTATAAAATAACGGATTTCATACTTTAACGGTAACATATATAAACGACTAACAAGAATTAATCTTACCCCCCCTGGACGTGCAAGCCCCCAAAATGATAAAATATAAGAAAACGTGAAAAATCTTAAAAATAATCACTTGGGACTTGATGCACGGTTCTTAGTCTTTTAAACTTATACAGTTAAGTCTGAACTAATAGCGATTATCACTAGGTCGGAAAAGAACTGCAAAGTCTTAAGAATGTTTAAAAACAAACCTATTACAGAATCTATAATAAGGTTTGTTTAAACTGATCCATAACTTGTGGAAAAGGCTTTGAGGATTACTGGTATTCTTCAGCTTACTTTCTATATCAGGGAAAACGAAACATCTAGAGCAAACCCAGTACACTTACAGAGAGAAAAATTTAACAGTTTCTAATTTAAAAATTTTTAATCATTCAATAATTGCACAAATAATAAAAAACAAAGTACAACACTCAACACATTTAAAATCCGTTGAATGCTGCTTACATAAACTGAAGAATTGAAAGCATTCTTAGCAGACTCAAATTTTTGAACTTCTACGTTACATTTCGTTAGTATACTTTTATTACCCACAAGACCTAGCGCCTGGCGAAAAATAAGATATTTATGTTCCTTGTAAACACTCTCACATTGCCGCTATTTGGCAGAGCATAAAACTTTAATTTTATAAAATTTATAACAGTTCCCAGATCCACTTACTAACAAATCAGCCGCAGACTGCACTTCGCTTATCCAAGCATCACCTGCAAATTGAGGGTAAGATTCTGCAGGAGAGTAGTCACTTCTTCCGCAATGATGTTCGCGAGTTATGTTCCAAAAACGAATACGAATGGAGCTCAATGTTCGCCAGGAGAAGGGAAAAGACATGCTTTAAAATA
The DNA here is from genome assembly GCA_000611955.2 of Stegodyphus mimosarum. NCBI lineage: Eukaryota > Metazoa > Arthropoda > Arachnida > Araneae > Eresidae > Stegodyphus > Stegodyphus mimosarum. The sequence continues at coordinate 725,680 of KK117694.1, forward strand.
ATGAAAGCATAATGAAATAATGAAATTTAAAATAATGAAATCGATAATAAAACAAATTCCAAATTTCAAATTTGGGCTTTCAGATGCCCATATACGGATAGAAATGTTCAATATCCAAAACTGGATGGCTCTAGATACCGTTGTTTTACCACAATGTGAGAAACGTACATACATTTATGCATATTCTTCATTATTTAATTTCTTTAAATATAATATAGGGCGATAATACTTGGTGGCAACAATTTGAAAAGTGAAACAACGCTTTCAATGAATCAACGCAAAATGCCAAAACGAAATTAACAGTTCTTCTGAGCAATTTGCCCCTTTGGACTAATAATATTTTAATTAAAATAATGGCAGTAAACTATTTTTTGAGTTTTAGATGTTCATCTGCATTTCTAGTCTGCAAGTTAATTTTTCAGTTCTCCTTGCCTATGCTATGCTTTTGTTACGTTCTCCGGATAGATCCATATCTTATTCATAGCAGAGGCGATATATCATTAAATACTGCTAAACAAAAATCATATAAAAATGTTATATAATCTTTATAAAACGACTCTTGGAAAAGATAATATGAACAAAATAAACTAACCCTGTTTAAAACCATTTTTTTCAAATTTGTAAATGAACCTAGAGCGTAAGGAAAACGCAGCGTGGGTAGACTCCTTCCCAACATGTAATATTGACGTGGGAGCGATAAAAATAAGATTAATTTTTTAAAAAGTGCTCTCAATCTGAAAATTTTACATTACGGTCTAAAACCTGGATGAAGAGTTTATCAATAGGAGTTCCAAAAATAAATCAAGAATGTAAAAACATACAAAATCATACTCTTACATAAAAATGACAACTTATCAAAATAAATAGGAACTATTGAATAAAACTAGAACTCTGTCGAAATAAAAATTCCATTTCAAAAGGTTTGGCACTGGTTTCTGCATTTCTCCTTTAAAACGTAAAATCGTACGGGGAGGAAAATACCAAAGTACGGAAAATATGTGACTGTTTCAAAAAAAAAAAGAAAAAGAAAAAATACGGAGAGAGGAACGCAACCAAAGTTTCGTCATAAACACTGGATTTTATTTTGGGTGCAATCGACAGTGTGTAAAAGAAGTAGAATTTAAATTGTTGCAATTCGCCAATTATGGGGTGTTTAGGAACACACAGGTATATTTGTCACTCTTAATAATATAAAGGAAAGCCCTTTGTGAAATGTTATTAAGAAGATAAAATTACCTTTATATGGCTTATGTCAAACTTTAATGAATAACGTATTTCCATAATATCATAAATGATAAATGAAAGATCTTGTGCCTTATCGATCGGCTATAATGTTTGCTTAAGATGGTTTAATTTTAAGAAGTTAAATGTTTGTTTTAATATTTGTTTGTTTTTATTGTTGTCTGGACACAAAGATTCTTCATGAATGTGTTAATAAAAATGAGTAGCCTATGAGATTTGAGCCTCGAAATCTCACTAGAAAACTATTAGAAGGCGTCATAAATTAATATTAAATAGTAATAAGAAAAGATAAAAGCCTTACGATTATATGTTTAAGGCAGTCATTCTCAATTTGAGAATCCCTAGATTTGGTAATCAATTTCCATGAAAGATTTTTAATTTTAAAGTTGTTCTCCTTTTCGGTTAAATTGTCAATCAGTTTAAGAAATCAAAATCTTCCTTCTCAAAAACAGGATAAATTTTTTATTTTATTTATTTATTTTTTTTTTTTTTTTTTTACAAACAATGTATCAACTTTTCCTTGGCTTTCACCTGTATAGTCAGTACATTTTAGCGCGAGCCACTGCCGTTCAAGAATATAAAATATTTGGTTGGTTTTTATGACCCAAACAGTATTTTGAAGTCACAAAAAAATGGGGCAGCAGAAAATTTATTTTACATTTATTCTATAACTTACGTTACATCAATTGGACATTATAGCACCTTTAGAAAAGCTAAAAGATTTATTTCTTCTTCATAAAAGGATTGTATTCAAAGGAAGTTTCAAAACTACCTTTCATTTTCTAGATATCCTTGAAATTGTACTCCAACGAGATAATTTTAGGCTTGAAGAAATAAATAAATGTCTAGTCCACATAAGTCTCGATCATTGTTATATAAACTGATGTTTCCAGTCTTTAGGTGGCGCTTCTGTCATCCTGACTGCGAAATATATTTTCTATTTTTGCGCATTTAGACTTAGCAGAATTTGCAGTTTACCTACCAAACTCGCTTTTTAACTCGCTTTCGAGTGCTCTTAATTCACGATACTCTTCTACTTTAAGAAAACATCATAAAATAAACAAAAAAATTAGACACTGTGAATATTAAGCTTGATGTTAATAACTAAAAGTAATTGTTATAAGAATCATTTATACAGTTCAGTTCTTAGATGTATTAAAAAATAGTAAAGAAAAGCAAAACGACAGAGAGAGAAAGGAAGAAAATCTTATAGAAATGCTGGCAAATTTATACCGGAGATGGATTAGGACCTTGTTAATGAGAACACGGGCCATCGGATTTTTATAGCACACTGTGGTTCTTATTTGCACTAACTCAAAACAGTATGAGCCATCAATGAATACGAGTCCCTTATAATTGTGGGGTTCCTCTGTAGTTCCCACAATGCTCATATATTAAGATGAAACTGTTTGAGCATCGTTCTGCAAGAGTGGTTTTAGTATGCAGCTCTTAATTAATATGCTTAGCCGTATCTCGCATAATAATGCATTGACCTTTATAAAAGTGCCAGCTATTGTAAAGGTTTCTAACTTGACAAGCCCAGACAAATACGCATAAGGATACTGAAACCGTTACGATGATGCATATCGTAATGCAGTAACCTGTAACTTTTTGCATGGCTCAACTTCCCAATAACCTCCTCAAGTACATGCCACTTGTATTTGAATATTCATAACAATAGGATAGATGAAGGACAAGCTAAATGCCTTCATTTCTTTTTGATGAGTACCCTCGTCATTCAGAATTCATCTGAAAACGTGTTAGCGCCTTAAGAAAACATTCTTCGCAAGTTTTGCATGAACCCATGGTTCGCCTCCAGTGGGCCTGACCTCGTTTCCCCAAGGACGCAAATAGAGTGGGACGTGTCTCAAATGAAGTTCTGGGCGCTGCCAGCACAAGCCGGCGGAAATGACCTGATCCTCAGAAAGGTCAAATGCGCCCAGCAAACACAGCAGCCGTTCGTAAAATACAATAAGGTAACTTCTTTACTGTAGTTACCTTCTTATATTTTACGAAAGACTATGATGCTGGCATTTGCTTTGTCGCCATGTAATTGTTATTATTCATTGAATAAACAAAAGAGGAGTTCTAGAACATAATTCGTTTGATAGTACAAGGAAAGCAGCCTTTCCGTACGTTTTCGTTACAAAATAGGGGCTGAAATTTTAAAGTTAGCCCCACAAAACAGGAAAACTGCAATGTGAAAACTTTTGATTATAGTTTAACGTCTTAAAAAAGAGATTATCGTTAAAAATTCAGATTTTAAATATATTTTAAAATATTAATAAATGCAAAGCATTGTAAAATTTGAAAATAGGTTATCATATATTCCGGCGTATAACGCGCATCGATGTGTAATGCGCACCTGTAATTTCAAACTATATTTTTTAGTTTTGGGGTATATTCGCTGCTTAACGCACATCCTTTTCTTTACGGACAGAACCTGAAAGATACAGGTATGATGCTGTTATCTTCTGAAGTCGTTCATTCGAAGATTTTTTGCAGACTTTCCAACAATGGTATACTGAACTGACATGTGATAAGAGAAATAATATATATGTGGGGGAAGTGCTTGAGGGAGTAAATCTGAAAAGAGGTTGGTTGTATTCAATGCAGTTGCATACGAGAATGTTATTCTAGGGTTTCAAGAAAAGTGGGGCATAGTTTGGGATACGAATATACATCCCACCCGAATGAATTCACGGAATTAGGAGTCAAATGTTTTCTCTTAATGTAGTCATTTGAAGTCGGGATTTTGAAGTGAACAGCGAAGGCTTTTGTAAATCGCATTTGCTTTAACTGAAATACAATTAGATCTAGGACTATTTTTAATAGTAAATACGGCTCGTCTCAAATGAAACAAACATAGTGCTGCTTTCAAGTCATTCAATTTGCGAAACAAAATATAAATAGTGCTACAGCAAGGATATTTCGTATTGGTAAAAGCTTCATACATGAGTGGAAGAAAAATGATATCACAATAATTAATATTTCAAAGCATGAATGTGATTTATAGAAAGGAGTAAGGAAACGGCCTATCCTAGAAGAAAGTTTTGCGAACTGGGTTCTAGAAAATCACCAGTAACAGGATTTAGGTACGTGTAGATGTCAAATTTTGTATGCTCATCGTTTACTTATTCTTATATCTATCATTTTTATATTGGGCGTATAACGTGCACTCATAAATGTCTATCTCATTTATTGTATTAAAAGTGCACGTTATGCGCCGGAGTATACGATATCTTAGAACCATATTTGCAACGCACGGAACTAGAAAATTTTTTATTCATAACAACAGAGATTCAAATTTTCACAAAAATGATCATTTTGCTACATTAGAAATCAAATTTATTTTAATTTACATCAGTTAGTCGCATTCTTAAAAAAATAAAGATTTAAATTATTGAGAAGTACGTTTATTGCTTTTAGATCGTGTACTTTCTTAATTATTACAGATTGGTTAAATTTAAAAGATAAAGTAATGATCTTATCCTTTACCGAATGGCAACTTTCTGAAAATGTGTAAAAGTTCATAAAGAACAATTTAAAGTTCTTACGTTTCGCGTAATGGCAGCATTTGCCAAAGGCTTTCTTTTTTTGTCGTCAGACAGTTTTCGAGGCCTAATCGAATTTTCGAATTTTATTTTACCAGAACATAGACTGAATTAGATTACCTAATTATAGCAAAGTTCGCGAAGGTTATCTTCATAAGTCTTAATAAGGGGAGGATGCCTTCGTGGAAGACATTTTAAGGGAAATTGCCTCTTATTCAAGCTACATATGGGAAAAACTGCTTTGCCAAGACTTTATTTTACATAGTAGTAGCAAACAACATACGTCCTTCAAGGAAAACAATAATTATAAGGCCCAAAATTTAATCTTCTGCCTTTAGTCACAGTTCTGAAATTAAATTTAATGTTCACTGATTGTTTACAAAATTAATATAAAAATCTCTGCACATCAGGTACGTTAATGCTCAGTACAGAAACCTCTTTACGTATTAACATTGCAAATATTGATATAAACTATCATTTGCATTAATTCTATCTTACAGAATTTCCGAACAAGACTTTTGGAAATATGTGACACAAATTTTATCAAAATTCCTTATGGAAACCGTGGAAACCGTTCCTTATGGAAAAATTATGGAAGACCGTGAAGAAAGAGGAACAAAATATAAATAAATAAAATAACAAATAAAATTGTAAAATAATAAAGAAAGAAAATAGCCAATAAAATATAAAATAACAAAGAAGGAAAATAATTAATTAATTAAAATTTTAATTTAGTAAAATGCAAAACATAAATAAAAATTTAATAAATTATTAAATTAATAGTAAATAGTTAAATAACAAAATAAAATGCTGGACCTCGTCTTATTTAGGACCACAGCTGGAATTAGTTTCACTTAAAACTAATAAGTAGCTCAACCGGGCTCAAGCTGAATTTAATTCCTGAATATACACTCTAATATTCTAATTTCAGAGAGGATAGAATTTAAGACCATTCTTTTTCCAGTACAGTAGTGAAAAAAGTTAAAGCGGTTAAAGCTTCATTCATGAGAATAAAGAGATGCTATCAAAATAGAAACAGAGTATAGAGAAAATTCTAACGCAGGATCTGTAGATACTTACACAAAGAGAGAAGAATCCAGCACTTTCTGACCACCATCATCTGCCATTATAATTCTAGTTGGCAAGCGGAATGTGAAAGGGGGGGGAGGAATGTCTTCGAGTCCAAGGGTGAGCCGAGAAAACAAGTGACAATTTTCGTCCCCATATTTGGTTGCATCATTCAAAAAATTCTGCAGACGCTCTTTTCCGAGAGAAAATTCTTGCGTTGGAACAAAAAAATTTACTTCCTGCCATAACTTCAGTGCACTTTCTAGAGAATAAGACTTTGATGTGGGTGGACGCTTTTCTTTCTTTAAAAGTCGCAACCTCCGTCCAGGAGTTTGTTTTTCAAGGAAAAAGAGCAATGCATTAAAAGTTAAAAACCAATTTTTAGTTTTATTTTATTACTAAAATAAAAATTTTTAAATCAAAAATATTGTCTATTGAAACTGTGGTTCAAGTCCCATGACACTTATTTAGGGCTCTGATGCGCTCCAGCCGGAGCCCTAAAAAGCACCCGGAATTTATCTAAAAAATTACGGGAGCCGGGCTTTGACGCAGTTAAAGCTCTGAATACAGTGATTTTATAAAATACGCATTTTATTGCCCATAAATCTGATATGATATCTTTTCTACGGTTGTGCGTTCTCTACACTTACAAAATAAGAACCAGGAAATTTGAAAACTGACACCTAAATTTCTTGCCGCATAATACCGGTTAACAGCGATGAAGAAGTTGTGGTTTGTATTAAATTAAAGGGAGATAACTCCAGCAATAAAAACCAGACTTCTCATACTGAATTTAATTAATTTCGAAGTCTGTTCAGTTCTCTGACTAATGGAACAGAATAATAATAACAGATGACTAACAGTATTCTTTTCCTTGCTACCTACGTAAAAACGATCAATTGTCCGACCACGTAGGATTACGATGAAATGTGGGCAGGAAGATGCCATGTATTGGTTATTTCAGCTTCCCCCTTTCACTTTAAAGGTAGAGGCAGGTTTATTACGGTTACAAGAAAGTAAAAGATTCATGGAATCTACCTGTATAACGAAGGAAATTCTAATTATGAATGCATTTAATTACATTTAATTTCTTATATGAATTTGACAAAGAGTATTTTTCTGAGTATGAAAATGAGTTAGTGTATTTAGCGCTAGTGTTGTGTTAGGCTATGTGTGTTATGCTAGGCTATGCGTGTTATGCTAGGCTATGTGTGTTATGTTAAGTTAGGCGATAGTGTTGTGTTAGGCTATGTTAATGTTGTGTTGTGTTAGTGTATTTAGCGCTAGTATTGTGTGTTTTGTTATAATGTCAATTATTTTACAAGGCAAAGCAAAATTTTCCAATTTTTAAAGAAACTGATATTTTCTCCCAACCCCCAATGAAGATTTAAAAAAGAAATATGTATCTAGGTATCTAACACACTGCGGTGGTAGAACTTTGTATAGTGGCTACAGTTTCATCACGACTCGAGGAATGTTGCCGGAATGTTGCTGGTTTTCTAGTGTGGGGGGTTACTACCAACTTACTTAGAGTAAATATTAGGTGGCCCCTTAACTTCTGCATAACATATCTAACACAGTGGCTCATATTTGTTTTCGGACACCTGTATTTTTGAAGTTTATTTGTATAGATCTCTTACTGAATATTTAATCACAGACTCCGTATTTTTTCCAAACTATTATTTTTTTTTAAATAAATATCTTCGAAATATTTCTTACACTAAAATAATTTATGTTAAAATCAAAAATATGAACCACTAAATCACATAATAATCCGGATACTCGAAAGTTTTGTTCAGATGTTTTGGCACATATTCCTTGTCCTAGTAAAGGAAGTATTGTAATCGCAAAAAAATTCGGGTAGTTTTATATACTTGCTACGAAAAAATAAAATTATAAGTTTGACTTCCGTTCCACAAAAATTGATCAGGATATTTAATTTGAAAATTGTGCAGTTTCTGATGTCATTTTCAACTAGCCTCGGGGGATCGTTTAAGTTAGAATAATTCGAGGAAATCAGTTTAAATGAAGTGCAACAAAAATGTGCATAATTTAATAGGCTGTAAAAGCAAGTCATTGGGTGTCCACATCAGAATTTTTTTAAACGATAATGCGTCACAAAAATTATTGTCTGCTTTTGAAAATTATAACTTGTTTAGCAAAATATATTAACATTTTCATATCTGAAATAAACATGAATAGACGCTACAATTTAATGATAATTTCTGTTAGTAATATAACTATTTACATTTCTAACTATGATAAAAGCATTCAGAATATTAAAAACAAATCTTTGATTTAAAGCGTTCAATTAGCTTTGATATATTAAAATGACGGAAATTGAGCGGAACTCAAAAAAAAAAAAAAAAAAAAAATCTCGTCAGAATGCCCTGAAATCTGAACCACATTACAAGCTAACACGACGAAATCGGAGCGGTTTAACATACGTCATCATTAAAAACAAAATAATAATTAAAATTACTCTAATATTAAGCCCTGAAAATTCCACTTGTTACTAGACTCGATCAACGAAACGTCACGCAACTTTACGAGTAGTCACTACACTCACAACGGATATGTTACGGAGTGTAAAATGTTTGGATAATCGGCTCCTATTTCTTGATCAAACAACAGTGAATGTATACCTTGATTTCCTTTACGAAATAATATTTGTTGCAAACTGTTATTAAAGGGCACAAGTAAAATTATTTTTTAAATAATTCATTTTTTTATCTGATCAATACACTTCACACACAATATCATAATTTCGAATACGGAAATACCTTTGAATGAATTCAGCTTACATCGCGAAGTGATTCTTTGGTAAATCATTGTTATAAGAATGGACACAGTGTTACATAGTCAACGGGACTGATCTGTGGAACACACGTTGATTACGCTTAATTCCAGAATTAAAAACCTCTCAGTTTCCTTTAATTCTAATGGATTTATGTTTTCCGAACAAAAAAAAATAAAAAATTAAGTAATCGTATGAAGAATATTAGCCTTCAGAAGCTTATGAAAATAGACGAAGAGGGAGGGAGGGAAGTAACCTACGATGGCCAACAGAGCGAAACGTTACCTCCCCCTTTCACTGTTAATAAGACAATATTGTTATACGACATCCCGTTGTACAATAGGCACGACATTTCGCTTTTGTAATCTCTTTTTTTACTCCATGCCAATAAACTGAAAAATTACCGAAGCGAAAACAGGAAAAACTCCGCAAAAGAAAACACGTTACTCAGTTTACGAAGCAACACGCAAAAAAAAAAAAAAAAAAAAAAAAAAAAAAAAAAAAAAAAAAAAAAAAAAAAAAGAATGAATAAATAAATAACATTGACGAAGACGCTTGTCGAACCTCTTCAATGAGAGGGCGTGGACTGGAAATCGTAAATATGACGAAAACGAGCTAAGCGTATTTGCAGTCAGACTTGTTTGTTTCCTTAATGGTTAATGATAAGACAGCTTTGTTGAGAAGATTTGAGACTACCACGAAAGGGTGTATTTTGTAACTCGACAAACCTGTTATTTAAGAAACAGTTATTTCATGTCATTGATGTTATAATGGTGTAAAATTAATCCTTTACTTTCGGCGTCTTGTTTGAGGTTTTTTTCCTTGCATAGATCTTGCGTTCAACTGAATTCCAAATATCCATAATAACTCGGAAAAGAATCCACGCGGATATTATAAATAAACTGATAACTGATTGGGTTATTATTAGGAATAGGGTATTCGAATTTCGACGAAAACTTGAACTGTTACCCAAACATTTTTTTGTGAAATTATCTTGAAAAAATTAATTTCGTAATTAAAAGATTTTTTTACTACATTAATTTATTTACTAATTTTTATTTGTATCTTCTTATGACTAAAGATGTCGTTTTGAAAACTACACTATTAAATTTACTTTTTACTATTAAAATTTTTTAATTATTTTAATAGTAAAACCTAAGTTTTTTCTTCTCGGTATATGAAGAATTTCAGAGATTCGGGTTTCAAAAGATTCGAAATAGTTTTAAAATTCGTCCCACTTCTATTTATTATTTACAGCAGAAATGTCCTTATTGAAATCTATCCAAAAGTGTTCCATAGATACGTTACGCCATGTTACGCTAGGTTACCAAGCCTATATCTCCTCCCGGTTTGAACTTACCGCCACTGCGTGATATACGATCTTTAATTTTTCACACAATCTAGTCAGTTTTCCAAATGTTGCCAATCAGCAAAGCATAAAATTTTCAATTTAATTTTCAAATTTAATCCAACTGCAACTGCGCCCAGGGACTTCAGAAAGATTTTATATAAGAGATACAAACTAATAGTAATCGTTTGCAATTCGAAGAAGTGTTACCGTTTTCGGTTAGCGATCGAATCCTGTTTGTTACAAATAAACATCAGTATCTCGAGCCCATTTCAATCAAGATGCATTCGATCGTTTACTTCCTTCGATATTATTAAAGTGAAATGTGAAATCGAATGAGGATGGGGAGATTTTGTAGTAACTTGAAGCAGATTATAACTTGCACATACCGTATTTCTTTTACTAATTTTGTTCGAATGATAATATACCTTTTGTTTATTTTGATATCTTTCATTTTATATTATTTTACATTTAAACACGATATGCGGAAACGAATCATATCCGTTTTGGCATATCGATAAAATTTTGCTTTTAAAATAAATTCATTTTTTGAATGGTTTTCTTTCATAATTTCGTCTAAGAGTCAAAATTTTGTTCGATAAGTTGTCGATAATAGGCAGCATTTGTATTTAACAAGAAAGTTAAAATATTAGTATAATTTTGCGTATTTTGAACTTCGAACGTAGTGTCTCGTGTCAATTTAATAACTTTCTTGGCGAAACAAAATCCGTTGACACAATCATGCGCTCTGAACTGCCGCATGAAAAGAACGGAAAGACATTACAAGAAGTTCGTGGCAAACGTTGCAATTGCGCAAAAATGAAGATGCTTAATTTTGTCTTCAATGCACATAGCCGTTTCTCGAGCGTCTTGCTAAAGCGTATGATATTTCACTCCTTTTTTAGTTTTAATGCGTCTACGTGTGATAAAAAAATGGAATGAACAAAATTTCTTAATAATTTACGTTTCCAGATATTTTACTTAATTTAATAATACTATATTCGAAGGATGTGAATTAAAATACATTTAATTTACGAAATATCCAATTGATTATTTATATGAAAATTTATGATTTCACTGTCATTAATAAAATATGTTTCAAATACAATATGTTTAGGTAACTGATACAGAACCATCTGTTTAATTTTTTTTAATAAAACCATTCTGCATCATTATTAAATAACTGACTTTGCTAATTTTTAATACGCTTTACATTTAAAAAATTTTATGCTAAATAAACAATTTCTTCTTTGAGATGTTAGACTAAAATATAAAGTTTTCGGATTGTAATTTATTCGAACTCTTACGCACTTTAATATTATTTCATATTTTTCTGTATATCATTTCACGTTTCAAAAAGAAATGTAGAAACAAACCCTGAAGCATTTAAAATGAGATACATTCCGCAAGAGAAGAAGAGGGGAAAAGTGGTCACGTGGTTTAAGAACAACAATCTCCGCACGTCCGCAGTCTACGATGGAGTCTATAGCCGATGTACCACTAAAATTAATAGATTTTTCTAATTTAGAAATTTATAGCTATTGTGAAAAATTAATAAGTACTCTTGGAAGTTATTTCTCTGTCCTTGATCTTAATAAAAATGTCTTCTCTTGTTCAAGGAAAAACAAGTTAATAACATTTGTTTTAAAGTAATGCCAGATAGTAAGGTACTTGTAGAGAGCTGTGTTAAGGCAGAAATGAAGAAAACAATTAATTATAAAACGTCTGTGGAAATTTCTGCAGAAAATGAGGTAAGATTCATAAATTTTCTTTTATGCACAATACTTACCAATATTTATCTTTTACTTTATTAGGAATGTTAAGTGTATATCAATAGTTGAAAAATATTCCCGAGATCTTGAATAGTGTTTTCCAGACTGTACAATGTAAATATTTGTTAATAGCTCATGAACACTTGTTCTAAATGATTGAAATAGTTGGAATTCCTGCAAGATCTGCTTAGTTTCAAAAACATTAACACCAAGCCAATTTTCTCTTATTAATTACAGTGCCATAGAACATGCTATACCACTAAATTTTTATTAATTTCATCACGTTGTGTTTTAATAATGTGGCTGTTATAATCAAGTTTTAATCAATGTGCATAAATGTAGTATATTTTATCGCGTTTTGCTATAAAATAAAGAAATATCTATGACCAAAAAATTATTAATTTTACAGCTAGAATTACAGCGAACTCAGTTGTGCAAATCTATACAATTTTCTTTTTGACATTTATACTGTAATATAACAAATACATGGTAATCTGAAATTTATGCTATCTGTAGATTAAGAGTCAGTTATGAACAATTAAATTTCAAGGGGTACAAAATTATGTATTAATTTTGAACTGTGTGTAATATTAATATCACTATCGTCACATGGTTTTAGGGCAACTGTATTTATAATGTTCCAGACATTTAAGTCTACCATTTTGAAAACCATCTTGTGCTTATCAGGCTGATAAAATTGTGACTTAACATTATAATAGTAATTATATTTTTTTTTTCAGTGTAGAACAACAACATACATGAACATTATTTTATGCATTTCGTTTTGCAGTGTACAAATCAAATGATTCATGAGATTTCAAAAAAGTACTGGAAATAATTTTAAAAATAAAGTTAATTAATACTATATGAAATCAAGTAGAAAGCTTTCAAATTTTACTGATAAAACTATAAATGTTCAATATGTGTTCTGGTTTCATGATGTACATAGAAATGAGTATCCCAATCCTCTCAACATGTATTGTAACTTTTTCTACACTATTTCTTTAGAAATGCTTGGCCATCTAAAGTTGTTGCCTTTATATAGGCAAGTATTATTCTTAAACTGTCAATACCATCTCATATTCTGGTTGCTTGTTGGAATATACTGTTGCCAAATATCCGAATTTTCACCACATCTACCACAGCAAAAGCTTGTTTGTTTACATTAGCAGTTCTTACATCATGTGACCTCTGACGTCACCGGAATGTATCTCATTGAAATTCATATTTTGAGTTGAGTTTTAATTTTATTCGAAAATAAGATCCAGTTTTATAAACTAGCAGCAGCAGATATTATTTTCATTAGGTAATATTCATTTCATAAATTTCATTCATTTAAAGGGAAAAGAGGAGAAATGCGTGTATTATTTTTACATATATATTAATTTAAAAAGTTTTTTACTGTAAAACCTTCAAAAATTAAACTTTAACGATAATTCGGAATACAAGTTATTCCTTCCTCCTGATTCTGCTTTCTCAAATTCGAAGCGTTAGTATTAATGGCACTGCGACATTCTAAACATCACGTTTTCTCAACACGCTCCACAGCTGGAATAACAAATCTGAACAGTCAATGATGCGAAGGAAGATAACGATCTGTATAAGTATGCCGATCGTTCTTACCCACAAACCTTGAAAAGAGCTACCAGAGGATAAGGATGATCTATATTGGGACAGTTCTAGGTCACACGGTTCCCGAAGCAGAAAAACACAAGTCAATTGAATGATTTGACTTCTCTTCAGATATGTATTTGCTGATTCGAAATTTCCTGTGCGAATTTTAAACTTAAGTCCGGCGTATTCAAAAATCAATGTTCACTTTGGAGCACAAATGCAGAGAAATGATAACCACAGATGTTAAAAATTATTACCTAGATAAATGAAACGATTCTCTACTAATATATTCGTATTTCTATTTTTTATTTTTTTTAATTCTATCAATGGCATCAATAAATGATGGAGGCAGTTGCTTCGGAAATTATCTAACTCACCAATATAAAGTTGTCTCCAAGACACCAAGAAATGCTCCACAAATGTGAATGAATATTCAAGATATTCATTGTTGTTGCTGTTGTAACTAACAAATCACGCTTGCCTGCTATCAGAGCAAGCCTACGAAATTCATCGTGACAAGGAGGCAAGATTACGCCTGTCATTAGCAAGAGCCTTTGGCAACATACAGATGACAGTATGACTTTGCTCAATTCCGCCCCCAGTTTTGGAGGAGAGCATTCCGAGGGTTTTGGTCCGAGGCTCTCTCATTCCTCTTCCACTACCACCAACCTTTCGAGAGGACTTTCGGCTCTCCGCATATTCTGAGTGCCCCCATGCCGCACAGACATTATACATTTACAAATATCCATACCTTCTCCGGGATTCAAACTTGGGCCCTTTGGTACGGCTGTCAGCGTCACTCAGAATATTTATAAATACTAGTGCGATGAAGAAGCTACCTCAGACCGAGCGCATAATAATGTTTGGCGATAATGTTTGGCCATTTATTAACATAGTAATGTGAAAATATTCATAAAATTCGAAATATTCAGTTCTAGGTATGTAATATATAGAAAGGTATTTTATTAATCTGCAGTTTATGATAAAAGATACAGGATTACATTTTCTAACACCCAGGTACACAGTTTATGGCATTAGAAATCTTATTCATTAATTGCAGTCATTCATAAATTCCAAAGAATTCTGTGTACAAGTACATATGGCGTACGAAGCCTCTTTAATCAATTACAGTAACGATGCACAGGGTTCCTAATTATCAGTTGGGTGTATTAGATATTAATTGCACTTAAAATTACATCAGTTAAATATATTATTAAAAAAGGTAAAGATTTAATCTAACAAAATATGAATTTATAGTTTTGAAGAACGCTTAGTTTGTTAAAAGGTACAGAAAAATAAATTACAGAAAATTGTGCTTTTTCCAATTACAATAACGTGAGAACCTGAAAAGTGGGAATCACAGTAATCTGAGAATTAGTTATTTGTGGGCCGCGTTGAAGATTAACAAAAAATTTCGTTTAATGATTGCAGTCAATTGAAAGGATTCAATTTCTTGATATATGCAGATAATATATACACACAAAGGTAAATTCTTATTAAATTGCCATTAAATTCTTAAAAAATAGCATAAAAATATTAAATATATTATTTAACTTATTGCGCAATATACAACTACCGTAGTTTTCAGAAAGTATTAGAATAAAATACTAACAAACCAAACGATTCCAGACTGAGATGCTTAACGTACGGCGTTAGAAATATCCGTCGTTAATCGTGATAAGCTAAAAATGTAGACGCAAATTATTGGTTGGATGTATAAGAAATAATTTGTGTTTTAAATTATATCAGTTAAATAACTGATGAAAAATTTTAGAACGTTTTATAGAATATGCTTTTATTCAAAACTCAAGAAATAATCATTGAACTAAAAAAGAGAAAAATAATTTATTGTGCAGTTTAATAAGAGATTAAATAACTCTATTCACAAAATTCATCTAAACAATTTTATATCGCGAATAATAAAAGGTTGGGGAACCCTTGACAAACTGATAAAAATAATGACTTGTACTTTTGACAATGCAATTTGATTATTCGATTTCGTTATTTTAGGCTCCCGTGCTTTTATTGTTCGAATTTTCCAATAAGAATTATTTAACCTCTTGCTCCCATAAAACTATATAATTTTGTCAATTCTTTAGTTATTTTATGATATTTTTAAATTAAAGTCAATTTCGTAAAAAACTTATTTAACTTTTATGTTTTCGTCTTTTTAGTCTAAATAGCAGTTTGCCAATCCAGTTATTCAACTGAAAAGTCGTTTTTCACCAATGAATAATCATTCTTTTGTTTTCAACAATTGTGTTACATCAAATGGTAGAATAAATCAATTGACATTCGAAAATTCGCCTTTATATCAGAAAATACGTATTGCAAAATATGAGTGTGTAATATATGAGTTAGATAGCTTGCCAAAAAAGAGTTTAATCGTTGAAAAACCAATGGTGAAAGTTTTGATCATAGAGACAAACACCATAAATGAGTTTTTTTTTTTTTTTTTTTTTTTTTTTTTT
>KK117694.1:746442-847016 GCA_000611955.2 Stegodyphus mimosarum
TATGGGCCCTGAATATGATCTCAGATTTTAATATGAAACACCTTTTTCATACAGGAGTCAAACGTTTTGTGTTTTATTTTCTATAACATGTATAAATTTTCTTAAATTTAAGAATAAGAACCAGGGGGAAATTAAAAGTTAAATTTCGTAATTTTCAGAAAATTGATTTCTTTAAATTTAAATATACCAAAGCATAAACCTTTGTGTCATATAAAACATTTTTGTATTCGGAAGTATATGTCTGAGACCAGCGGTTGCGATTATAAAGCCCAAGTAAGGACATTTCTGGACACGATTAGTAAATCACACTATGTGCCGGAAAATGTTCATAAAAATTATCAATTGGATACATTAGAAATTAAATCTATTTTAAATTGGATCAGTTCGACAGCTTCTTAAAATGCAATTTTAAGTGACGTCACCGTCGTTAGTCCATGGCTTAATAAAAAATGGCTCTTGTAGTATCCATGCGTTGATCACCCATGACCCACAAGTTGACGGCTATCACCGATTCGGAAAGGTGACGTCAATTTAGAGATATTAATTAAAATACAAATTAAACTAAAAGACACCAAAATTTATCAAGGCCCTTAGTCACCGATGATTTCAATGGTGGATGTATAAAGTTACAAGTCCATCTCACCTGAATTTCTGGGGCTCTGCCATTTTAAGATACCGTGCATCTTTTTTATTTTCTACATCTCTATACTACTTTCTTTGAAACCGAAAAACGGTTTGGAGGGCTATGGGAACATGTCGTCTCTCGTGATTGCTACTTGCGCTACCCTATAAATCCGCCAGTGGGTGATCTGCAGTCTGACGGTTACAGTTGAAGACAATTCAGTAAACTGTCAAGAAGCGCATTTATTGCTTTGAAACTTCTCAGTTTATTCAGCAGTTACAGACTAATTAAATTTCAAGAATAAAATAAGGACATCGCTTTTTTTCAGAAACTGCAACAATCTTAGAATTTACTGTCTTCGAAGCGCGTATGGAAAATAAAGATCTTTGTTTTGCTCCATGGCAGCACTTGTCAGATCTCATGGATGATAAAGAGAGCGTTTACCCATTTCTGGAAAAATTTCAATTAACCTTTTTTAAAATAATTTCGATAAAGAATTAAAAAAAAGAGAGAGAAAGAGAAATATTCTTATTCTATAATTCAGAAACGCTGGTGAAAAGCATGGTATTAAAATTTCTAAGAGCAAAATAAGCCCCATCATCAGTCTTAAAGGAAAAACCATCCTTTATTACTTGTACATGGAAAGAAATATCTAAACGAATACCCGAAAAAAGTATGTACAGTTCATAATGCTAAATCGTTGATAACAAAAGAAAATCCGCCGACACCGAAATCAACTGAAAAGTCAAATCCATTAATAGTAACAATAAATAAAGTAATAAACCAAGCTTTACAACTTAAATAAGTTAAAAAGCATAATATTCACAATGGAAATACATTGTGAATTTTGAGACATGGGTTTACTTCAATGACTGCAACAAAGAGAGGCCAATTGACTACCGAAAACGAAGAGAAAAAAATGTACAAACCTGGTTCCGTCAATCAATCCAAAGAAAGTTTCAGTAAGGGGTTTATCACTGCCGCAGGATTCTCTTACAAGGCGAAATTAAAAAGAGTGTTAAAAAATGTTCAAATCAACTCAGCATACTATCAAAAGAACATTTTAAGTCCGGTATTTACAGAAAAAATTCCATTTCTTCATTCTAATGACTTTCAAAGAGTGAACTTCATCATGGTCAGTAACAAATGATACTTCGAAAAGTACCATTAAATTTTTTGAAAAAATTAAGACTTATTGCGTGTATACCGTTTCAACGTATTCCTGCGAAATCTTCAGAAGTTTCACCTATGAGACTTTTGTGCCTTTGGTCTGTTGAAAAGAGCTCTTTCTAAGCGCAAACCCACCACGATTGATACCTCTGAAAAAAGTGGAAGAAGAATGGAAATCAATATCCCTGGAAATTTTGCGAAACCTTCTATTACGATGCAGAAAAACAGCTGAAATCTAATATTAGAAAAAATACTCTTAATATTTTTAACATTAATTAAACGGCCTCAAATCATTCTGAAAATTTGTAAATACCCTGTGTATTTACATGGTAAAATTGGTGCCTAAACAACTAAATATATTAATTGAATTGCATTGTGAAAAGTATAAGCCATTACCTTCGTAAACTCATTAAGAATGTATCACAGTTTTTATTATTCGTGATATAAATTTGTAGATGAATTATTAGTCTCTTGTAATTAAACTACGCGCGATAAATTATTTTTCTCATTTTAGTTCATTAAATATTTTATGACTTTTAAATAACAGCTTATTTTACAAAAACTTTATTTTTCCTTTTTTTTTTTTTTTTTTTTTTTTTTATTATATTTTTAATTCAGGAGTAATGTTACAGCAGTTAAAAAATAGGATTGCTGCTTTTAACGTTTAACGGCTGTTATTAGAAATTAGTTCTATCTCTGTTGTACGGCGTGTCAAACGGTCGTTTTTCTTTTGTTACTTTTATGAAAGGTTATTTTTTATAATATTGCTAATGAAATGATAAAACTCATTGTGTATTTGAAGCACGTTTTATTGATAACAGGCGTGTTTGTCAGTTATAGTTAAAGAAACTATACTATATATAAGCATCGACATTTATGATATATAATTGATATTTTCAATAAAATGTTAAAAAAGATCCTACTCTGAATGACAGTTCAAATTTTAGGATTAATATATTTTATTAGTAAGTGTATTAGATTTTAATAGATTTTAAAATTCCTATTCTTTCAGTATATTGGGGAAAGAGCAGGAGAAGGGATAGAATAAAAAATTATGTTTTGATTCTGAAATCTAGTTTCAAACGTAAAGTGACCAGACTTCAGTCAAGCCAAATGAGGAACAAGACAGTTTCGGCGATCACTAAAAATAAAACATTATTTCAAGCATAACTTTTGTTTTTAGGTTTAAAATATCTATAATCTAAGGTGCTTCTTCCCCACACACTTATCTACATGTTACAGTAAAATTACCGAAACAAATGCGACGGTTCCAAACGATTTCGGTTTCTACGAAGCATTAGAGAGTATGATATTGATGATAATCAACAGCAATATTTATATATTTTCTCAGAAGTACTGTTAACTTTTACAGCCAGCCACCATGAGAGGTTTCGCTATATTTCCCACGGAAGTATGCACTGTATTGATGTACACTCTGTGCAAAAAGTAAAAGGGACAGCTCTACTGGGCCGATTGACGAAATTTAACTTGCGTTTTTAAGGTCTCGAAAGCGCGACTTGGGATATATATTATATTTATACATAGCATTGTTCTAGTGTAGATATTTTGACACAAAATCGGACTTTTTTTTAAATGACATATCAATTTTTTTTTCGAATAAATTGAATGTTAAGAACTTGATTTTTTTTTAATTCAAAATGATGACAATATTCAATTTACCATCAAGTGAAGCCTCACCAGTGGCCGAGTGGTTAAGACAGCTGAATGCTGGAAATTCGACACGAACTTAATCTCAGGTGAACGAGCTGGTTTTCGTGGTTTTTCCTACGCGTAAAGTAAACATGGGCAAGTTTTTCTTAGTAAGTTCTTCTCGAAGGCATTCCTTTCCTTAGGCTTCGTCGTATTCCAGAAATCTAACCATGAAGTGAAAATGAATCTATTACATGCTTCCAAGAAATGAGCATTTACCCTCCATCCGAATTAGTAGAAACATATATGGTATGAAAGTTACATACTACACGAAAGCCATATATGGAGATACACTGTAAAAAACTGTTAGATAAAAGAAAAGCCTAGGCATTTGCAACTGGTTTGCTGTTTCAAAAATCATATTCCTGACTGGGTTAAGCCACTACTGTTGATTTGCAGCCACCTGCAAAACAAGTTTAAAAAAATTTTTTGGAGCTTGCATTTTTGGAAATAAATTAAGGGTACTTTTTCCCCCCTCCGAGGTAGTTAACATTCCATAAATTCGAAAGAAGAAAAGGAGCGAAATCTCGATACTTCTAATTGCGTATCTTTTCCAAGGTCCGTGAATTCTAAGCTTCGAGCATTCGAAATATCCTTTCCCTATCAGAAGAACCTTCAAAGGGCTATTTCCAAAATTTCTATGCTATTACACTATTTCACACTTCTATCTGATTCAACGCCCACGGGGTTTCGCAAATATCGCCTTTGAGCGAAACTTAAGAACTTTCATTTATATGTGCTGTCTGAAGTCGCTAACAATCGTTTCTCTTGGTGCTATCATTTCACAAAGCCATTATGGTCTTTATCAATACACTTTCACAAAAGAACACGCGAAATGGGTTAAATGCTAAAAAAACAACAATTAGCAACCGCAATCGGCAAAAATAAACTTGCAGAGAAGTTGTTTAGCTTTACGCTACTACTTGTAGCTAGCTGTATTTCTTTAGGGAAAGTACATTTCTTCATAATTCAGGTCTTACTAGATCATCTTAAACAATATATCTAACTGATTTGATTTAAAATACATCTAATTTATAACACACGTGATTGATAATTTTTAGGAACACCGGAAGGATGATTATAATTAACGAAAGATGTTTTAAACCATATATATTTTGCAAGTGTGATTTGCACTTATATAATAAATCCATATCCCTATATTTTGCACTTAAGTTTAAAGCGACGAAACTTGCATAAGTTTTACAGAAATTAATTACACCTCACACAAAAATCATAATTAGTACCCTTTATATCCAGCTCTAATATCCGCATTCATATGCGAAATTTTGATGTACCATCTAGTCACATTTTGTGTACCACTTACGGATTCATGCACCATCTAAACTGAAAATAGCTTTAAAACAATTTGCAGGTCATTAAAGAAAAATACGAATTTACTAACCAGCTGCACAAGCTTGAGTATTCCAGGAACAGTTTTGAAATACCACGGATTTAACTCCAAATTGTCAGCGATTCCCGTAGATTCGGTTTTTGTACTCACTTTTACGCCACCGGAGTACGAAGTTTCTGTTTTGTGTGTGTTAGTTGTCTGGACACTCGTTTCCGACGGAGCCATGACGATCAAGTTTCAAAAAAAGCACTCAACGAGAAGAATTCTTCCAACGATGACAACGAAACAACAGTTCGCGGTTTAAAGGGACAACTGAGAGAAGTTCAGGTGTTCCGCGCTTTCGGCCGAAGAAAACCTGTTCCGTTGTGCATGGATGGATAGATGTGTGAGCTGTACTACGATGGATGTGCGTGTGTGTCTATGTATGCGTTCGCACCTCCGAGCGAATGCTATTCGACGGCCCGTGGCCATGAATAGGAGATGCATATGCTGCTTGCTGGAATGTAATTTGCGGCGCAACAGTTGTGGGATTTGTTGCGCATCTACCTACTTTTAGCGTAGGTTTGCCAGCGATCGTTTAGGGGGCGATTCGAACGTGGGAGGTTCCAGTTACATTTCAATAAGCTTTTAACTTCTGCAATACCTCTACACAAACAGCAAACAAATGTCAGTATCTGTAAACCAAACGAGTTTGTGCCAAAGTGCGTAATATATGGTGTTCAAAGATATCTATTGTTAATTATAATAATTCTGCAAACGTTAAAAAATATATTTTAATTACAGCAAATTTTAATTTTTTTTTTTTTAATTCCATAAAAATTTATCAATGGCTAAGTGGATAAGACTGTTCAACAATAGAATTCGCCCTGGGTTTCAAGTCCTGAAGAAAGCGGTAGCTGCAGTATGTTTTCGTGGTTATTCATTTGTGTGATGAATACGTAGAAAGTCTTCTAAGGAGGTATAATGTTCTTCAGCATTTTGTCTACGTAGAAAGTAAAGGAGCCTAATGAACTGTAGAGTGACTTAGAGATAAGTCGCTCTACAGTTCACGTGTTCACGAGTTCATGTGTATAATAACCAAGTCCAGGGAGAGGTTAAAATACCATTTTATTCAATAAAAGAAATAATAAGAAATGGCCCCTTCTCGGGCTTACAGGAAAGCCTCCACTCGGGCTTTTAACTCAAAATAAGAAAATAAGAAATTAATCTAAATAAATCTAAACTAAACAGACTTAGCCGAAGCTAGACACAAATACCTAACGTAGTTGTCTCTTAATTTAACTTAGCCGGTGATTATCAACAGGCACGTACAATACTACAGAGCGTACTAGATTTAAGAACGAAGTAGCCAGACGGCAAACACGAGCCACTAAGGGCTCTATGCTTTCTCTGTCGAAGTAAGTTGAGCTTCCTTTTGCATAAAACACGATACTAAAAACTCATACTGATAGGGAATAGTAGATGGGAAATGAGAATAGATAGTAAATTATTTTTAAACTTAAAATAACTGTTAGAAACTTAAAGTAACCTCTACAGAGGTATCCTTCTCCCGAAAGGAGATATTCTTTACATTCTTTTGTCATAACTGATTACACAACAATAGTGTAACGGCTTAAGAAATTGAGTTTTTTAAGAGCAATAAAATTATTAATAAATTAATTTTTATCTCATTTTTAACAATGAATTAATTGATATAGTCTGAAATATTATAATTCTTAATATGTCCAAACCAGGGTCTCTCAACCACGGTAGAATTCTCCTTAAAGGAGGAGGATTTCATAGTTTCCGTGGGGAATGCAGTGGGCTTATCAAAGCAAAAGGGAGAGTACTGCGTGTGTACAACTATTACTTTCATAAAAATGGTAATAAAAGAGGATTTATCCCAAGGAATTAAAATTTTTACGGTAAGAAAAAGCTGGATGCGGTAGCTTGAAATAATGTGATTCTGATGGAGAAATAGACGTAGTAATGAAGCATTTCGTAGTGGTTATGAAAAGTAATAAATAATTTTGC
This sequence comes from Stegodyphus mimosarum, assembly GCA_000611955.2. Classification (NCBI taxonomy): domain Eukaryota; kingdom Metazoa; phylum Arthropoda; class Arachnida; order Araneae; family Eresidae; genus Stegodyphus; species Stegodyphus mimosarum. Next base: position 753,309 of record KK117694.1, read on the forward strand.
TTGTTATTTGTAATATTATGTTTTTCAATTCTAAGAAGTACCCCTTTGATTTCAGACTTTCCATTTGGAGAAAAAGATTTTGATTCTCAGAAAATAAAGGGAATGAAACAAAGAGCTAAAATACTACTGACAAACACTTTGTTTTTAATTAATCGACTTTAGTTTATTAGAAGCAATAGATAACATTTCTATTTAAATTACTAACACGGAAAAATCTTTATTTTGAAATAATCAGTAATTCCGAAGAAATTGCGATTTTATCATGTCATCGATTTAAAGACGCAACTCGTTTTTAATAATATTTATGTGGGAAGAAAAATTCTTCTTAAAATCGAAGAAATAATGGTAAGTACTTTTCGTTGGCCAAAAGCAGTACTGTATGAAAGCTTCACTCTAAACTGTGAGCAAAAATATTTTTTTTTAATTCTATTAGATTTTTAAAACCTAGAATAAAATTATAGATTATGAAACAGCTTTTTTGCTTCAATTAGAAACAAAATTGCAGAATGAATGCGTAAAGCAAATCACAGTTTTACTTAAAGCACGTGTTCAAGACAATAACAAGCGTTCAGTTACTTGTAAGGATAACTAAATGAGCTAGAAAATCGAAAGAGTACAAATAACTTCGTATTTAATATATCTAGAACTAGCGGAAGTATCCGATGGCAGCTAAGTTAGATTGAGAGTAATGCATCTAACAACACAGAGAACGATGCCGCTGTCATCCTTCTCTAACGACGATGCAAAAAATACAATTCATAGTCATACATTTTTCAGTTTGTTATGATTCATAGTCACACATTGATGCGATAATTGATGAGACCCACATAAAAAATTTCAATAGAAAAATAAACTACTTCTCTCTCATTATATCAACAATAATTACACTCTATTTTTAATTATTTTCGTCTTTCTAAACAAATGGTCATAAAAGCTCAAGTTCCATCCAATATTTCACCTATATTCAATTTTAGTCGATTAATTGCGGCAAAAAATTGATCATAATTGATCAAAAATCAGTAACGCGAACAAACAAACATACAGACAGACATTCTTCTTTATATAGATTTTTGATTAACAAACTTTACGATTTGAAAAGCAAGTAGTAGCGAAACTTTTCAAAATAAACAATTTTATATCCAACGCGACAGACTGTTGCCAGTCGGAAAAATGAGTGCCAAAATTAGCACTTTCAGAGTGTTTAATTAATATTTCGGCTGATTAAAGTCGTACGAAGATGGGAATAGTCGAAATGGCTTCCCACGAATTTTTATAATCGGGAATAATGTATTTAATGCTTGGCAATGCTATTTTTATTTCATCGTAAAACTTAGAAATTTTTATTAACAAACTCTAGAATTTGAAAGCGAGCAGTGGCAACAACTTTCGAAATAAAGCAGATTTTCATCAGCTTGCGAGACTGTTGCCGCCGCTCGGAAAAATGAGGGCGAAAATTATTGTTTTTCAGAGTTTTTAATTAATATCTCTGATTTTAACTATCTCTTTCTGGAAAAGGAAACGTTAACCTTTTCCAGGACCCAGAAAAGAATTGTAGAAAATTTGGCGACGATAACTATAGTAGTGACTGAGTTATTAGCCAACAAAACAAACAGACTTTCTTCTTTACATGTACAGGCTAGAGGAAGTACCCGATGGCAGTTAAGTTAGATTGAGTATAATGCATTTAGCAACAGAGAGAACGATACTGCTGTAAAACTTCTCTAACAACGATGCAAAAAATACGATTCATAATCATATATTTTTCAGTCTGATGTGATGATGATAACGAACAAACACACAGACTTTTTTCTTTATGTATTTAGATAATGCTGCGTGCGTACGGGTTCGTAATAGATTGAATGCACAAGTCTGATGAAAAGTTAATAAAACTTATTCTTATCACAAGAAATAAAACAAAATGCTGAAATTTTCCCTCACAGATATTCGTAAAATATCGTAATATCGCACAGCAGTTATATTTTAAAGTACTAAAACGTTAAATAGAACACAATTCAAAGCGCAGAGAAAGCTAATCCGATCTCAGAATTACAGCTGATAAATAGACAACAATAACTTAGTAAACAACTGAACTGCGATGTTTTTCTCCGGCTTTTATAAGTTTTTTAATCAGTCACGAGAAGCTTCTCGTAATTTCTCGAGGTTTCTAGAAAGCAAAAGAGTAGAATTACAGTTACAGCCAACTCACAATTGCATTATTTCAATTTAAATATAAATTACGAGATATCTATTTATTAAATTCGCGTGCTTCGGAGTAGCTTTCTCTTAAAACTCGTCACGCGCTGCATTGCACTGGGAAATAAAACAATTTTAATTACAATTCTATCGAAAACAGCTAACTAAATACAAAATCCGTAACACTGCCCCCTTCCCAAGGGCTGCATGTCCCGGGGACTACAATCCCTGGAGAGGAAACCAAACTTCCAACTAAGGCATTAATGCAATATCGAGTCGGGGTCTTCTACGTCGCCAAGTTGACTCGCTGTAGGGCAAAACTGTGCATCAATTCGAACCGGACCTGAATCTTGAATACGTTCCTCAGGCGATGAAGGTGGCCAAACAAGAGATCACAAGGCAGACGAAGGTCACAACGGGTGAACATCTGCGATGCAGAATAGCCGGCAGTCCCGTGTTTCTCTTCGACTCTGGTACGATTTCGTAGCTTTCCGAGCAGGGTTTTTCAGACAAAGCGTCGGCGTTTGCAGGTGAAGGATGGTAACATTAGATCGTGTGTCAATGATCATATTGCAAGGAAATCCATCGAAATGCCCATTAATGGACAGTCCTTTACTGTTGCCACTCACTGCAGAAGTCTTCAGCGCTTTAAAATGGAGTTTTTTACTATCTTGCAACCTCCGCTTCGCGATATAGTCATTAATTCTTTTCCTGCGTCGTTGCTGGGAAATGGTGTTATTTCCCATGCACTGGGGTATTCTGCAGTTCCTTCGTGTCCTTCAGCTCCGCAGTTTCAGCACTTTAGTGTCTTGTCACTCCTTTTCCGTCTCACGGCATGTAATAGTCTGTTTAAATCATATATCTTATTTTCTCTGGTCTGAAGTGTTCTGCAGTTCCTTCGTATGCGGCCTTGAACACCGCACTTCCAGCACTTTAAAATTGGTTTCTTTTCATTACTATTCCGTCTCAAGGCACTGACTTGTCTGGTAAAATAATCTGTTTTATTTTCCGTGGCCTGTGGTATTCTGCAATTGTCGTAGATGGCCTTCTTGTGCCCCATTTCCAACACTTTAAAACCAGTTTATTCTCACTCCTACACCGTATCAAAGCATTTACTTGTCTGGATAAATCATCTAAACGAGCCATCAGTTGTCCACTGGCTCCTAGACTTGCGCAGTTCTGACTGGTTGGCAGTCTTTACAAGTTGCCTGCTGGTCTGCCTCGAATTTCATGGCGTACAACAGAGCGCTTTTTACGTCTTTGACATCCGCCATTCGCAGTGCTTTCTGAAGTATTGCACGAACAGGATGTCCCTTGTTTCTGTCGGGCACTCCGAAAAAGCGAGGTGAGACAACCTTTCAACATCCATAGCGAGCTCCTGGAGTGTTTCCGTTGGCTTCTGTTGACGGGCTTTTAATTGAAGTTTACTGTAGTCTTTTAAACATTCCTCCCCAAACCGTAGCTCCAGTACGTGGGATAGCTCTCCGAAATCTAGACTTTGGTTTTCTGGGAGAATTTGAAGGATATCCCTTGCGTCTGCTCTCAGTGAAGCGGCGGGATGACAGGCCTTAACTTGGGAATCCCATCCGTTCGCTCTCGCCACTATTGAGAATTATATCTTATACACTTGCCAAGAGAGCTTCCCATCATGTGTGTATAACTTCAGAGACAGACGAACAGGCATGGATAAAATTTTAAACCCTCAGAATTGCTTTCGGCTGTCGCTATGCACTTTTTTAAGGTGTCAGTGTCTCTGGCAACAGCAGCAGGACCCTGTCATCAATTTGTTGTTCAATTTGTTGTTAAACAGTAGAAACCTTTCTTCTATTTGTTCTTTTACAGAAGAAACTCTTTTTTCAATGCGTCCAACTCTGTTTTCAACTGTGTCAATTCTGTCTTCCATACTTCCAGATTTGTTTTCTATTATGCAGGTGATTTCTCTTTTCATTTCCTCTTTGCCCACTTTCATTTCTTCTTTAACAGCTTCCATCTTTTCTTGAACTGCTTTCATCTCTTCCTTAACAGATCCTTGGCCAGCTTTCATCTCTTCTTTAACTGATTCTTTCATTTCTTCTTTAAATGCAGCAAAAACTGCAATCAGCTGTCTTAATTGTTCTTTCGTCGCGCTTGTTATTGGCATTCAAATCCCACTTCTGACACCAAAAAGTGTTTCGTGCGTGCGGGTTCGTAATAGATTGAATGCACAGGTCTGATGAAAAGTTAACAAAATTTATTCTTATCACAAGAAATGAAACAAATTCTTATCACAAGAAAGTTAACAAAATTTATTCTTATCACAAGAAATGAAACAAAATGCTGAAATTTTTCCTCATAGATATTCCCACAATATCGTAATATCACATAGTAGTTATATTTTAACCTACTGAAACGTTAAATAGAACACAATTCAAAGCTCAGAGAAAGCTAATCTGATCCCAAAATTACAGCTGCTAAGTAGACAACTAAGTAAACAACTGAATTGAGATGTTTTTCTCCGGCTTTTATGAGCTTTTTAATCAGTCACAAGAAGCTTCTTGTAATTTCTCGAGGTTTCTGGAAAGCAAAAGAGTAGAATTACAGTTACAGCTAACACGCAATTGCATTATTTCAATTTAAATATAAATTACGAGATATCTATTTATTAAATGCGCGTGCTCCTGTATTTTTGCGTTTTCGGCGTAGCTTTCTCTTTAAATTCGTCACGCACTGCATTACATGGGGAAGTAAAACAATTTTAATTACAATTCTACCAAAAATAGCTAATTAAATACAAAATCCGTAACAATAATGATTTAGATAACGATGTCGGCAGTTTGGGAATCATATCAGAGTTCAGCTTAATCGAGAAAGAAATGCAAAGAAAATAATTTCAGCTTTCATTGAAGATACAAAAGAACTTATTAATTTGTAATTTTTTTTTAAATCTTAGTAAAATCTACAGATTAGAGTGTCTAATTACGGCTGAAAAACTGCATTCAAAGATTTAAAACAGAAGCGATTTTTTTTTTATAAGAATAAATATCAGTTCAAACTTTCGTGAGTAAGTTGCACTGTTAGTATTGTTGCGGATTTTGTATTTATTTAACTATTTATTTAGAGTTGTAATTAAAATTGTTTTACTTTCCCGTGTAACGCAGCGCGTGACGAATTTGAAGAGAAAGCTACGTCGGAAAAGTAAAAATACAGAAGAGCGTGCATTTAATATTTAATAAATAGATATCTCGTAATTGTTTTTGATATCCAAAAAAATCGAGAAAATAACAGAATGACCTCGTGATGATTAAAAAGCTTATAAAAGCCGAATTAAAACATCTCATTTTTGTTTACTTACTGTTATTGATTGTATCGAATTCGCTGTGAGACAGAATTAACAGCGTGCAGTGAATTAACAGCGTTGAGGTGAAGTGTACATATGTCAATGAAAGGAAATAAAACGCCGAACTAAATGTAAAGAAAAGAGATAACAGAACTCTACGTTTTCAACGCCGATCACGCGACATTCGTTTCTGTTTTGACACGAGCTCTATACAATATATATTAAATATTTATAGTACTGATGTCGTAAATATATTATACAATGTATTTTTCTAATTTTTTGTCAGACCGCAGCTAAATGGCAGGCGACAGTTTACATATACCTGTTTTAAAGAATTGTATATATTTTCACGATATTAACTGAACAATGTCATCTATCGAGAAAAGTTTCAGCCAAACTTTGTTCATAAGCCTGCATGGTAAGTCTTTAGATGGGAGCCAAACAGACGCGGAATTATGGGGTCATGCATGTTGCAATCTTAGAAGACTCTACGTTCCAAAAAGGCTCCAGATTTCTGAATAGATGAATTCTTTGCTTCTTAAATCTGCCGCTGAAACCGTACCTTAAAATGGCAATTTATTAATTTTATGTGATTTTATGGGCACACAGTGCGTTCGATCGAAATTTTAATGAACCGAATGCAAGAAATTCAGCTTGTCGAGAGATATCAGAAATTTGATGGATTTTTATCAAGAAGAAACTTTCATACAGCCTTATCGAAAATTTTGAAGTAGGAATAATCGAAGTTATAACGTATTTCTGTTTTCTTAAGGGATAGTGCAGAACGAAAGATGTCGATAGGATCACAAAAAAGTCCATGCATTACTTCTCCGAAGCGAATTTTTTCCATAAAATTCCTCATTCATATTATCGGTTGAGAAATCGAATTAACCATTCAATAATCACTAAATATTTACAGTGTCTCATAAAAGTGATGGAATGCCTTTAACTCCAAGAATCAAATTGTCCGAAATTGTCAAAATTGTTAAGCGCACGAAAATGAATGATATTAGGCTGCTAGACAAGAAGTCGAGAACTCGTAGGTGTTAGACGACTCGGGGATGCATAGGAATATAAGGAGAAGATCGAAAATTGGTGGTGCCATCGTAAACTTACAACAAAGGGTCTTCAAACTGTGTTCCGCGGAACTTAAAATAAAATTCCACAAGAAAATTATAACGCACTCACGCTAGTTTACCAAAGTTTATTAACTAACATATATAATACATTTAATTATTTTTGAAAATTAATCAGAAGCTTCATGTGTGGGCTGCTCACGTCCGTAACACGACATCAACAGGGACGGACATGCGAGAGTAACTCCGGTTTTTTGATTGTTCAGTCGATTTATATGCAAAAATGCTTCTTACACAGATGATAAACATCGTAATGTCATTCAGAAAGATATATTTAAGTGAAAAATTCTTCTTTACGAATATGGCAACAAGAACAAAATACAGAAACAAATGAAACGCAGAATATGAATTGCGACTGTAGATAAAACTGTTACGTGTGTATGGCTTCGTAATGGAGTGAATGCACAGAGTGCAGTGAGAGATTGATAGAGTTTATTTTCCCCGAAGAAACACTTAACAGTTCTGGAACTGTTCACAAAAGTACTCGTACAGATCGTCTCAGTAAGGAAGAGCGCATTCAATAGTTACCACTTCTAACTGCTAAGAACGTTAAACACAACTCAGTACAAAGCGCATCTAAACAGCGATGCTCGCACGGAGATCTCTGAATGCTACGAACACGACTCCGAAATAAAAACTGGGAATTGATGCTCTCTCCGGTCTTATACAGTTTTCCTCCGGTCATAGAGAAATTTCCAGTTTCTGAGAGATATCGATTTCTCGAAATTGCTGGAAGGCATATTACAGTTACTTAATGATAGGACCAGTTGTAGTAACACAGGGGTTGGAAAACAAAATGTGGCCGAATATCCGTTTTGGCGTCAAAAACTAGTTACCGACACCATCTCTATCTTGGTGCGTTACCGAGATAACCATTCACCTCAATTTTAAATGGATTTGTCCCCGTAACCTTATTTTTGCCACAAATCTTCACTCTCTGGAGGCCTTCCATGTTACATTATACAAAATATAATACAATTTACATGCAATTTCGCTAAAAGTATTTACGTACATACAGAACTCGTAGTAATATGAATAGAACTAGACTTTGACAATTTGAGTAAAAAATGAAAGAAAATCCCTGTAACTAAATATAACGTAAGGATATATGACGCCTGGAGCACAAATTAATACTATTAATGAGTAAATCACATTCATTTTCCATTAAAATTTTTGAATAAAAACTACAATATTTTTCTTTAACTGTCTTCATATAAAGTACCTATTACATATTTATCTAATTTAATTATTATTTTAAGATACAATTTTATAAGGTTTTGAAGGGGTTTTCCGAAAAAAAACCTTCGTTCCTTGGGGGTCCACCAGTCGCGGAATACAGCAGCTCCACAACGTAATTCCCTGATCAGGCCGCATCCATGAGTTTGAAGCTGCTGATCAACCATTCCTGCAAAGTATTTTCAATGGGATGAAAACTAAGTAGATACTTTTGGGGTTAAAAAAAGGCCTAGGTAAATTACTAAAGAAAACCATGTTTCATAATTTCAGTTTAATGCACTTTTTTCGGAATTCTTTTTCGGAAACTAAAAATGCTCGATAACTTTTGCAAGAGAATGCATTTACCTCAGGTTATGTCGAAAATTATTCAGAAAATGGGTAAATTGCATCGTAACATTAAGTAACCTGATAGCCCTAAACATTTGGAGAGACTCCGCTGAAGCCAATTCTGTCATCAAAAGATATCTATTTTACGGTATAATTCGAATAAAATAATAAAAAAGAGGGGTCGTATTAAACCGAAACGTGTTACGTGATATCATTCCATTTATTGTGCAGAACATCAATGTCCATTTCTTTAACCACCGTTAACTGTTTGGAGACCTTAGTTAAAATAGCTACATGTGATGACAATAAGACAAGTTAGGCGGTGTAAATCGCTGTGACCTTGTCTCGACTAGCACGCGCACAACCTCGCCATTGTTTGTTGGTCTATGAAAGAATTTAACGAAAGAATGGGTGTTGGGAAATTATTGCTACAGGGAATATGTTCATGCTATTCCAAGAGTAACTTAAGTAAAGGTTTCATACGATTGAATACTCAGAACGATTCTTTATTGAGGTACATATTTAATCTGTGGAGTCCACTATGCCTTTCATTAAATATAACAATTCAGCCAATGTTCAGGATTATCATTTGAGTATACTGTAAATTAAATATTTTTCATATTATATGAACTAGATAGGTTATAAAAGAAGTAAAGATTAAAAAAATTTTCAATCTCATAACTTCAAATTATATCTGAGACCCTCATAATCTTTAAGGTTTTGTGCCAATAAAAGTAAACCAACCAACCTACATTTAACACATCAAAAAAGAATTTAAGATTAAAAAGTACAAAAAATCAAAATATCTGTAAAAAATTTTTAAAAAAACACAGAAATATTTCACTATTTATTCTTAAATGAACATTGAAAAAATTAAAATCATCAAATTAAAAAGAATTTCAGTTTTAAAAACCTCCTGTTATTTCTACGTTACTTTTCGAAACATAAAATGGCATAAACAGAGAATTATCAAAATATTATAATACATATAACCGCTTCAACACAATTACAAACAGAAATATGCACATACTATAAAATTTAATTAGATCATTAAATTTTATTCTGTCTTAAGGCAGTAGTTTAGAAATTGTACATTCAACCAAATATAGAGTTTTCGCAAAGTAGTTTATTTACGGCATATATATATATAGTATAAAACAGGACTTGTTGTAAAATATTGTATAGAAATCTAAATAAAATAACTTTTTAAATGATTGTTGCTGCGCTGAGAAAAGCATTCTTATAATTAGTTGCCATCGAAGCGTGCGAAAGCTTTTACATATTATCCATTGATAATAGCGAATGTAATTTGTAGCAAACCAGAAAGAATAAACTCTTCTGAAATCCTTTCTTCAAAGTATTAAATATTAGAAATTACTTTTAAATCCCCCTGTGTTTTAAGGGGTTCTGATTTGAAAAGTGAATTAAAGATTTTATGACATGCCATATGACAATATGCTAGAAAATGGGTATTCGCCAGTCTGCATGAGGTTAGGTTAGGTTAATTGATTAAGGCAAAGCAATGTAATGGCTATCTGCCTCTAGGGAGCGATGCCTTCCTCGGACCCAGCTACCAGGGTTCAGCGACTTTACCGCTCGGGCGCTAGTGGGCTCCAGCCCGTGTGATGAGTAAATTATTAGATTTTTATGCTCCACAGTAGTATTTGCAGAATTGTCTGGTTGCTAAATACATCGTCATGCAATGTAAACTGTACAAAAATTCTAGGAAAACGCAGCTGGAGATGTTTAAGAGATTAAAAACATAAGTGTCATTCAAAACATTTCTCTTTACAGAAATACATAGCAGAGATATAGTATACTTAAAATCCTTTTTCAGTTTCTATTACCGTGGAATATTTTGACATTAGATGTCTTCAAAGAAGCCCTCCAGTCTTCGATCTGACGTAACATTACTCTACAGTCTGATTATCATCAAGTATTTCCATTGGGCGAAATAGAAGATCATTCATTTATCTTCCACGTGACCTAGCAAATATTCACTTTGCAAAGTACTGTCATTTGACGCGGCAAAAAAGCTTATCGTTCAAATTATAACTGCTTAACAAACTTAGAGATTTGAAAGCAATAAATAAAATTCTTAACAGATGAAATCTTTATGCTTTTTAATGCAGGTAACCAATTTAATAGAAACATATTTAATTTACAATTTATCCTACTGATAATGTTTATCAATCTTCGGAGCGTTATTGTAATTAATAAAAGATATTTCTGACGCTCTATAATGCAACTCGATACAGAGAATTTTAGCCCCTCCTCTTTGCAATCTTCTGAAGTACTTTTACGAACATGGCAAGGAGTGAAAATGTCACTGAATAGTGGTAGTTCGCGTCCAGTTCGGCTTCGATGAATTAAAGCAGACAGCTTGGGATTTTTGAAGTTTTTCGTATACGCGACTAAAATGCTAGCCAAATTCTCTTAAAAAGTCTTCCATGAAAGCATTCTTCCTTAGGCAAACAGCCGGTGCCTGCATTGTCATAATCAAACAAGAGAGGATGGGGTTACCAGGAATTCGAGAAATTCCTCGAAGCGCTCATGGCCATAGGTCCACTTCGTCACCTGATATGGATAATTTAAAAAACAGATGAAGCATTAAAAATAATTGCAGGAGTAATAAAAAAGAATAAACTTATTAAAAGAAAACATTTAATGATACTCCAAAAAAACACTGAAAGATAAGTTACTAATAAATTTATTAAATTCATCGTTTTAATCCCACCGCCTTTAGATCGAGCCAAATTCATAACTGTCAGATCTGATTTTTTACTACACTGATTAATCAGTAACGATGCCGGCACTTTCATTCAAGTCAGCAAATTCATTAAGATATAGACCTTATGGGAGTCCTGGCATCTTGATGAAGATTGCATCTTTCTTGCTATAAAATTAACTTCATAATCATTGACTTCATTAACTTCATTTCTTGCTATGAAATTAACTTCGTAACTTTTGTTTTTATGCAGCGGCACTCTTGAGTTATACTTGAGTAAAGTCAATTACGAGTTTCCCCAGAGTCTTGGTACCTTTATGGAAGTTGGCCACACCAGTTTTATCAGCCTCAATTACCCCTGTAATCAAATAACCAAAAAAAAATCAGAGACAATTATTGTTACATAAGATTGATTATGTAACAATAATTGAACGTAAAGCTCCTTTAAAAGCTTTACGTTCTATGAACGTTTGTTGCTCCATTTTGAAAAGTATCTAAATCTGTAAAGCCATCTGACATCGGCCTACCTCCAAACGTAATTTTTCCGCATTGAATATATATCCTTCTATGATATGGTTTGGCTTCTGGTTTTCTGCAGGTGAGTTTACATCTGGCAAAACAAAGAAAAGATTTTATTGTATCCTGACATCAACGTTTAACGCCGCTCGAGGAGTCTACGGCTTTCCTATGTAGAAGGCAGAGCTGAAATCTGTAAATTTCTTCGCCAAAAGCAACAAGGACATTATCTTCTCATGTTCCTTTCTTTCAAGGAGTGACATAATCGTGGAAGAATTCGCTGTTCAAACAGCAGCGATGTATTTCTAAAAATTGTATTTGCCGGAGCCATGTCAGTAAAAGCACTAGGCCTCACTCCTTTTAATATGCTAGTGCCTTTACGTACACAACTCTTTCAAGAAGAGCAGAAAATTTAGCCAAAACAGAGAGGCTCTTTGTTCGACCCTCAGGCAAGTGCCCATATGTTAAGACGACATTCGTATTATCATTATTTTTAGAAGAATTTTTAAATCCATTGATACGAGAGATTTTCATATAGGAAATCACATCCAATGCTGGCCAACCCTTCTTAACTGCTTTTCATTAAATTTGAAATGGCGACTTTAATCATTAATTTCTTCAGCAAAATTTTAGACTATTGGAATACATAAATATAGATTTTAACAACATATTAATGTTATGAATGTGCAGTATGCTAATGTGTACTTTTGAAAAGAAGGATAAATACCATAAAACTATCTCGCAAGCATTTATAAATTTTCTTCATCCTTTGTCCTGACTTCGGACTGGCAGCAAAATCCTGGTATATATAAAATTTATCAATAGATTTTCTCCTCGTCGTTAAAACAAAAATATATACTTATTTTTAATTCATGAGACGATCAGTCTTTTGTAATCAAAGCAGAAATAACTGATTGTAATCTTCAATTTTTAATTGCATGTTCTTAGTTGTATTCCAATTTTGAGGACAATAATAAAATTTTTTGGGACCTTTTGTATCGCTCGTAGTAACTAAGATACTTTCGATTTTCTGGACAGCTTGAATGTTCCTTTTTTCCACTTCTTTCCAGAAAATTCGTATCCACATAATCGATTTCGTAGTTGTTGTATTCTGAATCTTTAAGTGTTTAATGAGCTTCAGAAATTTCGGAGGAGGACTTTACCATATTGTTTGCTCTATGCTTCTCCTGTTATAATTCGCATTTCTATGATAATATTTTCGTTATCCAACTGTTGACTGACAAAATATCAGCAAATATTCTTAACTCAGAACCCTCTGCTCAATGATCTTCTAATATCAGTCTTCGTTGACGAGTTGTGGAAGAAAACGAACAAATGTTACCCACATGCTGACACTTGTCAGATTTTTATAATTTTTTCGATAATTTGATATTCCTGATGTTCTAATTGCATCATCAAAGTGGCTTTTTAATGATAATTACATGCTATGATGTTTATATTGCGATGTAAGTTTATGAAATCGTACTAATTGTTTCTTGTTCAAAACTCATTATGGCCGTGGACAAAGGGCTTTCAAGTGTTATGTTTCCATTTTTGCTTGTGCTACCCCGCGAGCATTTCATCTTGAAGTCGTCGAAGATCTTTCTTCTAAGACTTGCGAGGATGCATTAAAACGGTTTATATCCAGACGAGGAAAACCAAAGGAAATGTTTAGTGACTGTGCGACGAACTTCAAAGGTGCTAGCAAGGAAATACACAAGGCTTTCTTTTTAAGTCAGAAAAATGAACATCTCCATTCTTTCCTGACTTCAGAAAATGTTAACTGGAAGTTTATTCCTCCAGCCACACCACATTTTGGAGAACTTTGGGAATCTACTGTAAAATCTATGAAGTATCATCTTCGAAGATCAATGGGAGCAGCGATCTTGATTTATCCCGAATTCACAACCTTGGCAACACAGGTTGAGGCCTGTATGAATTTGAGGTGTTTCCACAATCTGACAATCCAAACGACATTAGTGTTCTCCCACCTGGACATTTCCTCATTGGTACATGTCTCACATCATTGGCCGAAGAAAATTTAGAAGAACCGAAAAATATTATTGATCGATGGAAATTGAAATTTCTGATTTTCCAAAATTTTTGAAAAAAATGGAGTCGGGACTGTGTGAGTTACAACATCGAAATAAGTGGAAGAAATCTCACGAAAATATGTCTGTCAACGACTTAGTCCTGATTAAGGAAGAAAACATACCACCTCTTCAATGGAAATTGGGCAGAATAATTTATGTATATCCCCGATCGGATAACAAAGTTCGAGTTGTGGATATTCGCACCGCCAATGGAGAAATTAAAAAAACCTATTGTTAAGCTCTGTCCATCGCCTGTCAGACACTGTGAACTTTGAACTGTTTAGAACATTAGCCTTTTTTACTTTTTCTTGTTAAGTTTGATTTTATACAACTTTTCTTTTATACTTTGTCAGTAATATTTTCTTACAATTTTTCAGATTTATCTTGTATTTTCCAAAAGCTCTTGGAGTGCTTCAAGGGGCGCGGTATGTTATTAATAAATTTAAGTTAGTAGATGATGCTGCTATTACGAACATAGATTTGTAAGTCAATCACGTGACTGTTTGTACTTTGGAGTCGAGAGTAGATGTTCTGTTTCAGCTGGATTCGCAACGCAGTTTTTTTTTTGGCTTGAGAATAAAATCGCATTTTAATACAGTCCATTGCTTATTGTTATTAATCCGCATCGCTGCGCCATTAATTAGATATCATTATTAAAAATTTTTCGTATCGAGTCATCATCTTCTATAACCCGTTCCCATATGTTCGCCAACTGAATTTTAACTTCTGCAATTCTTGCTACATTAGACGTACAAATGTATTCTAATTTTCAAAACTGTTTCGCTTTGAATTATCCATCCTTTAAATATTTCAGTTTCGCTTTTATTACATCTCTAGTACTACTTAGAATTAACATTAACCCGAAACTGACGTTGTGGTGTGGTTGTGAACTGAACATTCGCTTTTAGATGTTACGATAAGAATGAAATTCATTTTGCGTAAATTTCTTGAGTAACAGCTGAGAGAAACCGTCAGGGTAAGAATATACATTATTAGAAAAATTCATCTGAGTGACCACAGCCTGATTAATTATTTTAGTCTGAGTTTGCGGAAATGTCATTTCTTGTCTCTGATTAGTTTATGATTATTAGAAAAATTCATGCATTCCCACTTGTGATATACGGAAACTTTACTTGTGTGAAAATAGAGTGTACCGAAGTATCGCGTTACCCTGTTTACTCTCAGTATGATGTTAGAAAGAGTCACTCAAATGAGCACCACATTCTATACCTTGTAAAACACATAGTAAAGTAATTAACAAAAAAGAAACTTTTACTGTATGCTATATGGATGCAAAGCTTTGGGTAAAGTGTATAATAAAGCAATAGTCAGTAAAGTGGTTAGGATTGGATTCCCATGCATTTTCATTAAAATGCTCCAAATTTGCATAAATAGGTTATTCTAGATTCGTATGGGCTGTACCTCTTCTTATTCGAAATTAATAAATGCAGGAACAGTCTATTTTAGGGTCACTGCTTTTCAGTATTTTTGTTAATAAACTATTAGTAAAACTTAAATGTGCATACAACAGAGATGTGACTCAATCTCTTTAAAGCCCAACAAGCAATGGATAAATTTCAACTTATGATTGACACTGCACTTAAATAGTGTACAGTGTGGAAAAGAAAAATCAATAGATCTAAATGTAACATACTTATTTATAGAAGATACAAGTGCAATTGAGAAATTAATAATCGAACTCACGGTAAACTCCAAAGAAGGTACATATTTAGGTGTTATTCGTGACAACGAATTAACATTTAGAAGCGATATCGGTCACTCGTAAGACAATGGGTGCACTACGAGCTTTTATGTCTTCTTTTGGAAAGAAATCTAAACTGGGAATTGAAATTAATAGACAAATTCATCAAACAATGACTTATGCTTCCGTGACATAGGCTATCGCAGCTGCTAATTACGGGAAGATTCAAGTTTTTCAGAACTATTCTCATATCTGTCCTTAATGCGCTGTGGTATGTAATTAATACATAAGCACGTTGTGATTTAATAGTTAATTCTGTTGAATTGAAAATAACTACAAATTCGCACAACTTCTTTGAAAAATTAGCTGTCTCTTCTTAGTGAGAAATTATCCCCTTAGCAAAATGTGATTCAGCGTTGGATTACAAATACCTAAGATCTAAAACTAGTTTCCACGACGCTAATTGATAAATTTTTATTCTTTTTTTAACATCAACCGGACATTTTCGAACACTATTTATAGATGGCGTCTTAGGAGTCATATTCAGTGAGTTTGACTGATGGGGAATAGTAATGAGCTTTTAGTCTCTCGTTCCACAGAAATTTTGATTCTCGTCTTTCGGAATTAGTCATATAAAACGTTTCCTTACCGAATTACCGCAATGCCTAGTGGGCTGATTCTAAAGAAACAAATTTTAGCTACTCGGCAATTGTCAAGCAAGCAATAATTTCGATTTCTCTTCCTCTGAATTTATGTTATTACAGAGGTATCATCTTTTACAGGAAAATTTTGTGTCGTACAAAAGCAAGTTTTTGCTGTCCGTATGACAATACTTTATATCCAAGTAGCCATGGATCATTTATCTTATAAGGTATTTCTCCCGCGTCGTGATGTACTGGTCAGCACATTCGGCACGTATTCGAGAGGTCCATGGTTCGAGTCCCGGCAAGGGCATCGTCATTTTTCATCTCTCCTGCTTTCAAAAAATACCCAATGTATCTACAATCTTAGTCGATTAAGTAAAAAAAGATGTAAAAAATTGTTTAAAATTAGATCTGGTGACTTTAGATTGTATTCTAGCAACTCAAAGAATTAAAGAAAATATTCATCATAAAAAATTTCAAACACGTTTAAAAGTATTTAAAAAAAATTCTAGATATATTAGGTATTTTTTGAAGCAGCAGATGGGATAAAGGAGCAATGCCATTGCTGGGACTCGAACCACAGACCTATCGAATACGTGTCGAGCGTGCTGACCACTACACCACGAAGGCATGCCAAGAAGGCGGAAGGAATACCTTATATACTCCCCCTTTTAAAGGGCGACTGGGGTTTTGGGGAAGCAATCGCCAAATCCTTGTGGTAGAGTATCATCATCCACCACCTTTTTAGTTCGTGCGCCACTGTAGAGACATTAGATTATTTAGAAGCAGTAGAGATATTATTTACTTTACTTAACCTGTTCCGCCAAACTAAGTTAATGGCACTACAGAGTTAGGAAGTCATCCTAGTCAGTGCTATAAATCTGACGGTTAGGCCGCCTTTCTACATTTTACATTAATCTTTAGTTTCTTGGATATAATTATTTTCATTCACTTGCTTCATTATCTCTAAGATGCCCTTGTTGCAGTAATAGTCCGTGTATTCACAGGATATGTGATGTAGTCGGAAGGAAAGAACTGCTGTCGGAGGTGCTCTGTCAGAGGGCAGGAGAGCAGGTAATGTAGTGCGTCCGCGTCTTCCCCGCGAAAACCGCAAGAACAGTTGACGTCCCGTCAGAGGAATCTTCTGTAATACGCTGGGAATTTCCCGTGGTTGGTACAGGCCTGGAGGAAGAGTCGATTGCATTTGAGCCTCTTGAGAGTAGGTATTGGGAAGTTGCTGTAAGTAAATCTTCTTGTCTCTTGTTCCTGCCATCGTGATGAGCATGTCTCTTGGAATTTTGTCTTGAGGAGCCTTTTTGCAACTTCTGCGGAAAGCGGAACTTCCTTGTCAATTTCTGGTTTGAGAGCTGCGGTTTTAGCTGGTTCATCCGCTCGTTCGTTGCCTTTCTGCCCGGTGTGTCCTTTTATCCAGTTGATATTTAAAGGAAGGGAGGAGCCTAACGTTAAGAGGATCTCTCTAAGTGCTGCCGTGGGCGGATGTTTTGGAGGAAAGGAATTTAGCGCATTCAGAACGCTCATGATATCTGTGAAGAATGAAGTGTGAGCTGCTAGTTGCGTACCTAACCATAAAGCTGCTTCTTTGAGTGCAAGGGACTCGGCTTGGAAGACTGAAGCATGATTGCTTAGACGGAATTGAGCTTGATAAATTTCTTCATTGTTCGAAAAGACCGTGAACGCTGCTCCCATTCGTCCTGAAATTTTTTATCCGTCAGAGAAAATCTCTCCTTGTTGTCCTGATGGTGGCGATTTGCACCAGGAAAGGATGGGTTGATCTCCTGTGTGCAAGACAGGGGGATCTTGGAAGCTTTCTATGTTGGCATAGGAGAGATATAAATCTTCTTTAATATACGCACCCAGCGTGCTGAACACTACACTCCGAAGGCATGCGAAGAAGGCGGAAGAAATACTCTACAAATTAAAAAATGTCAAATATTATAGGATTAAAAAAAATATGTTTTCTTACCCAGTTGCTGTATTAACGTAACGAGTTCTGTACCAGTGATACATGATAGTTGAATCCTAAATCTTTAATTGCAAACAAAGCTACAAATGGCACCTAATTTAGAATACATAATAAATTAAATGTATTTTAATTGATATCAAAGTTATACACCGATAAAAAAATTTAAATAAAAATTTAAAATGTTATGGACTACATTTTATTACTCTTGAATCGCTTAGTTTGTTAACCTATATTATACTTTATGCTTTGCAGAATGCTATGAAAATAGGCTATGATCCAGAGCGCATGGAAGATAAATGAAAGATTTTATATTTCGCATAAAGTGGCATTACTTACCAACAGCATCACTAATTAATGCTGCTTCTCGATTCTTTCCTTTCTTCAGTCATCAATTTCCAAAGCATGATGATGTTTATGGATTGTGTTTTGCCCAAATGTGATTTAGTACCTTAACTGAAAACAGCACATTTCCTTGGAGGTATAAAATATGCGATTCTTCTCGGAATAAATACACTGGTTATCATAAATTAAAGAAAAATCGCAAAAATCACGATTACTGAAAAAATTGCGTGTAGAATTTTATGGCACTTACCCACACTATACAACACATAGTAAGGTATCAAATAACATAAAAAGAAATTACCAGACAATTATGGTAGTATAGAAATTAGCACATGTATAAAATGAACAAATCTAAGGTGTCAGTTTGCTATAGGAAAAGTACCTTCAATATGGGATATGATCTCTCTACACCAAGAAGTGGCAAGCAATACAGCACATACAGCACTGTGTGATGCTTTCAATTATGCGGTCTATCAGTTCCATAGGAAGCGAGAGCCATTGCTCTTGCAAAGCAGTGAAGCTGCAAGGTCTGAGGGGGCAGATTGAGAGCAGCTAGACGTCTTCCTAAAGCATCCCAAATGTGCTCAATTGGATTTAAGTGCGGAGATTGAGTTGACCACTCCATGCACATAATTGTTTCCTGTTGAAGATAATCATCTATAACGCGAGCTCTGTGTGGTCTTGCGTTGTCGTCCTGTAACAGGAAAGCATCACCTATTGGCCCGGCATATGAACGCACATAAGCATCAAGGATGTCATCTCTATAAACCTGAGCATTCACGGTTCCCCTTGGAAAGGCATGAAGGTCTGCGCGTCCAGCCAAAGATATGCCACTCCAAACACAGACACTGCCTCTTCCGTATGCATCTCTTTCACGGATGTTTGATGGATGATAATGGGTTCCAGGTTCTCTCCATATCAAATAACGCCTACTATCGCTTTCTAGACTAAACCTGGACTCATCCGTAAAGAGAACAGCCCTCCATTGATCAGGTGTCCAGTGGACATGTTGTGCCCACTGCAAACGGTCCTTCCTATGGCGGAACGTGAGCGGCACGCAAATGGCTGGTCGCCTCGCATATACAGACCACCTTTGTGAGGCCTTCTACGCACAGTTGACGTTGATACCAATCTTCTGGTGGCTGCAGCAAAGGAGGATCTGAGAAGAGTCGGAGTAGCGGTTCTATTCCTGCGTGCACATTATGTCAAATATCGGTCATAGGCGCTCATCGAAGCAGTTGGCCGTCCTTGGCTGAACCTCCTAGATGCCGAATCTCTGGCTTGAAATTGCCTCCAAAGTCCACAGAAGGACTCGCATTTAGCCATCTGGCCACTTCTGTTTGACTTTGTCCTGTCTCTAGTCTCCCAGTGGCTCTCCATCGTAGTTCTACAAGCAGATGATACCTGGAGGTCGTTGTTACGAATTGGCTATCTCAGATTTCTGATATCACTATCACAGTGAAATATGTGGGCTTGCTCTCCAACATGGATTTTTATGCTTCTCACAGATGATGTATTCCGAGTGCAGCGCCACTAATTTGCATATTGTAGTTTTACTCAACTACTCTTACTTGGCAACATATTCATATTTTACACGGTTTGGCTTATTTTTGACGGAGTTATCGCTACTTTTGTGATTTTTCCTTAATTTATGATAACCAATGTATTACAAACTTAAGTTGACCTTGTATTTCCTTCTGTAAATACAATACATTTTCTGAATCAGTTTCTATTGTCAATAAAATGACATTCATAATGTTGCGAGAAAAAGTGAAATTTGAGTATGATAGATGAGGAAAACGATTGATGAAGCGTAGGCATTTTTAACTGATATGATCATTTGCATGATACGAATATCAGAAGCAAATACTACATAACGAGGAGGGAAAATTTCATGGAATGCAAACAATATTTTTCTCCTTGAAATTTCGCTTAATATAGTATTTACACTCCAAACAATAACAGGAAACAACTGATTAAAATTTCCTTGAAATATTATGAAACGTTACCAAATGTGTTCCATAAACTTAGAGTTATCTTATGACGCAACACACCAGACACCTAAAGTTATAATTTAAATTGACGGCAAGGAAATATTATCATTTAGCATTCATTATTATTAACATCTCATAGAAGTATTTCTTTTTCTTCGCTGCGAAGAAGAACGCACCTATATAAACAAGAAACTATCATTCATAAAATAAAATTTTAAAAACTCTTTTATTAGAATAAAACCTGTAAATTATAAGAAAAATTTTACTTTTCAATACAGGGAATGGTTATAACACCTTCATGCTTGTAAATTCAATTATTTTAACAGGAACATTCCAAAACATGATGCTGTCAAACAACGACTTAGAGTAAATAAACAATTGTTAATGATGTAGTATGTGATCTACCGCTTTTATTTCTCTGCGAAGAAGAACGTATAAAAAAATTGCTTATCAGTACAGGGAATGGTTATAACATCTTCACGCTTGTTTTCCCAGTCTTCTTAGCAGGAACATTGCAAAACATGACATTGTCCAGCAACAACTAAGAGTAAATAAACAATGGGTAATGATCAATCCCTTTTAGTTCTCTGGTGAAGAAGAACGTGTTCATACAAACAAGAAACTATCATTAATAAAATAAAATAAAGAAACTATTTTTATTTGAGTAAAACATGTAAATAATAAGAAAACATATACTTATCTATACAGGGAATGGTTATAACACTTCATACTTGTATATTCAGATTTCTTAACAGGAGCATTCCAAAACATGATGCTGTCCAACAACGACTTAGAGTAAATAAACAATACTTAATGATGTAGTGTGTGAACGACCGCTTTTGGTTAGTATTTGTTTCTCAGATCACGGCATTAAAATGCTATTTTTAAATATGAAAATAAACGTTAAGAATAAAGAGCGCGTAAATGAGAATGTTTCCATTAATTTAATAACCCGTTGAACTAAGTTAAATAATTTTCATTTAAATTGTTTCATAATTCAATAATAGCTGCATAAAAAAATTTAACAGCTTTCATTGTCGAACATGGGATAAAGTGTGATCATTTAAGCAACAAACAATTTTATTGGCCCCATCCAAAAACTGAATAACTAATTAAAAGCTGTAAATCGTATACTACATCATTACCAAACACTGGCCTATACGCGATTAGTTCTTAATTTTTCCATTAATATTTATGTAGGATATAGTTGCATTTGCGAACCATAGGAACAGTCCCATTGATGACAACGGTAGGGAGATTTAGTAATTTATGCCGAAAACATGCGACCATAATTAACACGAAGATAATACATGAAAAGAAATAAGAAGAAAATAAATCTTTAATTCTGGAAAAGTCTGTCCATGGCATCATAAAAACGGAATACCATCATATTAAGTAGAATTACACGATAAAAAGAATTCAGAGTACTTTTGGTTTTCCAAACATCACCATCAATTCCGTGAAGCGTCTCGTCTGCCGAAAATGGTCACGTGATCTTGCTGGTGATGACGTTGCCATTATTACTTATAAAAAGAAACATATCCCCACATTTATACAATATTATATTTGATTTATTAACTGATTGTAATCAGTCAATAAATGATGATGATAAATTGATACAATCTTTGAATGATAAATTAATATAATCTTTGAACAATGTAAGTCAACTTACAAGTCCTAAATATTAATTTAAACAATCAAAAAGTTTCTAAAGAAATACGTAGTATATGAAATTTTTCTTTATCAATCACTTTAAACAATAAAATTTAAAAATAAAAGGAGGAAACCAAAGTATTCTGCATCGAAGTCCGTAATACATGACGCTAGAAACATTTTTAAGTGTAATAATGCTACTTAAAACTATGGGAATTATCATTTGGATAGATCATAAATTTTTTGTGTACCTTAAATTATACCAGATCTAACGGCGGTACTTATATCTACCGAATTTTGAACACACGGAGTCCTCCAAACGAATATGTATACACCTCCATGCCAGAATTAAGAATTTGCTTTTTATTTATTTCATATTTTGTGCCAATTTAATAAACTTTTAATAAAAAAAACTCAGCAATTTTAATATTGCCATCCTGCAAAGAGTAAATTATTCATATTTCAGATCTAATCAGAAAACTCAGCGATATATATATGTAATGAAAAAGACTTTGCAATAGTGATGGCGTAGAATATAGAATGTTGAATCTGTAATGAACAGCAACCTTGACAGTCGACGCAGATTAAATCTTAATTTTTACTTCAGCAAACATGCTGCGACCACAAATAACTTGGCACACTGTTTGTACCTATTTCGAAACGTTTACATTTTTGATAACTTTGCAGTCAGAAGAGAGCAGCGAGGGATAGTCTAGCTAGACCGAAGGGTACAAAGCAAGTGTTTTGTGTTCAGGATGAAATCTTAATGCAGACTGAGTTAGTTTTGGTTCTCAGGGCATTTTGGTTATATAAAAGTCAGAAGTCAAGTCATATGATATAAATTGATCTAGAAATGACACAATCCAGAAAAAGGCGTTACTTATTTTTAGCATAGAGAGGGGGAATTGAGAGGCTATTGCTAGTTTAAATGATAATTTTGATTTATATATTTTATCTTCCATATACGTATATAGATGTCTTGCCACTAAGCAAAACGTAATATAATTGCCTTTGAAATTTAAACAATAAACGCAACGACTTAAGAGAAATTAGTTGCCCTGCTCGAAGTAAAATATTTTTACCTTCCAGGCGTCAATGTGTTGCCATTCGATAAAGATATCTAATTTTTTCCAACTTTAAGCTGTCTAATATTGATTCAAAAATTCAGCGATTTAAAGCAATGAATGCAAATTTTTGTTTCCGTCTCTGTTAACTAATAGCTGGATCTCTGAAATTACACTAGCTGGTTTCATTAAAATAATTGCATATTTTTTCTTTTTCCTAGTTAAGGCAGTTGCTGCTTGTGCGACTAGCCTCGCATAAGCAACTAGTTAAGAAATAAGACAATGGTTTCAGTAAATAAAAAGTGCACTTATTGCCTTTAAACCACTTAGTTAATTAAACAATACAGATATAATTCGAAAACTAAGGTTTTATATAATAACAAATGGCAACACAGTAGTCGCTCAGGCTTCAAAAATGCATTCGTATTTGAAATATAAATTAAAGATTTTTGGTCATATCAAATGAAAACTTTCTGGAGGCTGATTAACAAAGGAAGCGTGGAAAATTAATTTAAGTCCTTCATGGGAAAAATTAAAGTCCGCGATGATTGCATTCTGACTAATTGCGTGGATGGTAAATACATAGCCGGCAATTTAGTCATTGTTATCGAAATCCAAAATTTGCGAGAATGAAAATACAATGACATTAAAGAAAGAAAGTGCTTATGACTCATTTTCGTTTTTTATTCCTTGCTTAGTATCTGTTACTTCAACTCAAGACGGTGGAAAATGGTGGAAAAATAAAACTAGCGGTTTCGACATTGCATTTGATTCGATCGGCATGATCGAATTCCGGAAGTGTGCAATTTCACGTGCAGCAACATAATGAATGCGATGCTGAGCAACTACGTATAACAGCGATATAAAGTGGCAAGGTCAAGCGTTCGTTTAATTTTCAAGTCCAAATCTGTCCTGAGCACGAAGGTTATAAATTAGAAACGTGAAGGAAGTGTGTTTCCACACGATTGTTTAAAAGAGCGACGAAAAATGCACTATCGCTTTAAATTTAATTTAAAACTTTAAAACATTTTTTCGTATATTTTAACATTAACCAAAAGCGTTCATAGTTAACCGCGTTAAAATTCTTTCCGACATTGAGCCGAAAAATATTCGAATTTGTCCAGAAATTTACATTTTTAATTTTGAGCGCCCCCAGTTGTGAAAAATGTCGGTACTACATACTCACTGTGACTTACTACTACTACTCAGTATTTAATGGTACAAACAGACGAAGCCAGGGAGCAGGTCCGGGAACCGTCTCGCCCCCCCCCCCTCCTCCGCCAGACAAACACACAAGTCGCTAAATGAAGTTAAAAAATAAAACAATTTTTAGGACTTTTGGACAACGTTGAGGAATTTTAAGTATTTTTGATGGATAAAAACTATGAAAGAGACTTTCTTTATTGTCTGTCAATATTATGTTGTTTTCGACGAAAAACATAAAACATTTATACTTGATTGTTGGAGGCATTATGCGTAACTTAGAAAGAAGTGCAGATCACACGTTTTGTTGTGTACCATGGTGAACCTAAGTTATGTTTCCATCATGTTCCTGGTTTGAAAAGTTATGAAAAAAGGTAAAAGCAAAGAAAGTATTGTAAAGCAAAGAAAGGAATGGATTGTGAATTGGAAAGGAAGTTGGACATTACATGAAAGTGTGTTCTAAACACTTCGGAAAAACTGATTGCATTTTTCCTCTCCTAGAAACATTTTGTTTATTATTTGCAAAATATTTTTCTCGTAGATATGTGTGTCTGTATGTTTGTGTATACTTTAAAATAAATAGAATGCATATTTTTGTACTGAAATATAAATCATTATAGCTCATTCATTTCTTCTATATTATTAATACATACACACACACACATATATACGTATCGAAAATTTAAATTCTGATTAAACTAATGTAAGCAATTTACAATAGTTTCCAGTGGTTGAGAATATTTTGCATAAACAAATTTCAGTTTCAGAAAATATCTAAAATTCTATGTTATGAATAATAGCATAAAAAGTATTACATGTATCGTATCTTTTCCATTACAGAACAATACGGCGCCAAACAATTTCCTACCGAAAGATACATTACCACTGTTACCTGCTGGGCACAGTTAAATACTTGTTCGTATCGCTTATAGCAGTGTTCTTCTTTTTGAAGTAAATATTAGTAAAAAATTGTTTTTAAAGTAGGTTAGTCTATAGTATTCATTATTTATTGAAATAACTAGCCTAAAAATTCATTTCCTATGCTTCGAAACATTTTTTCCCTGTGGAAATTAGCTGATGGGAAAGTATATTTTCTCAGTGGAAGTACCATATGGGCCCATGTATCTTTTTTGAGAAACGCTTGTCCTAGAATGTAAAAGACCCAAATTAACTGTTCAATGATAAATATTTATAGGAAGAGAGAATTTTGCGTAATTTAATGCATTTCATTTCTCAGTCATTATTCAAAATGTGACTGCATACGACTAAGTAACTTCGGAGGAAATGAAACAGTGTGTATAAACATATGTATATAGACATGCAAACAATGTGTATATGATTGCACAAAACACTTCGATATGGAAAAGCTTGTATTATGAATTTTGATTTATATAATTTATTCTTGTGTTGGGTTAAAATGGACACAGTGTTTTCACTTTCACTTATTCAAGGATATTGAAGTTCATATAATGTTATTGATTAACAGATTTATTGCAATTTATTCTCGAATTTTGGGCTCAGAAATAAAGTTACTAATAAAAACTGCATTAAAGAAGCAAAACTGGTTAAAAGACAACTTCAGTTATTCTTAAAATTGATATTTTATTTTTAAATGCTTGTATTTTGCTTCAATTCAATATAATTTTTACAAAAAAGACCTGATTGCACGGCTTTCCTTGATATCCCGGGTTAAACATATATGAAATCATTTGCTTATAATTAGCAAAAGTAAACATTAAAATCAACTATCTGTTGCAACACAATAAAACAGTGACATATTGCTTACAACAAACAGCAGCTCCTCCTTTACATGAGCGAGATTTTTTTTTATTATTATTATTATATTTTTAGTTCACATTTCTCAACAGAAAAATGTCCTTCGATTTCATGCTGTGAGAAAGCTATAGAGCTTGTCCTTAATTATGAAGCTAAAATTTTGAATTAGATTTTTCAAGCAAAATTCCGTGCATGACTAAACGCTCCGTTTTTAAAATTCTTTTTGCTTCAGTTATAATGCGAGAATTTACACTTCCTTGAATAAAATCAAAATCTCTCTTAGAAAAGCTTAGCAAATCTTTTTGGATGATCACGCATCACATTGATACAATACTATTCTTTATCCGCTAAGCCAATGAGTGAAAGGGCCACCTATGGATGAACTGAGTCGCGTTTATTTAGTTTGCCCCTGTGCCGTAAAGCACTATACATTTACAACATCCATGCCTTTTCTGGGACTCGAACCTGGGCCTTTCGGTACCGCAGTCAGAGTCACTAACCACTATCCCGTTTAACAATAAGAGATTTTAGTCCAAACACTTTTTTAATTTTGGTCCACTGATTTCACTTTTTAATATAAATTCGACTGACTAGATAACATCTATATAAATAAAGAGGAGTGTCCCTGTATTTGTCTTTCATACAAATCTACAGTTCTTTATGAAATCTGGCACACACGACATGAAGTAATCAAAAATACTGTTGACAGCTGAAAGAATATTTCTTCTTGTTACAAGTTCTTTCTCAAAGGAAACATTTTCCAAGTTACAAAAAAGGACATCTTTATTTCTGTCCCACAATAATAAAAGAACGGGAGCATCCTATTTCATTTTATCTTCAGTTAAAGAAGTATATTCCCATCCACGTAAGTCAAAACATGCTGAAGCTAGAATTTATTTAGCCCCATGCACAAATTGCAATAGTTCCTTTTCATCAGATACAGATATTACACAGTTATCCACATAAAAGACATTTTTTAACTTACGCACAGTTTCCGGAAAATTATCACGGCATTCTCCTAAATGAAAATTAATGACTGCAGCTAAGAGAAATGGACTGCATGTGAGTCCAAAGACTACCCTTTTATGACGATAAATTTTCAAATTTCTTTTCTCAAAATTCTCCCACCATAAAAATCTCAAACAGTTTTGATCTTCATCGGCAATAGAAATCTGTAAGAAGGCCTTTCTTATGTCCGAAATGATGCCAACCGATCTTTCCTGAACCTCAGTAGATCTGGAAGAATTTTCTCTAAGAGGTTGTAGAGACATTAAGTATTTTTTGAAAGCAGGAGCGATTAAAAATTGAGCAATGCCCTCACCGGGGCTCGAACCACGGGCCTCTCGAATACGCTCCGAGCATGCTGATCACGAAGACATACTAAGAAGGCGGGAGAAATACCTTACATGCTCCCCCCTTTCAAAGGGCGACTCGGGATTAGGGGATCCAATCGCCAAATCTTGGTGGTGGAGAATCATCACCCACCACCTCTTTTAGTTCGGCCGCTACTCTAAAGCCATTAAGTTATTTTGAAGCAGGAGAAATGAAAAAGGAGCAATGCCCTCGCCGGGACTCGAACCTCTCGAATACGCGCCGAATGCGCTGACCACTACACACGAAAGCATGCTAAGAAGCCGGGAGAAAATATCTTATAAGGTTTGGTCCTTTCTCTGGAACATCATTGAGTGATACAGAATGACCGGATCTACAACAGGCATCGAAAATAGGTTGAACGATTCTAGTGGAGTTTTTCTTGAAAACGCCTCGATGGGATAAATAAGGGCATAGAATTTTATTTTCTTCCTCAGGTGGTATTTCCTCAATAATATTCTCCGCCAACCATTCCTAGAAAACAGTATCATAATATGCATATTTGCCTTCCTTAATAAGTTTCTCCGCAGTTGATGTACACCTGCGCTCTGGAACCAATTTATTTTCCTTCAAAATCTCCTGTTCTTCTAACCGAGGCAGCTTCACGATGTACCGACCTTCTTTGTCCCTTCTCACCGTTCGCTGGAACTGTTGTCTAACTAACTGATGTGTTTCTTCTTTATATTTTATTTTAACGGGAGTTCCGATGCCTAGAATACCCAAGTTCCACAGATCAACAGTTGATGCATTTTTTTAGTAGAGAGGTGATTAAGTTTGCAGAGGTGCTAACAGGATTCTCATCAAACATTTTTCCCACAATCAGCCAACCAAAACCCGTTTCATATGCGACTAAGCCACATTTAAGATAATAAGGTTTCCCCGCAAACAAATTATCACAAAAATCAGCTCCAATCAATATCTCGATATCGGGAAAATTCTCTCTAAAATCATTAAGAGTCATATCGTCTTTTCCTTTAACTCTTTTTTCCATGACCTTCCTTTCTTTTGTGGAATTTTTCGACAAATAATAGACAGAGCTAGGGCTTCTATCTTACATGAAAATTTATGGTTTGAGGATTCAATGTCAAGTGAATACTGACGATGCTCCTTCATTTCTGTCGTTAATCCTCCAAAAAGTGTGTGAATCAGAAACCTGTTACCAGTTGGTTCCATACCCATCCCTTCTGAAGTTGCCCTCAATATGTATGAATGTTGGGAACCACTATGAATGAGTACTCGTACTTGTTTTTCTTTATTCCCTGATTTCAATATAAACTGTGATGTGTGAAGTAGAACTTCATCAGAGTAACAATGATTTGACATGCTGTTATCGAATTGGTTTTGAGTCTTCAAATTTAAAAGAACTATTAATTAATTTGTTAGTTTTCAGCTCTGGGCACATTAAAACCAAATATCATTTTCCACAGAGAATACATTTAATATTTGTCTTGAAAAATTTTGATCGATGTCCGGCTCTTAAACATATAAAGCAGACTTTCTTATCCTTTAAAAGATCTTCTTTCTGCTTGAAATTCAGAGTTTGATCTTTAAAACAATCTCTGCCCTCGTGTGCCTTTTCACAAAATAAACAAGCTACGTTTTGGTTTCTCTTTTCGAAAACTCCAGAAAATAAATCTGCAGCTGTCGGTTTATTAAGAGCTTTAGTCATCTTTTCTTTCTCCCTTTTCTCACATTTATTTGAAAACCCAGATTTCGCTAAGAGAACTCGCTCCTCTCCTTCTACTTCCGTGTTCATAAACAGTAACAAGCTTTTTAGTTTTTCACTGTATGGATTCTCCGCTGACTCATCCAGTGTCACACTAACTATCGGATTTTGCAACCACACCTTAAAAGTGTCCTCCGATATGCAAGATATATTCTTGGTCCTATTTAAAATGCATTTCATTCAGATATTCTGGAGGAGTATCTAAAGCAACAGAAATTCAGGAAAGATTTCAACATATATGATAGGCTAATTAAAATAAACCTGACAACTTTATCGCTTTTAGAACCTTCAATCAATAAGACAAAGTCTACTTCTTACAATACAATTAATAAAAATTTGATATTACGCTTTCTGAGCCTTTTCCCTCTTAATTTTGCTCAAATCTTTTAGTCTTTAGTGAAACCACGACTAAATAAGTACGATATGACCTCCATGCTGTTTGTGCATCTACCTTTGAGTTTCCCGACTATTTGGCCTTCGTCTAGAATATTTCGTGTTTTTTCTTATAAAAGAGTTAAAATTTGGTTTCCTTCATTTAGAATATTTTCGCCGATTGTTCGACCGAAAAATCTACCCAGCAAACTTTACGTTCCGTATATGAAGTATTAGTTTTTATAGGTAATTCTTCAGAGTAATCCATTTTAACATGGATTATTTGAAAAAAATATCTACATCTTGAAAGAACAATCTATATAGAAATTTTACTACTTCCGTGGAAAAGGTTTGTTGACTTCCAGAGTTAATTCCTATACTGATATTTCTTGTCTTTGAAGCAGTGTTAGAAGAAATCTAAGATATCTTTAGTCATTTACTTATTTTATTATTATAGCTTATTTTTCATTGATTAAAACTGGTAACTTCTTTCACGATATCAAGTATATATTTTACACCTGGAGAGTAACTGAATACACTGAAATTTTTTACATTGCCCTTTTAACACTTCTTATTTTTTCGGTCTCTTCGATGGAAAATTTAATTAATTTTGCTGTTTCAAACACGTCAAAATTTATTAGATTGCAAAGTAAGGAAACATAATTTTCGCATTTTTAGAATTCACTTCTATCTCAAATTTTACACACGTGCAAAGAAGAAGAAAACGACAGATTTCCTTTATTGCGAAAATTTATAATAAATGAAATCTATTTCCTATTAAATCTATATAAGCTTCTATTCAAGCAAATGAAATTAACAAATTTTCTCTCTACAAAATCATCTTCGATTTAGAAAGCTAACAAAACTGGTAAGCAAAATTCTATAGAAAGGTAAAATAAAAAAGTTCTTTCACTTAATATACGTATTTTGGTGTTGATAATATTTGAGATAAAACATTCATTCATATATATTAAGGAGCTAATAGCAAGAAAGTTAAAAAGCGACGTTGTTGTAGTACTTTTGCGCTTTACTATATATGAAATGACTCACTTATGTTCACAGAGTTTTCAAAGGACTACTAAGAAAACACCATTACTACCATTACCTTTCTTTTAGAATTAAATAATACCGGTAAACTTTTGAAATAAATCCTATAACTTTATGTGTAATTTATTTTATCAGCTCTTTTCATAATCCCTAAAATTTCTATCGGATTACTGAAAATCTTCAGTTATTTCGCGAGTTAAAATATTTCTATCTATCTCTCTCTCTCTTTCACACACACACACACACACACATAAAAAATTAAAAAAAAATTTTAAAAAAATCATTGCCTTTTCTCCACCCTCAACCGGCTTTTCAAATACATTTATGCAGTATTTCTACTAATAATGACTATGAACATTTCAAATAATACTTAAAATTAGGCAGAACAGCAACATTATTTTGATGTAGATTTTAAGTAAAACTATCGATTTCGGCGGCAATGAAACGCAATCCCACCTCTTCAAAACCAAAACTGTTCGGTTTCTCTTCATATTTGGTTTGAAACTCTAATTCATAAAAAATGCTTATAAATTTGGTAAAAAAAGATTCGCTTAATTTTATGTTGCAAAAAAGTATTAATTACACCTTATTTCCAAATTAAAATATTTTAATGATTTTCTTATTAATCGGTGAAACATTTTCACGTTACCCATTGAAAACAAATCACAAATAGTAGCCTGTGACAATCTCAATGGAAATATTAGCAATAGAATTTTCACACAATAGAAGTTTACACGATAATTTTACATGAAAATGACCATAAGCACAGTTTGTTACACAAGGCACTGAACTGGTAATATAGTACTGCTGTCTAATTTCTTTCATCTTTCCCTTTCAACTTGGGTCCTCAAACTCATATATGAAGTCTGAAGTACGATACTTCCTTCTTTGTACCATGACGTAACCCCTGTAATTCATGTAATTAAAATAAAACATGCAATTAATAATATGTTCAACTGATCACGCTCATGAATGCTTGATATTTAATCATTATTAGTCCAAAGGGACTTTATTCCCCGAAGGGCTATTGTTTGTATCTGAGAACATCTGTTCATTTCAATGGGCGCCTGGAGAGTCTTCTGTCCCAGTCTACGTTGCATTTATTTTTCGAACATTGACGTCGATGGTGAGGAATTGGCATAATAATAGCATGGAAGCAATGATGAACGTCGGAATATGAAGTAATAGCATTATTTTAAGGTTGTGAGGTCCATTCGTTGCATATCTTTTCTATTAATCCATCTTTTCATACAAAAGAAGCAGTAGAGGCCGATGGTGTAGTGAGTTAGGGTCAAGGCATTAGAGGTGTTAGAGACACCGTTTCGGTCGATAAGAGCGGGCGTCCTTCTGAGGCGGTGACAATGCTGAGACTGAGCCATAGTCATAATCATTACAGTTATTGCCGGATGTCGCTGTTGCAACGCGACGTTTTCGGCTCATGACAATTATGCACAAGACACAAGATCCATATAAAAGCAGAAGCCGGAACAAAGGAGGTCGGAATTGAAAATATAGGGGTGACCATACGTCACAAAAACTCAAGCAGCCAGCAAGCCATGGTGATATGTAATGTGTAATCTGAGGTGTAAATTGTCCTGACTATGTATATGTGAAATAAACACGCATACAATTACGAAATAAATGCATACAATTAAAACATGAAATACAAATAAAATACAAAATAAAATAAAATAATGAAGCATAGTAAATTACAAGAATATAACATAAAAATACAAGGGCATACATGAGTAATAATAAGAAAATGAAATCACGACGTAAATCTTGGTTAAAACTATATACAAGTATATACAGAGGGCAGTAAGCAACTAAATGTCATAAGTTGCAAAAACGTGAAACCCTATGTTGGAAAATTGTCGTCTCTTGACAGGTGCGCCGCATAGGGGCAAATCTTGGCGTCTTCACGTAAATATTGCATTATGAGGGCAGTTTAAAGCCTTGAAGTTACGATTCAATTTATGCAGAAATTCTTCGACTCTTTCAATTTTTAGATCACTATGCAAGGTCTCATTAGAGACGTAATAGTGAGCATTAGTCATTAACCGAAGTGTCTTGTTTTGGAGAATTTGCAATTTATTTATCGCAGCTGATGTGACGGCGGCCCAAGCTGGGGACGCATAGGAAAAGATCGGCCTTACGATGGCAGTATATAGGTGTCTTTTTCTAGCAAGATCTAATTTTGAAGTTTTACCTATTAAAGGCTTGATACTTGTGATTGTAGCCCATGCTTTACTAATTGCTTTTCTAACATGATCTTTCCAGTTAAATTTTGAGTTGATAGTGACTCCAAGATAGGTAGCCTTATTCACTATGGGAATTTCCGTGTCGAATAACTTGAGTCGGACCGTCATAGGTGTTCTGGGAGTTTTCTTCCTGATAATTATGAGTTGAGATTTGGACGCATTTATGGCTATACGCCATTTCTCGCACTAGTGTTCTATAGCTGAGGTGATTTCCTGTAATTTTGTAATAGCAGTTTCGGCTCTAAGAGAGGAGACAGCTAGCGCAGTGTCGTCTGCGTAACATCCCAAATAGTAACTTCTATCCAATCGGACTCTTGGAAACTCTGCTACATAGAAATTATATAAAATAGGGCCTAGGATTGATCCTTGTGCGACACCAGCGTTGAGTCGCTTGCACTCTGAGCGGACGTTACCAATGCTTACAAAAAACTTCCTGTTATAAATAAATGAGTATAGAAGCAGCATTAAGTCTCTGTCGAAGTCAGCGCTAATCAACTTGAAGATAAGCCCCTCATGCCAGACGCGGTCGAAAGCTTTCGTCAGGTCTAGCATGAGTAAGGCGACACTCTGGCTGTTGTGTAATGCAGCTCCTGTGAATTCAAATAATCTAACTAATTGCTTGACTGTAAAGAGGCCCTTCCTAAACCCGAATTGCTCGGGCGGGAGCCTGGACAGATAGGGCTCCATGCGTTTTAAGATCACACGTTCGAAGATTTTGCCTAGGACCGGCAAAAGGCTAATGGGCCGATAACCTTCAGGTTTTGTAATATCTTTTCCTGGTTTAGTAAGGAGAATGACCTTTGCAGTCTTCCATGTCTGAGGAAAATAGTTTAATGTTAAGCAAGCGCTTATAATACAACATATTTAGTGATAATATTTATGGCTAAGCTTTTGATTGCCACATTTGTGATAGTGCCATAACCCGGCGCTTTCCTGTTTTTTAATTTTTTAATAATCTCTATAATCTCTGCAGGAGATGTGTAATCAACTTTGTTGTGCGCTCCCGGGCCCGAGAGCCAGTCTTTAACGAAGTAACGGATGTCACATGAGAACACGTAGTCACAGGGCTCTTGGTTTGGCATGAATTGTTGCTCTAAGTGTTTAGTCATTACTTCAGATTTTTCTCTGTTCGTGAGAGCAATAGTATTCTCGCTAAAGATCGGTTTGTTACAGGGCTTTTTCTGCTTTAAGGTTCTTGCGAAATTCCAAAATGTGTAATCCGGCTCATTGAAACTTTGTATTTTTTCATTCCATCTTTCTTCCCGGTATTTCTTAATGAGTTTTTTAATTTCTCTGTTTAATCTGTTCAAATTTCTTTTAACCCGAGGGTCCCAGGAGATGTGCCATCTTTTTCGCAATTTATTCCGATTTTTAATTAACTCTCTAATATGCTTGGGTAATCTTTCTGCAAACTGATCCGCAGGGATTTTCTTAGTAGCCTGGTTGTAGGCGCTAAGGATGCTATTTGTTAGTACATTAATTGTTGCATCAACATCTTTATTACATCTTAATTGTGTTATCTGCGGTGTGTTTTTAATTAATATATCATTGTAACGTGTCCAGTCCGTGACGCTCTTACACTTTGTATCGTCGCATTTATTCGTGCCTAGGATGGCTATAACTGGTAGGTGGTCACACGTCATCTCAACCTTTACGTCCAGATACATTGGGATAGAAGAAGTGGTGAGAAAAATGTCCAAGATATCTCCTCTGCCTGGAATAGTAGGTATATAGGTAAACTCAGTAGGAGCATAGAAATAAATTGGATAGTTGTTAGTAAACTCTAAGAGGATATCACCATTACTGTTGGATCTTCTGCAACCCCATTCAACGTTTTTTGAGTTTAAATCTCCAGCCAGTATAGTCTGTTTATCGTTTGGCAGTAGTTCTTTTAAGATGTCCGTATCGAGTACATTATTTGGCGGGTTATAAAGTGAGGTAAAAAAGACTACTCCGTATAACGAAAGTAATACTGAAACCGTCACGGATTCCATACCATTCCTCCGATCTTCATGGATAAGGCAAGCTTGAAGCGAGTATTTGACGTAGATTGCTACACCACCTCCTCTATAACTAAGTCTGTCGCATCGAAAGACTCTATAATTTGGTATCCGTAGACTGTAGCAAGGCGTCGCATAGGTTTCTGTGATCATTGCAATGTCGGTGTCAAGTACTAGTAAGAAGTGATGAAGCTCCTGAATCTTATTAATTAAACTGTGCGCATTCCAGTTCATGATTATAATAGGGACTAGTTTATTTCTCACTTGACCCATTATCTAATTTTTCATTTTCATTTACCTGATGAGTTTTACTGAGATCTTTGACCTGTTGTTAACTGGAGAAAGCCAGCACTTTTAATAACCGAAACGAGTTCGTCAAGATCCGTGAATATTTTTTTCGCTTCACTGATCGTCTCTGAATATAAACCCTAGACAAAGCTTGTGCATATGATTTTCCTTCCACTACGCGGTTTCCAAGTGTCTACGGGTTTTTCTTGCTTGGCTTTCGGGAACTTTTCACATCCCCGAAAACTTGAAGTGTGTTCCCCCCCCCCGCAGTTCACACAAAATGGCAGTTTATCTTTGCTATTTTTATCGGGCAATCTTTAATTGAGTGGCTCTGACCACAGCGTTCACACTTAATTGCATAATTGCAAAAATCCTGAGTGTGATTAAAGCCCTGGCAGCGATAACACTGCACAGGGCCTTGTCTTCTTTTATATGCAACGATTTTGACGATTTGAACTTCCACTTTATGGAAGATAAAGAAGAGGAGGATGAAAGTGAACATCGAGATATCCGAAGGAAAATAGAAGTTGATTTGGAGTCTTTTAATGATGTTTTGTTTACTGCTGATGAGCTTTCTGCTGCTCTGAAGAGTATGAAAATGAATAAAGCTCCCGGTCATGATAACATTCCTTTAGAAATTTATAAAGAACTTTATTATGTAAATAGGAAATTCATTTTGGATCTATTTAATATTTTTTTCAACGGGGATATTTTCCTGAGATATGGGAGATTGGTAAATTGCTTTTTCTTTAAAACAAGATAAACCTCCTGAGCAAGC
Organism: Stegodyphus mimosarum; assembly: GCA_000611955.2. Classification (NCBI taxonomy): domain Eukaryota; kingdom Metazoa; phylum Arthropoda; class Arachnida; order Araneae; family Eresidae; genus Stegodyphus; species Stegodyphus mimosarum. The sequence goes on from KK117694.1 coordinate 789,059, forward strand.
TACTTCTTACAGGCCGATTTGTTTATTACCCACTTTGGGTAAAGTTCTCGATAAATTGATTAACAATAGGCTTATTTATTTTCTTGGTACAATAATCTACTTAATGCAAACCAATATGGATTCAGAATAAATAATATAAATATTGAGAAATATTATAATAAAGGTGCTCCTCAGGGTTCTGTTTTAGACCCTACACTTTGGAACCTGGTGGCTGATACTGCCTTATAATTAAAATTTGAAAAGGATGTATTTTTGCAGGCTTATGGTGACGATTTTGTGTTGGTGATTTCTGGAAGTAATAGATTAATTATAGAAGAAAAAGCAAAGAATGCTCTAGATAAACTTTACAACTGGTGTAAAGTAAATAAGCTGGATATTAGTCAAGATAAAATGGCTATGATAACAATCCCAAAAGGCTCAAAATTAATCAGATTACCTTTATTGACGTGGAATGGAAAAAGAATCCGCAGCGAAAAAACACTTAAATACTTAGGTATAATTTTGGATACAAATCTAAACACTTAAATAAGGTATAACTTTGGATACAAATCTAAGTTGGTTGCCACATTTAACTAAATTGAAAGAAAAAATTTTTAAGATTATGAATAAGATGAATAGATTATTATGTACGGATTCTTTTAAATGTAAAAGTATTTTAAAAGAATTATACAATAGAGGAATTGAACGAATAATCTTGTATGGCTCACCCGTTTGGTGGACTGGAACGGAAAGGGTGAGAAATAAATTGCTACAGATTCAGAGAGTTGCAATGTTACCCATTACGGGATGCTACAAAACAGTCTCTACCACCAGCTTACAGGTCTTAGCTGGGGTTACGCCTATAGATTTAGTAGCTGAAGCTGAAACGCAGATTTATAAAGCTGTTCATATGAAGAAGAATATTGATTATTGGGACCTGAAAATTTCTAATAGAGAAATTGATCCAAAATTAGAAAAGTTTTATTTTCATCCGGCACAATTTAAAGAGGTCACCTGGAAGACACTTCTTCCAACTGGTATTGGTCTGGAATTATTCTCTGATGGCTCCGTGATTGATAAAAATGTTGGAGCAGCATTTGTTGCTTTTGCAAATAATAAATTTGTATATAAATCTAAATTAAGATTGAATAATAATTCAACTATTTTTGATGCAGAACTTATTGCCTTTGAAAACGCCATAAGATGGGGTAATGAGGAAGAAAATGAGAAATATATTACAAATTGGGAAATTTCGGTGTTCACAGATTCCCAGAGCATCCCTTAGAGCTCTTAATTCAAGAAAATGTTTATCTGTAAAAGTAAATAAAGTCAGAAATTATATTCACAATATTAATTCAAAAATGAAATTACATATAAATTGGATAAAAGGACATTCGAATATTCATGGAAATGAAGCAGCAGATTCTGCTGCTAAAGAAGCATGCTATAATAGAGATATTGATATCACGGTTCCTTTATCTCTTAATTATATTAAGAGTGTACTACATGGCAAGATTCTCCACACATGGCAACAAAGATGGCATTATGACAAAACTGGACGAAAAGTTTATAAAATATTTCCTGTTGTCAAAAAGCAAAGATTAAGTTGCAATAGATTGCTAAATCAATTGATAACAGGACATGGCCAATTTCCAGAATGTCTAAAAGGGTTTCATAGGAAAGATATTCATTGCCGATATGGTCAGGATGCATCGGGAGCATCTAATAGACATTACATTTGGGACTGTGCCTTAACGAAGGAAATTAGAGGAGAATATTTTCGAAATATATCTATAAATAATGAAAAATATCTATATAGCAATAATAAAGCTAAATTAGGACTTATGAAAATTATTACCAATTTGAATAATTATGTATATTTCGATCCTTTTGTTTAATTGCTTAGATTTTTAAGTTGAATTGCATAAATTATAACGTAATTTGTATATATACAATGTATAATTTACTGAAAATTGTAAATGCTTATTGTTCGTTAAGCTAGGCAATATTTGTATTTTATAATTGTTGTTTAGGTTAGCAGTTGTCTTTAGTTCAATTTAGTCGCTTTATCTTAAGAAATAAGAAGTTTCTATTCTGAATGAAGGTCGAGATGACCCGTTGGCGGCGCCGACACATCTCCAGCGGAGTTTTTGGACAAGTAGTCCTTATTCTGTTGTAGTGTTTATCCAGTTATCTTTCAGTTTGTTTCTTTTAAATTGCCGGTTGTGCCAATTTTGGCGGTACGGCTTATTTTCTTAGATTAGATCAGATTGACAATGAGATCGCCGATATATCTTTCACCAAATATCTTTTTAGATACTTCATTCTTGGGTAAAGTAACTATGAAAAGGGGGAGTTTAATTACCTCACCCCCACGGCGTCGTGACATCTGTCGAACATCAATGACTGTGTAATGACGATCTTCCAATTCAGATCTTACATGATCTACAGTGGTGGATAATAAGAGTCCGTTAATAACAACTTTTAAATTCTTATCCTGAGGCAGGATATATGAATGGTGCTCGACATTGAGCTCTCTGAGAATTTTAACAATCCCTCTGTAAGAATTGGGATTATTAGCAATTACTTTAATACCTTTACGGATATTTAATCCCATGAAATCAAATTTATGTGCGTGAAATATTTTTTTGATCTCATACCATGTATGCGTGGTTTCTTTGAGTACAATAGGCGGCAGCCTATTAGATTTGGGTTTATCATTTGAGGTGTCTAATTGCTTTGGAGGAGCTGTGGTATCCATATTAGAATTTTCCTCTTCAGTAATCATTGAGGATGTACTACTAGCATTTGTGTTAACCGCATTGGCAATTGAAGGGTCAATGACCTTTTTCATCTGTAGTAGTTTCATTATCTGAAATAGCGGTGTTAACTACTGAAGCGGCTACAATCGCCAGCGAAACAATTTGCGTGTGTGTGTCATGCTTGATTTTTTTGACAGGTTGTGTGTCATGCTTGATTTTTTTGACAAACAATTTGCGGTGACTTCGCATACGAATTGTTTGATCTCCCCTTTTTCTTTTGGGAACGTCTTCATCCGAACTAGTGTCTAAATCAAGCGTTTTTTCTTCCACGCTATCTGTGCTTACATCGTTAAGTTTTATCGGACTTCTCGTTCTATCACTGACTTCAATATCCTGACTGGTACTCGCAATCGGGTTAATTAACTCATCCTGAGAATTCGCAATGTTATCCTGACTTGTGTTTTGCTTAATTAATGTATTAACAATATCCAATGAACTCAATAAAAAGGCATAGAACTTATTTTCTTTGTCTGACAATTCGCCTTTAACAGACCTTAATTCATCTAACTCTCAAATTTGTGCGTTATAAATTTCTAGTAACCTCTCCATGGCCGCGCATGAAGAAACAAAAAATCCAGCACCATTCGCAAATGGAGTCCAACACCCTGGAATCAGGTCTTGACTCAGTGGCCTCCTTGACAAGCAGATGTGTTGGCGGATAGCACACAAGGTCCCTGACTATCACCTGAAGCGATAGCTTGGGAATAACTATGTGCGCATGAAAATCCAAAACCTAAATCAAATTATATGCTCAAATTAAGAAACGCAAAAAAATCGCAAAATCTAGAAAATAAAATTAATTTAGTTCAGAGTCGCGCAAAACCAGACCGCTGAAACTAAGCTGGAGGATAGCTGCACTGCTTGTAGTAGTCTGCGTCACGTGATGACAAGTGCGACATCTGATTAAATCGGTGATAGCTGGAAACTGATAGGCTGAAGAGGGTCACATGCAAGCAGTGATTTTACATATTAACTATCTTATATAAGTTTTAAATATAAAGAATTTATAATTTTTTATTTAAGGCTTAAAGTGAATTAAAGTTAAATTTTAGGGTTTGCGTTCTATGTAACTATGACAAAGTCTTGGGGTGGATTAGTCATGACTTAAGTTAAAAATATTAGATTCCTCACAAATATTGAATGGAATAAATAACTTCTCCATAGGAGTTTCAGATTTTTTTAATTGATCCATAATGGATCTTAATTTTTTAGGAATTGAAAATTTTTTCTGTTACCAAATATATTATAGATTTCTTTAATAGTGACAAAAATATCATTGAAAAAATTGATATTACTATTACTATAGGTATTAGTATTCTTCTGAGTACTCTGACTAGCTGCCTGCGCATAACTTTTTCCTTGCGTGGTGCGGGGTGCCGGGCTAACTGTGGGTTGATGAATAGCAGTTGTTGATATTTTGTTTTGGCCAGATTTAGGTTTGTTTTTTGGAAATTTTTCGCACCCACGGTACGAAGCAGGATGATTTTTGTGGCAATTTGCACAAACTGGGTTTTCAACAAAACCTTCCGATGGACAGTCGCTAGTTTTATGTTGCTGAGCACATTTTACACATCTTGGTAAGAAGAAACAGGTGTCCGAAGAATGGTGGAAACGCTGGCAGTTATGACACTGCGGCACTATACTTTTGTTTACATATTTCTCTATTGAGACTATGAAAAGTCCAAGATGTGTTTCGTTGTATATATTTTCAATATTTTCTGTAAGATTTAATTGGGCCTGAAATAATGGCATTAACTGCTTGGTTTTAAAACGGGTGAGCTGTACTACTTTGAATACTGAGTAGCCTAAATTTGTTAGTTCCTGAATTATTTCCGATTTATCGGTGGTAATGGGGAGGCCTCGTATAACTACTTTGATAGGTCGTTTATGCTTGGGAGTTATGACATAATGTTCAATATTGTTATTTATTAAGTCCTGGGTTAATAATCTATGATCGTCAGGAGTACTCGGAAGTAATTTTGAAAATTCCCCGTTGACTTTGCCATAGAAAGCAGCTTTGGTGAGCTTTGATATTTTAGTCAAATATTCATTATGTGTGGCGCCATCTGCTAGCTTGACCATAATAGGAGTAGGCGTTAAGTTATTTCTATTTGCTTGATTAACTGATGGATTAACATTATTTGCATTTACAGATGCCTGGTTGATATTACTAGTTTGAGTTAGGGTGCTATTATTAATGCCTGCCTGGGGTTGATGATTTACAGTAAGTGCGCTATAACTATTTTGCACTTTAAGAATACTAGCTTGAGATTGAATTAATTGAGTTTTCTTTGCTGTTTTAGTAGGTTTAATAAAACCATCTGAGTCCTGTTTTACGTTTACTATTACTATTACTACTAGAAGAACTGCTTGCATAAGTACTATAAAAATTTAACTTATCCTTCAGTCCTATCAGTTGCTGTCGCTTTCTTTCCAGTCGAGCCTTTAGAATATCGGTGTGATAGTCTCTATCCGTCACTGGTCTATTGGCGGCGAGACTTTGCAAAGTGTCCACTTCTGTAGGGATGGAGTTTTCCAATACTTCAATTTCCTTTCGTAATTTATTAATTTCCGCATCCGTCAAAGCTGGCGGGTCCTGATCGATTTCCATGGTCGGTTGAGAGGCGGGAGTATTCGTCGTAGAGACAGGGATCGTATTTCTATCCGACGGCGTATTTCTATTGTGGTTATCTTGAATGGAGATTTTCTGCATCCAAATTAAAAACAGAATGATAAGGTTGAAATTGCGTAGCAATTTATGAATTAAAATTATTTATAATTTTATTTATTTTCTTTTTTTAGTTCAAAGGGGCTTTGTCCCTGAAGGACTATTGTTTTCGTTTTGCGATTTTGCGTCGGAAACATTAAAAGCCTGAATCACTTTTCAAATAGTTGCCACCAAATCTTGCAGCCCTGTATTATATTTAAAGAAATTAAATAATGAAGAATCTGCATAAATGGATGTATGTTTCTCGCATTGTGATAAAACGACGGTACCTAGAGCCATCGAATTGTGAATGACGTAATCCTGCTGCGAATATGGGCATCTGGAAACCCAAATTTGAAATTTCGAATTTATTTTATTATCGATTTCCTATTTTGTAGAGCTTTAACGACTTTCTGATTAACAAACTCAAGGTTTTCAAAGCGAGCAATGGCAACGTTGTACAGAGAAAACATTTTTATCTCCAGCGCGTAAGACTGTGTATAGGAAATCCTAAAGATATGCTCAGTTTAAAATTACTTTGCGATATTGTTCTTTAACTGAATTTTATGGTTTAAGTGCGAAGAACATGATATTTAATAAATAAAGTTAACACGCAAAACGTCCAAAAAAAAATCTGAAAGATTTCAGATTTTAAATTACGTCCAAAGGCGCGTTTTTTTAACGTTTCGTGTGCTACCTTTTTTTTATTAAATATCATGTACTATATACTCAAACCATAAAATTCAGTTCAAAATCAATATCGCAAAATCATTTTAAAATGAACATATCTTTAGAATTTCCGTAAGTCTCGTGCGCTGGAGATAAAAATGTTTTTTTTTTCCGTACAGTGTTGCCATTGCTCGCTTTGAAATCATTTAGTTTGTTAATCAGAAATTCGTTGAAATGTTATAAAACATAAAATCGATAATAAAGCAAATTTCAAATTCAAAATTAGGGCTTCCAGATGCCCATATTCGCAGTAGGATTACGTCATTCAAAATTCGATGGCTCTAGGTTTTATCACAATGCGAGAAACATGCATACATTTATGCAGATTTTTCATTTTTTAAAATTTAATGCAGAGCGATAACATTTAGTGGCAACAATTTGAAAAGTGAATCGGGCATTCAGAGTGAATCAACGCAAAATCGCAAAACGAAAGTAATAGTCCTTCGAGACTAAATCCCTTTGGACTAATAAATAATAAAAATAACAAACAAAAAATATCAGAAAGCTGTCACATTTTATATTACGCCTAAAGGGCCGTTTATTTAACATTTTGTGTGTTACCTTTATTTATAAAATATCCTGATCTTTGTACTTAAACCATAAAATTCAATTCAATGGCAATATCACAAAACAATTTAAAAAGAGCATATCTTTAGAATTTCCGATACACAGTCTCGCGCGCTAGAGATAATTTTTCCCCCGTACAATGTGGTCATTGTTCGCTTTGAAATCGCTGATTTTGTTAATCAAAAATCCTTTAAAGTTTTACAAAATATGAAATAGATAATAAAACAAATTCCGGTTTTCGGATGCCCGTTTTCAGGTGGAGGACTACGTTATACAAAATTTGCTGTCTCTAGGTACCGTTGTTTTTTCGCAATGAGAGAAACATACATACATTCATGCAGATTCTTCATTATTTAATTTCTTTGAATAAAATGCAGGGCTGTAATATCTGGTGGCAATAATTTGAAAAGCGAAACACCATGTTATAATGGACGACGTAAAATGCCAAACCGAAATTAATAGCCTTTATAGGCAAATTGCCCCTTTGGGCTAATAATTTTGTTCCCTGCTTAGTTAAAATAGTACAATTGAAAAAGTTTTTATTAGATTATAACTTTATATTTAAAACTGTATTCATTCTTACTCATGTCATTTCTATATTATCACTTCTGTTGTTCATTTATTCCCTTACGAAATTTATGAATGAGTACTGCACTACTATTTAATTGCAAACGATCAACAAAATTATTGATGGCTAAATTTTTCATTTTTATTTTTTAAATTGTAGTGCATTTAATTAAAATCATGCCATTTAATTTTAAAATGCTTTACATTTTTAGTCTACAGAATGCGGAAAGAAATAAAAGGAAAAAACTCATTGCCGCTAAAAGTTGGAAAATTATTCTTTCTATTGTAGCGCGAGATAACCTTCAATTCATTTAAAGTTCTGTTTGATTTAGAGATACGAACTCTAAAATAAAAATCTCTTAAAACCACGAAATTGTTAACAATGAAAGGTTAAATCCTGTGGTAGTTGATAAAAGGCTTATTCTGTGATTTAAAATTCATGTTTACAACCAGAGAGTCGCACATTCTCTTCGACCTGACAGCCAACAACAAATTGCAGCTTTACGTCATAATAACCGGGTGGCTCGATCCAAAAATGATGTCGCCAATGATTTTGTTGAAGTTCTAGAAAAATCATTTACTCCAAATTCCTCCTATGACACTCAACTTGAGAGTATTGTTTATGAAAACATCTCACAAATGATGTATAACAATTCTTACTGTAGCATTCAACTTACCAGTCCAAGTGAATTCAAGGAAATAATTAAAAGCCTTATGTGTAAAAAGCAAACGGCTATGAAATCAATTTCATCAGAAATAAATGTCTAAAAGAATCCCCATTTATTGTACTAGTGACGAACATCTTTAATGCATGTTTAAGAAAAAACTATTTCCCTCAACAATGGAAACATGCGATCCTCAAACCGAGTGTTACAATCTTCAAACAGGGAAAAGATCCAACTTCTCCTGCGAGCTATGGACTAATTAGTATGCTTACCTGCACAAGGTAAATTTTTGAACGAATCATACAAGCAAGATTAATTGATCTTCTAAGAAAATCATCAAACCGAACAGATTTGGTTTCAGAAAAGAGCAAAGCACAACTTTACAAATATTAAATGTTGTCTAAAAATCGCTGAAGGCTTTACAGAGAAATAACCGTTAAACGTTTAAAATGCTTTAGCGGCGTACGGCAGCATGGCATAATTTATAAACAAATTAAAATTCAGCTGCCCATTGAACTTGTGAAACTATTTAGATATTATCTCTTCTTCCACACCTTTCAAGCAGAGTAAGAGATACTCTTTCACGGAAGATAATGTTTAGAGCAGGTGTTCTACAAGGCTCTGTCCTTGCGTTTGTGCTGTTCAACATCTATATCAATGATATGCCCAGCCTTTGAACTACACGGTTGTTAAAAATTATGATGACACCGTAATGCTGACCCAATCAATAAGACCCCCAACAAGCATTCGATAATTTCCAATTTAGCCTCAGTATCTTCGCACGCTAGTGCAGAAGTTCAAAAATAAAGTTAAGTGCATCAAAATTGTGTGTTTTTAAATTAAAATTGAGTATTATTAATTTATGTATTCTGTATAATTTATTCATTTATTTATTGTTTGCAACGATTAGTGTTCACAATTACCTCATCGATCTTGAGCATTTTCCTTAGAAAAATTGCTCTGGATTGGTTTTAGCTGGGTTCTATGACATCGAGTCTCTTTACATGAAATAACTGTAATAGACATATAGCGCCATCTATAGCAGGTACACCAAATTAATACAGCTGGAGAAAAGTAAGCTTCCAGTTTTAGCGAGATATCCAATGTAAAAATTTCAGATTATAATTTAACCCTTAGAAAAATTTATTGTTAAAAATTTCAAATGATTAAAATTCTTTCAAAATATAAAATATTAAAGAAAAGAAAGAAAAATAATAAAAAATTCAGTACTAGTTATCTAGTGCATGATCTTTTATTAAGCTTAAATGCTCAGAGAAATTATCAGTAAGTTACATTATTAATTAAATGTATCCCATTTTAATTTATATCAATTAAGCTACATTTAGATTTAAAAAGCAAAATAAATGCTTAAATTATTGAAAAGTGTATTTAATATTTCCAAAATGCTCATTTAAATAATAATCGATACATGAATTTAGATTGGATTGATTAAATTATTTTGATCATGGCAGCATGCGCGAGAATAAGGATGCTTTCGTAAAGGAATTTTTAGAGGAACTGGCTTATATTTACATGACACATGGAAGAATCATGAAAATTCCCACGTAATTAACCTTGTGGATGGTATCTGGGCCAAAATCGAGCAACCAGTTTCCCGTAGTCTTACTACTAGGCCGCTGGTGGGCCTGAGTGAATTAAAAGATGAATTAATTTCAAAATATGAATTAAATATCTTTGCTTTGCTCAGTAGCAAAACTAGAAATCGGATATAAATACAAAAGATAAATTAAATGTCTTATATTTTGCGCAGGAGTAACACTTAATAGTACTGCATACAAGATGTTTTCCATTCCTCTCTTTAATTTGTTCCCGGGGCTCAACATATCTACATTTTTATTATGTTAGGACGCAATTTTACGAGTAAAATTTTATAAAACATACCTCTTTCAATGTGTAAAAATATAGCCTAGTAATTATAATTATCTTCAGGACTTAATTGCTTTTGTTGTGATCCATTCTTGTTAGCTATCTCTCATGTTAGTATCTCTTCTCAGACAAACTTGACAGCTTGTCTAATAATGACATCATATTAAGTGGCCAAGATGCAAGAGCTGCACCTATCGTTTGCCTAGGCCTTAGGCACCTATAGATGACAGTATAGCCTAGCTCTAAGACAGTTTTAAAGCAGGATCTCTGCAAATATGGATCCGAGGATCTCCTACACGTTGCATCAAACTTTGAAGAGAATTTTCATCTCAACAACATTTTAAGTATAGTATGTTTTTAATTTGCGTCATAAGGATTGTTCAATCTCCTGCACTGCACACTAAAAATATTCATGCCTTCTCCGGAATTTCAACATTATTAGAATTCTAAAAATTACTAACTGTGATGAAATATTAATGTATGGATAACGATGAAACTATTGCTTGCGGCATGCATATGCCATTGCAGAAGTAACAAGAAATGAAATTATATTCCATCTCTTAACAGCAGAAAACGGAGAAAACAACAAATCACACTCAGGAATGAAACTAAATGGAAATAGAATGGGCCAGAGGCAAAATTTTTAGAATTTGTAGAAGAACTGATAGGAAAAATTTAGGGATGGCAAAAGCTTTAGAATTTACAGGAGACAATGGGCAACAGAATTTAGGAGCGGCAATTTTTTTAGAATTTAGGGAGGCAGCAGAATTAGGACCCACAATGATTACACAGGGCGGCAAAATACCTTGTGCAATGGAATTGTGATGTGAATGGAGCACAGATATTTTAAACAGAGGACTTACAATAAAAAACTCGGGGACTACCTCATAGAGTTTTTCCACCTGAAACTGGAAAACAACTGTAAAATCTCTAATCAAGCGCCTTCCCTTTTTTTTTTAAATTGTTGCTTCAGATTTTGAATTTTTCACATGAAAATTATTTTGAAAGTCATCCACCATTTTTGAAAATGAGTAAAAATCCTTTGAAAAAAATTCTTCCCTTTTCTAGTGTTTTCTAATGATGGCATTTTTTTCTTGAAATTATCGCTGCATTTAAATTTGTGCCTACACTTAGGACATCGAAGGAAATTTAAATCATTCATGGGTGCTATTTCAAAATCACTTAATTTTGATTCATTAATATTATCATCTTTTTTAACTGGATTTTCTTTGGATGTAATTCGTTAGTTTTTCAAAAACAATCTACATAATTTTTCTTTTCTCTTGCTTCTGACATTCTTGTCTTATTTTTTTCTAAATCTGAAGCACAATAAATTTAATTTCTGCTCAGTGTTATTTTATAATGATTTGCTTTGCAGCAATCCAAGCAAGCGATTTTTCATGCCACAATCATAAACGCTGCACCGAAAAAGTTTGGCGCAAATTCTTATGTTCTTCACTTTGATAGAACCCTATATTTGACATTTATGTAACCATTCCCTCGTCGAAAGGTAACTGCCAGTTGGGAAAGCAAGAAGTTTTATACCCGCCTTGTCTTGTTCCTGCAAGTGTTAAGATACATTGAAATAACGCATGTAACGTACATAAATAATAATTTACAACACAAAATTTAAAACAAACATTTACACTAACAAAAAAAAAAAAAAAAAAAACTTATGTGTACACCACATGACGGAATACTAAATTATACTCAATTTTCCTGCATTTCATTTAAACATACTGAATTAACAGTTAACGAATTTTGAAAGCGCATACACCACAATAGAATAAATGCAATATTTAAAGTTCACTATATTTATTTACCATAACCATACTTCGGCGCTAGGTTAACTTAACAGCGTTATATTTCATCCATTTTATAAGTCAGAGTGAGCAAAAATTATAGCATCTGACGAATTACCACAAATTCTATTTAAATACTATAATAAATCTAAAACGTTGTATAAAAGAAATTAAACAAATAAAAAAGGAACAGTTTTTTGCAGACGATTCAGCGCCGCTTACATAATGCGCATGCGCTTAATTCAGTTCTTACTTCGCGGTAAGGCAAAAATACATAAAAGTTCAAAATATTTACATTAAAAATTGAAAGATATAGAAAAACATAAACCACAAAGTACAATTAAAACAATTTTTACAATTAAAATTAGAATTTGCACGCAAAAACCAGCTAATAATTTAAATGATAATTCCAGAATGAATCAAGCATAATTTAATTCGCGATAATAAAAAAAGACGTTACTTTGTTGTTGCGAAGCTTAGTTTCTCTAGATTGGCAACAAATCCAGCATGCAAACAAATATGGACGCTATCATAACCAAAAATTAGGCTTAGCACCACTTAAGAAACTTTTAAACTCTTGATAATTCCACAATTATTGCACGCAGGTTAATTAAGGGGCATAAAAATCTTAACCGAATTATATGAACAACATAATTCAATTATTTTTAAAGCAAAAAATGCACAATTTACAAACTTATAAAAATAAAGAAACTGAGATCATTGAGCCGAATAAGAGAGTGGATATATATATACATATATTTATATACTTTTGGTCCGGCCGATTGCAATCAAAATGCGAGGTGCACATCTATATGTTATAGTAGCCCAAAATTTCGACGTTCTGAGACTACTCGTATTTTGAGTTATGCGAGATACATGCATACGTACGTACGCAAAGAAGCCGCGAAAAAAATCTCTTCAGAATCCATTTTAAATCAGTTTTATAATTATTTGGGGGGGGAGAGTCTTTACATACGGATGTCACTCAAAAACATTGTTAAATCACATTCGATAGCGGTCAAAATAGATATTTTCGTTGAAATATGGTACCCGAAATTTTTCGAGATTACAATACTTCCTTTTTACATCGTACAAGGAAGTACATGTCATTAAAATTATTTTAGGATGCCTACACCCCTAAAATAATGTGTCATAAAAGAATGGAATTGCAGTTTTAAAGGCACAAAAATACAGTTGGTGCAGCTTTATGATGGACGTCAGATTACTTCCTATTAATATCCTCTAGCATGATCTAGGGCTATCTCCCTTTTTCATTAATATGGCAAATGTAAGAGAATGACACTTCTTAAAATATAAACACTTCGAAACATTTAGACAATAAAACTTTTCCCCTTTTAGTCTCACAAATCATGTACTAGATTTCAAGCAAAACTCCTACACAAGCTTTTTCTATAACTTTTTCATTCTAGAATTGTTTTTAAATATTGGCAAAACAAAATATACTGTGTTGCCTGTAACATCAATATATATCTTAAATTGGCCCTCATGAGTGTGGAAGTTGGCTCTCACTACACTATTCAAATATATCACTTACAAACTATCATATTTACTTCACAGTTAGTTGCCCTGGGGTTCAACTTTTGCTTTGAGCACTTGAATCTGAAGACATTTTTTTAATACTTAAGACAGAAAAGTTCAACAGCATTCCCAATCAGAACAGGAAAAACTTAACTCTACTAAATAAAAAATTATAAATCAAATTAAGCATATAAAATTAAAACTTACAGGAAGAAGTACAAGTGAGCAGAACACCGCAATTTCACCACCGGTTGTACAGGTATACTACCACTGCATTAAATGTGCAGCTCCATCCCAGTTTTAATCAAGAACACACCACAGGACAGTCAAAAGGTCTCCCACCAAATCCTTCAAAGGACTTTAAGGTCACCAGTATTTTAAGCTTGCCTAGACACTACACAGTTATAAACATTCATATCTCCTCCAGGGATTAAAACTCGGCCCTTCAATATGCTAGCAAGTATCATTAATGACCATCTCAATCAGGGTTACAATTAAAAATTAACAGAAGTTGAAGCAAGGCTAGCACTTGTGCATTACAACAGATATATATTAGGTATTGCTGAGCCCAGTTATGCACTATGCTTCCGACCCACTTGTGAATGGGGGGGGGGATAGTCTCAATGTCTCCCACCTCTCTTAAGTTCAACCTCTTGAGAGGACATTTGGCTCCTTTTGTAATTTGAATGTCCCCTTGTTGCACAGACACTATACACTTACAAACAGCTATGCTTTATCCAGGAGAGTCATTAACCACTAACCACTATATCAACTGGGCAGCTCTAAAATTTACAAGTTGAAGTACAGTGTACACTCAATGTTTAAAAACAAATAATGTGCGTATAGTCCAAATGCACTATTTAGACTGCAACACACTGCAAGGCCCCACAAGAGACTCAGTAAAAGAATGTGTAAAAAATTCGCCTCAAAAAATGTTTTGCAGTTGGTGTTTTTGTACATGTAAAAATTTAGAGTAAAACATTTACAGGTTTTTGCACTTACAAAGATTTAGAAAAGTTAGTACCTTTCCCACTACAACAATTTAGAACAGTTGGTGTCTTTTAACCTTATGAAAATTTACACTTACAAATTTCCAATTATTCATGTGTAATTTGAATAAAATACTTATTTGTTACAAAATATCTGTGCATAATAGCCATTACTTACTATTTTGCTTATGCAAGGACTGTAAATGCAAAAATTCTTTTACATTAAATTGCAAAGTTCTTTGCTATGTATAGTTCCTTTTTGCAATTCCTTAAGCCCAAGTTTATTTGTATCAAAATTTCTTCGCTGAAATTTCGTTTATGTGAAGTTCATTAATGCAATGGCATGCTATGCTACACAAAAATCCTTTAAGTAAAGTTAAAAACAAATCCTACACGAAAATCCTTTAAGTAAAGTTTGATTATATAAAGTAACTTTATATAAAGAAAGTTTTTTGGGCCAGATATGAATTCCTTATAATACCACACACTATTTAATAATATAGAATCATTAACCTATGAAATCTATTTGTGAATATATGATATAGCTGTTTGTTTAGTTTGGTGCATATATTTTACCTCTTCTACTTGAGCAGTAATTGATTAATCATCTGTATTTTTTTCTTAATTGTTTGATCTTTATTGCACAGTTGATATATTCATAGATATTGGTTTCTCAGAGCTTTAGATGATATTTACTCATTAGTTAATAATTCATGAGGAAGTGATTTTGATCTCTCCTTTCCCCAGATATGCATGTACCTAAGAGTATAATATTTCTTTCCCAGAATGAAGCAGAATGATACTCAATTAGTTCTTTCTTAGTGTGTCCATTTAAATTGCTTCCTTTGTTACCTATCTCATGAAGATTTGCTTTGATTTTTCTCATGCATGTTCATACAGTTTCCTTAGAAACTGAATTTCAATCAACTTAATCAATTTAACAATAAAAGTTAAAAAGTTAAACCCTCTTAAGTTGAGTAAAGGTTTAGGCTTTCCCCCCCCCCCCATTGGAAATCTTGCTTTCAATAATGTCCTAAAACTTTTTACCACCACTAATTTGGGGATGTTAGGGGATTATCCACCTGAAGATGTTAGGGACTTTATTTATTTATCTTATTTCTAAGTATATTATATATAATACATACATAAAAGTTTGTGCAACTCTTTTTCGCTGTAAAAGGAATACCTGATACCTTTTCTAAAATGTACGTGTAAAATTTCCTTGTATAGTTATTACTGCACATCTGCAATATTAAGTTATTATATAATATTCTGCCACTAAAACATTACACGTAATAAAAAAATCTGGAATTATAACATCAGATCTTTATTATATATTACAAATTTAAAATCTTATGTACAATACAAATTTGCATAACAAATGTACAAAGCATAAACATTAAAACCAAAGAGATTAGCTTTCAAGAAGAATTTGGCAATTTATGCATCAATCTGAAAAAGGAACAAGTTATCAGTATCTAGAATAACAAAAACATATCAATATACACATATAATATACAATATGAATACTAAGTTCTGCAAACAATTTTTTATAAACTTTATACAAGTGTAATGAAAATCATCTTCAACTAGACTATTCACAAAGAAATTCGTAAATTTAGTGAAAATTTTAATGAATCATAATTTTAAATAAAAATTACATGGCTACTAATTAAATGTACTACATAAAATAAAACTACATAAATAAACTTTTTTGTAATTATGAAATTAAAAAGAAAAAAATGGCAAAAAATGAAACGTGCAATGTTAATTTATATATATGTCAGACTTAAAACAAAAAGTGAGATAATAAATTATCATTAACCTTACATTATCAGATTACATCACATAAATTAATTATCAAATTACATCAAATCAACACTTACATATGAAGGGCACTATTACAAAAGAAGCAACAAAAATAGACAGGTTTTTGTTTCTTAAAAATTGTATTATTAACCACTAGTTTGAAATATGAGTTGTTAAATTCCATGTTTAGGATCATTGATAACCTATTTAAAAATTCAAAATGGAAAAGTAAACTAAATTTCATTATAACATTGATGCTGACACAGTCAAATTTTCTGCTATAAATTTTTATTTGCATTTAAAAGTGTTGTTATATGTGGTCCTTCAGTTCCCTCTAAATGTTCTATTACATGTTTAACTTATATTTTTACACATGCATTATCTTCAATACCTAAAGGCTGATAACATTTTATAATAACGAAATTATATATAGAAATTTTAGTTTGCAGATTTCAGTACATTCTACTCTATTACACAAACACTATATTTTTGTTTAATGTATATATTTTCCTATACTTTGAAAATTAATGCCATCAAAATGTAACAGATGGCAATAAATAGGTTATACACCTGTTAGCGCCTGTTAAAACTACTGCTGCGCCATCTACTTAACTGTAACCAAGAGATGAGCTGATGAATATTAACTGGCAGTGTGCCTACTTGTGCATTTATTGTAAACCCTGTCGGCAGTGAGAGTCTGTGGGAGGCGATGAAAGTTGCTCTCCAATTATTCGCAATAAAGCATTTTTTCTACAGTCCACTTTCTTCAATGTGTTTAGCTGGCCGATACAACACCTGCCTAAAGAAGAATACTGATATTACAAAGTATAGGAAAATACATACATTTTTGTTTAATGTATATATTTTCCTATACTTTGGAAATTAATGCCATCAAAATGTAACAGATGCCAATAAATAGGTTACACACCTGCCTAAAGAAGAATACTGATATTCTAAAATAATAAAATAGTGCAATTCATTTCTAAACTGTATTTTATAATCAAAAAAGAGCAAAAGGTGCCAATCTGCCATCTTAAAAGAAAATAATGCCCTAGATATCTATCCAAAGAAAATACACAATCAGGTCAATATTAAAAAAAAGGGGGGAAGAGAAATGCACTTTAATTTTTCCCCCATACACACATGCCACAAGTAAGAAGGAAAAAAAGGATTCTGTACTAAAGTTTGCAAGTTACAGTATTACAAACATCTTTTATTAATTAAGGAAATAAGACAAAGACTAAAATTATGAAGAAGTAGATTAATTGCTTTTTAGTGTTTGTCAAGCAGTTACAGACAGATTATATTTCCTGTTTTGCTGAATGGTAACACATCGAAAAACTGATATTTATGAGGATACATGGTATAAATTAAAAAATCTTACGTTTCATGCAAAATAATAGCTGTTAAGACCCACAGATAATTAAAATATAGTAGGCAGATAGCCCTAGAGTGCTTCGCCATCACCAAAACAATCTAATCTAATCTAATCTTGATAAATGCATGGTAACTTAATATAAACTAACAGTCCAAATCTTTTTTAAATACTTCACTAAACATGTTTCGAATTTTTTTTCTATTACATTCAAAATTATTTTACTTTAAAACAACTTTACAATACTTGACACAAAAAAAGAGAGGGAGGGATTTGGCAAATACAATTTTACCCTGTAAAGCATGAAGTATTAATCACATTGTGACAGAGGGGATAAAATTTGGAGAATTCTCCCCCCCCCACAAAAAAAATAGTATTTTAGAACAAATACTTCAGCACTGCATATAATATCATTATACTGTATATATATTGAAAAAAAAGATGGCAGGTCAATCATGAAAAGATCTCTAGCTATAGATTACAGAAAGCAGCAATTTTAGAAATTTAATAGATTTTAAAGAAAAATTTAACAAAAGAATCTACACTAAATATTATTCCTTTTGATCATATTTTGGCATAAGCTTCACTTAAGAGTCAAGCTTTCAAACAGATCAAATTAAAATCATGTAAAAATGTTTTAGATAATAAAAACATTAATTGTTCAAACTGTTTTTACAAAGGGTTACCAGCTTTCAATAAAACCTTAATTTAGGTTTATATAAGAATAAAAATTTAATAAAAAAAAAAGAAAAGAAAGAGAAAAACCTGTCCCCACAAAAAAGCCAAAAAATGGATTCTTTTTAAATATTCAAATGAAAAAAAAAAAAAAAACTCACAAAACTAACCAAAGAAGAGCTCAATTAAAATGTTTTTAAATATAAAAACACACACAAATATTTCACTTTCCTTCTTAAATAAAAATAACATTTACTACTGCCAACTCATAAAATTAAATCAATTAAAAGTAATCCTGATTAAAAATTAAAAGTCAGCTAAATAGATTTCAGTTTTAAAGGATAAGGCATTAGTTTTCACATGTCTTTTTCAGATGCAGAATGGCATAAGTAGAAAAAAGAAAAATACCAAATTACATAAAAATTTACTAGCATTTAAATAAAAGTTATATATAAAAGTTCTTGCACTCTTTATCTCACTGCAAAATTCCATCATAAATATTACATTTTATTCTGGATGCAAATGATAGTGTACACAAAAAGTAGAGTTAGCAATTTAAAAACCTATTTTACTGCTGAGACACATTAAACTAACACTACTTCTTACATACTGTTAAAAGTTCCATAAAAAATGATTGGCTGCTGCACTGAGCACCATTATATTATCAAACATAAATGAAAGAACTTATATATTATTGACTGACAGTAACACCTGTTTATACTGGACAGGATTTTATCACAAATTGACAACACACTTATCACAAACTGACAGCAATAATACTTCTTCATTAGTTAAAATTCTAAAGGTTATGTGATTATCTGCAGAAAATTTCTTTTAATAAAATTCTGAAACAGTATGTCATAGTTACACACATTCATAATAAAATGTACAACATTCTTTATAAAAAGAAATCAAATTTTCAATGACAAAATAACAAATAACTTATATTTACTGTACCAAATAGAATGCATTTCAGAAGAATTCTCAAACCAATATTCTAAAACAGAATTCATATGAGAAGAAAATTCGGTAATGAAGGTAAGCAGGTCAATATTTCAAGCTCTAATTTTAATTAAAATTACTACTAGGCAATATACAGTAATACCCAAAATTCACTAACAGGCCTAGAAAAATGACAGACCTAATTATAAATTAACCTATGGTTTCTATAAAATAAAGAGGATCCTGCTGGACACTTAATTTTCATGAAGAAACTAAAGATCATATTCAATTGCACATGAAGTGAAAATAGTTATTATTCACAAACATAAATTTTGTTTATATTACAATTACAAATTTACATGGACCTTTTGTAATGTAAACTGCAGACTAAGAAATCTCACAATAAAACTGGAACATTCCTCTTTTCCTTTTAAAAGTTTTCGAAAGGATAATTTTTATTATTTTATACCTTTGTTACTCATCTTCAAGGATCCAGCTTCAATGAAATTTAACACTTTATTAAATTTGAACTATTAGGGGTTTTCCTGCAATGTTACAGTAAAATTCCTGAATTTCTTTTCCAAAATCATTTAGAATAAATTAATGACTCTGAAGTTCAAGAATTGTAAATATACTGTGCATCAAGTTCCAAATTAAATTAATTTTCTTCCAATAACAAGGACATGATTGATTAATTGGGAAATCGACTGACTTCTGTGTTAGCTGTAGAATTAGCAACTTCTGAGTAGTTAATTCTCAATTCCCCCAAGCACCTTTCTTTGTTTTCTTACTTAAATTTAACTCGCAAGGCCCTAAGATCCTTCTGAACATAATTACATGAAAGATACATAGCAGTGTCTTCCCAAAAGTTTTTCTCTATCAAACCTACATTCCTTTTTATAGCTGCATTCAAAACAGCAAAGGAACATTTGTCATATAATGCTTTCCGCATGTTGATCACTTCTTCAGCAACTGGCTGAAGAAGGCACGTAATGATTGGAGGCAAAAGAAAAATTCCACTCTCATATCAGAATCTCAAATTCAAGTTTCTAACAAAGAAACCTTTAATTACTATAATCACCTTCAAAAGTATGTTTTTAAACTACCAATAATGTTCACCTTCCAGATAAAATGGCACTTAAACCAACCTCCAAACATAGAAGCAGTTAAGATAGAACAACATGCCTAGCAAGTATTAATTTAGAAGTCAAATAACAAAAATCAGCAGCTGAAATCAAAACTAGTCATGTGAAAATTTGCAAATATAATGCTGATTTTTATTGTTTGACTTTAAATAAATTAATCTACCAACATGTGAAAAATTCTCCAAACACTCAACTGCACTAAAACTACTTTCTTATGATTTTGATCAGGCAGAGTAAATCTGAGTATTTTTTGTACACAGTGGTGTGAAATTAATGAGGCAATGCTACGATATTTACTATAGCATGATCTATATGCTGCAAATGCATTTGCATCTTATATTTTAAGAATGAAGCTAATGAACATTACTGACTGGACAATGAAAACACTGATATCCATTATGTACACAAAGGAAAAGCATATCCATTACAAAAATCATAACAAAAACTGAATACAAGAGATTGACAAACACTCATTTTGGTAACTTCTGCTAGACGACAAAACAAGACAATGAATTTACTTTCACCAAGCAGTTTGAAGAAGCAATCTGTCTACAATCTAAACAGATTTGAGATGAGTTTGCGAAGGACTTTTATGTCATGACAATATATTGCTTAGTATTCAACCTAAACAAGCAGTTTGCAGAAACGGAATCAGTCTAGAATTAAAAAAAAAAAAAAAAAAAACCAAAAAAAAAAAAAAACCTGACACAGCATTTGATTCCATCCAACAGTTTAGGAAAAATCTGAATCAGTTCAAAACATGAAAAAACACCAATTTCCAAAGGATTTTCATTGGGTGATGAAACATAACATGGTGTTCAATTTCATTAAGCAGTCAGGATACTGAATTAATCTATGATCTGAAAAGATCCACTAGTTTTTAAAAAGACTTTCTCTGTGTCAATCTCATCAAGCAGCTTTAAGAAACTGAATCAGTTCAAGATTTCAAATGACTTGGCACCATTGCAAGAAACTTTGCGTAATAAAATGCAACACGAGATTCAGTCCTACCGAACACTCAGAAGAAATAGGATTACTTCGAGATCGACGAAGAACAGGAACAGCCAACATCAAAAAAACTAAATTAAATAAATTACATAATCAGCATTTGAGTGAAACTCAAAAAAGGTCTTCCTAGCATGTTATACACAAATAAAGCATTTTCAGAAGATTTCTGCAAAAAATGTTTGAAATGTTTTAACTTAAAAATATGATCATTATCTGGCATTTTCAAGGACTAAGGATGATCTAAAAATATGATTTCAGTTAAGGAAAATAATTCCTGGCAAATGTGGGAAAATGTCCCCCTTCTTGAAACTAATTTTTGGTTTAATAAAAGCAGAAAATAAATTGAATGGCCATTTGAATAACCACAACAGCATTTACACTACTTGTAAATTGCCATGTTATTATAAATTCAAAAAGATGTCAAAAACTCTGTGACATTATGGTATAAAATTTGCATTGATCTTATTAAGAGCCTTTTCTTCTTCTAAAAACACAGTGACAAGTGACAAATTTCTTCCAGAAAATATCTTATACAACAAACTTTATTAAATTTTTTACCTTTATACATGATGGGACAGAACAATTTTACAAGATTATTGCACACAACCACTTAGATCAATATTTTACTGAATAATTGATTGAATGGCAAGGACAAACCAAATACAATCATTAGAATTTAACAGTTTAGAATCATTTCATTAAGATAAGAATGCAATTCATACATATAAAACCCTCGGATAAGGAAAACTGTATAGACCATGGATAAGGAATGAACACTGTATATATCCAGCTGACATTTCTGGTTCCTTTATGTCACATGGCATGATCTAATGAGGGAAAAAGGATGTGTATTAATGCGAGAGGAGGAATTTAGATTTGGTACCTAAGACAAAACCCTAAAGACTGTCTATTAACTCTATATGAGCTTTAACTAAAACACACAAAAGAAGTGGAATTCAGAGATCTGATTCCTCTCTTCTTCTACCACCAATCTTTAGTATTGACCAATTTTATGCTCCCTATACAGCAAAGGCATTACAATTATAAAAGTCTATGCTTTATCTAGCAATCAACCAAAGTCCAATGGTGAACACCACCCAAAATCCACTAACCATTTAACTATTTATGGCAGCATTTTGAACAACCATTGAAATCAATTTAAATTACAGCAGTGGTTGAAAATGTAATAATGACTTTATGTTAGACATATAACAGTTACATTTAGATTACTTAATAATTATTTTATATTAGACATATAACAATACTATTTTATAACTAAATAACAACTTTCCCCAGAAATGAAAAATTTGTGTCAAGATTAATGTATCTTTCTTATTGCCCTCTATTTCCACATTCAGTCTGCATTAGATTTCTTACTCAAATAATAATAATAATAATAATAATAATAATAAATAAATAAATAAAAATAAATAACTTGTATCTTTTTTTATTCAAATTCATCAAATACTTGCATCAGCAACTACTTATTAAACTTAAGTTACCTATTCCTAATAATTTCTTTCATCTGTTTAAAAATCAAGAGAAGTATCTTGCACAGTAGCACATTAAATATTAACTGTGTTGTCTTGATAAAATTTAATGTATAAATATTTACAAATCAGTATAAAATGCATTTTGCCAATTTGCAATTTCAAAAAATCAAAACTCTAATCACCTTGGATAGAACTACATCATAGTGTCTGCATTCTGAATGCTTACAAGTGCAGGATCATAGGGTTGCCCTTTAAAAGGAGATCCATCTTGATTCCATGCTTCTTTTAAAATAGTCTGGAATTTCTAAAATAAATAATTAAAAATTTTAAAAACCTCAGAAAAAGAAGGAGCTATCATACATATGGAATGTACAGCAAAGTAATTTACAATTAGATCTTCCAAATACAGCAGATTTTAAATAATTAAACATGTACATATACCACAAAAAAACTTTAAAAAAATCTCTTATAATCTAAAATATAGTATTAAAAAAACTCATTACTTAAAATAACTCTGCAAATGTTCATAAAAATTATCAACTAGATACATTAGAAATTATATACATTTTAAACTACATTAATCACAGATATTATTAAAAATGTACACAAATATAAATGATTAATAAATGCATTTATTATTTTTATATCATTCTTTTTGTTAAACAATATACTCTTTAATTTGAATGATAAAAATGTCAATCACAATAATAAACAGCATGCTAGGATCTGGCTATTCTTTAGGTTGTGTGGAAGATAAATAGAAAATCTTATGTTTCATATCATGACAACATTTAATAGTTACACCGATAATAAATACATAGTAGCATAATATGACAGCACAAAAATTTTGAAAAGGTGCCAGCCACTAAAGATATTTTTAATATCAGAAATATAATAATTGTACATATTTATAACATACATACATTCTGTTGTATAGTAGGTTTCCCTAAACGTTTCAGATGTTCATTATACATAAGTTGCTCAATTTTAGTTTGCGAATCTTGGTCCAAATCTTCATATGCGATTGAAGGATCTATTGTTTTTAAATCAATTTTAGGTTCCCCAACAAACAGTGAATCCCACCACCTCTCTTGCATCTTCTCTAAGCAAATCTAAATTTTAAAAAGAAATAGAAAGAATAGAAATTTAGACAACATTGGCATTAAAATAATGGGGGGAAGTATGCAAAACAAAAAATATAATTCATAACATGAGACTACATTTAAAAGATGTGAAAATTTTATTATCATGCTAATGATGAAAATGCCCACCGGTATTTTGACTACAACTATTAAACTAATTTATTATAACTTTAGTTTTTAAATTTTGCTGTTTTATTTTCGCTTCAGATTATAAAATTAAATGTCTCTCCTGAAAGAGATAAAAATTCCTGCAGGAGTAAACAGGAATTCCAGTACCTTTTTTGAGCGATTTTACTTAACTCTGTTTTACCTGCTGTTTAGGTCTTTGAAATTGACATTTGACACCCTTCTACAGATTCAATTTCTTCCTCTTCTTTCCCTCTTTCTTTTTTTATTTAGTACTTATATGTATTATAAGGACAATACTCCACAAGAATTATTCCAAAATTCAACGAATGATTAATTTTTTATATATAATTTAGTTTTTCTCACATGTGAATTTTATACTGTCACATACACTAAACCAGGGATGGGCAAACTTTTTCCATCGCAGGCCAGAAATAGAAAAAAAAAAAAAAAATTTGGCAGGCCAAGATAAATTTTTCTAAAATTTTAAAAACAATACACAAGTATTACAATTTAAATATGTTAAAGAGATGAATGAAACTGCGATTTCATTTTTAAAAGTTCCTTATATTGAGATTCGAAGTGAGATGTACTGATTCTAAGCAACGAAGCTAAATACTCATCTATCAGTCTGCTTCTGAAATAATTTTTTCTACTAAGGTTCATAGTTGAAAATACCTGTTCACATATATAAGATAAAGCAAACATAGCACTGATTTTCTGGGTGTGAGATATTAAATTTGGGAAACTTACTTTTGATAATGATTTGTAAAACTCCAACTTTGACACATTTAGAAACAACTGCTTGAAATGATTGTTAGATTGCAACTCAATTAATTCAAGCTGCAAAGCTGACCTCACTGCTTGACAATTTATGTCGAAAGGCATGGTAAAAATATCCAATTCTGTTTGAACGGCACTGAAATCTTGAAACCTGTGTTTGAACTCAAAATGCAGTTTTTTCAAGCCATCTTCATAATTCTTAAGCTTCTCTTCATTTACTGAGGGTACTGAATTTAACCTCAGGAAATTAAACAAGTCATTCTTAGCTAGCTGCCCAGCAAACAGATTAAGTTTTAGTTTAAAAGCTTTGAGATAGGAACAGATATTGTTGATAAATTGATTTTTCCCTTCCATCTTGACATTCAAGTTGCTCATATGCCAAAGAAAATCTGTGAAAAATGCAAAGTCCAAAAGCCATTCTGTATCTTCTAACATTTCACACTCTGCAGAACATTGTTTCTCATGGAAGAACAACACAATGTCGTCTTTCAGCTGCCAAACTCACTCAAAAACACATCATGCACTAAGCCACCTTACTTTCATATAATACAGTACATCAGAGTATTCAGATTGCACGGACTGAAGGGAACCTCGAAATTGCCTGTGAGTAAGCTCACAAGATCGGATAGCATTTACAAGCTTCATGATTGCATTAGGCACTGTTTCATATTTAATGAAGATTTACAGAGAGCATCTTGATGTATAACACAATGTAGAAAAACAACACTGTTCCCAGAATAGTTTTGATTAAAGAGTCCAAGAAATCCAGACTTTTTTTTCCTTTCATATTTGGTGCTCTATCGGTTGTAATATTACATATATTTGTTACAGGCCCTTTGAAAGTTAAAAGCCCTTCCTGAAATTCACGAAAAATATCACATCCCGTTGTAGTTCCCTTTAAAGAATGCATGCATGCCAGTTCCTCAGTAATTTCAAAATTCTCATCAACACCTCTTATAAATAATACTGAGTAGTATCATTTATATCAGTGCTTTCTTCCATAGCTAGGGAGCAAAATTTAAACTGGCCAATCTTTTACTCTAATTGTGATGTCAAATTTTTATCGACAGTTTCAATTCTAGAAGTTACCATTTTTCGAGATAAGCTTAGTCTCAAAATTATTTTTCTTGTCTGGACATAAAACATCACAAACTTGGAGCATGCATTGTTTAACAAACTCCCCATCACTGAGAGCTTAGTTATTTTTAGCAATATTGTGTGCTACAATGTAACTTGTATGTGTAGCTGCTTTTTGGATACTGTTTACCTTCTTGAAAAAATTTTGTCGGCCTGATAATTTTTTACAAAGACTTCCTGCATTTTGTTTTCTTTCATATTCGGACACTGCTTCATAATTGGAATTCTTATGATTAGATGTGAAATGATGGGAAATGTTATATTCTTTGAAGACTGCTACAGCTTCATTGCAGATGAGACACACTGGTTTATCTTTTACAACTCTAAAAAAATATTTCCAGTTCCATTCATCATTAAAAGCATGGCACTTTGAATCGACTTTATGTTTTCTAGTAGCCATTCTGGGGTTGAAATATTTTATGAATAACCCAAACAAGCATTACTTACCCAACAAACTATACTTTTAATAATTTTACCCACTATTCACAATGATGTTATATGTCCTCAATCTTTCCATATGCAATCAATAATATTAGAACTTGCACCAAAAGAAAAAAAACACTGGCTAGAGCTTAAAATAAGCAGTCTGCCACATACGAGGTCTAATTTACCTATATTGGATTCCCATATGTCTACTCCCTGAGAAAGAGATAACACTTGCTGGTGTTTGTTGCTTCTCTAAATTCCAAAAATTTTGTCTTCTCTGCATACTGCCACCTGGTGTGGCCATACGAGCCCTGGCCCCAGTTCTGGGTTTATGTGTGTAATAAATCAGTTACTCTTTGTTGGCACCCGCCGTTGATTCCCCTGGCGCATGCGCATAATAAGCAAACTCTCTGCTGCGTAATATTTTTTGCAGAAAGAGTTAACCAAAGTCTGTGGTGAGTATTGGATGCACGCGATAAGCGAAGTACTGTGTAATTCATGTATCTTACTTATGTTTCTACGTCTTCAAAGCTTAAATAAATGTTTGTCCTGTAGATGGAAGTTGTCATTTTTATTCTACATTGGTTATGGGCCCAGGCATTGCATAACTGCGCAATACAACCGTCTGTGTAAAATTCTTTCGGCAAGCTAAGCTGAGTCGACTGAAATCGAAAATGACGACCACAAATACAGTTTCAATTGAAAAGCTGAAAAAGGACAATTTTGACACGTGGAAATTGCAAGTGGAAGCAATACTGATTAAAAATGATCATTGGGACTATGTAACTGGGAAAATTACGAAACCAGAAACTGGTGATGAAGGTTATGCTAAATGGAAATCTACTGACCAAAAAGCAAGAGCGGATATAATCCTATCAATTTCACCCAGTGAACTTACACAAGTAAAAAACTGTGTAACATCCCATGAACTATGGAGTAAATTGCATTCTATTTACGAATCGAAAGGGCCAGCTAGAAAGGCCACAATTCTAAAAAAATTGCTTTTTACAAAAATGACCGATACTAAAGAAATGACTGATCACCTAAATGATTTTTTCATTCTCGTGGACAAGCTAAAAGAGATGGAAATCGACATTGCGGATGATTTGCTAACAATATTGCTTTTATATAGCATACCGGACTCTTATGAAAGCTTTCGAATTGCCATTGAATCTCGTGATGAACTGCCTGCTCCAGACATGTTGAAAATTAAACTGCTGGAAGAAGCTAACGCCCGCAAAAATAAAAATTCATCGTATTGTGAATCACAACAAGCATTCTATTCAAAAGATCGGAAGTATAATCAACGAGCGGTTCCTAAACCGAAACTAGAGACGTCTGCAAACCGAAAGTATCCAGTTAACTACAGATGCAACTTCTGCAATATATACGGGCATAGAGCATCGGAATGTAGGAAGAAAAACAAGGAAAATAAAAGCAAACGCCTTGGAGAAATTGCGATGTCTGCAGAAAATCAGAATTCGGTGAAACAAGAAAGGGCCGCATCATGCACAGATAGTGATTCTAAAGACATTTTTTGTCTAGATAGTGGTGCAACATCACATATGTGTAACAGCAAAGAGCTTTTCCAAGAAATTCACGAGGTAGGTGATATTTATGTTAAATTAGCTGCTAATAAAATAGTTAAAGCTATCGGGAAAGGAACTGTTAAATTTAAAGTTCGCATAGGTTCTAAAACCGAAAGTATCAAACTCGAAAATGTATTGTGTGTGCCTGATTTGAAAAATAATTTAATCTCTGTATCTAAAGTAACTGCAAATAATTATTCAGTAATTTTCAAAGAAAAATGTGCTAGAATAATTAATTCTAATAATGAAACAGTAATTTTAGCTAAACGCGAAAATGATCTTTATTATGTCATGCCAATATTCGAATCTCTATCAATTGCTAAAGAAATAGATCAATGGCATACAAGATTTGGCCATTTAAATGAAAACGATCTTAAAAAACTTCTATTAAATAACATGGTTAGAGGTCTTTCTTTTTCTCAAAATGATTCTCTTTCTACCTGTAAGGTATGCATTCAGGGTAAACAAACCGCAACCCCCCTTCCCAAAGAATCTGAATATAGAAGTACTGAGTTGTTAAATCTAATTCATTCTGATTTGTGTGGTCCCATGAGAGTCGAATCAATAGGCGGATCATTTTATTTCGCAACATTTATCGATGACAAATCTCGATACGTTCATGTTTATTTTCTGAAATCTAAGGAACAAGTTAAAGAAGCTTTTATAAATTTCAAAGCATCTTTTGAAAATAAACTTAACTCCAAAATCAAAATTCTCCGAACGGATAACGGGCTAGAATACTTAGGGAAAGACTTTAATAAATTTCTTAATGACGCGGGAATAAAACACGAAAAGAGCACTCCTTACACACCAGCCCAAAATGGAGTCGCCGAAAGATTAAATCGCACTTTAGTTTCAATGGCGCGATGTTTATTATTACAGTCCAATCTGCCTCATAAATTCTGGGCCGAAGCCGTCAATACGGCTGCTTACATTCGAAATCGCTGTCCTACGCGAGGTTTGAAAGGTCAAACAAAAACACCTTATGAAGTGATGTTTGGCAGAGTGCCAGCTGTCTCTCACTTCAGAACCTTTGGCCAAAAAGCATTTCCATTAAATAAAAGGCCAGGAATAGGCAAATTTGATATTCGGTCTAAAGAATGTATTTTTATTGGCTATTCTGATGAATCAAAAGCGTATAGACTCTGGGATCCTGAGGCACGTAAAGTGATAATAAGCAGAGACGTAAAATTTGTTAATGAGTTTGAAAACTGCTCTAGTTATGACTCAGAACAAGAAATATCTCTGCCTTTCGCTCCGGAAGAGAAAATTATAAACAAACTATGTCGTGATAAATCATCACCTCTGAA
Source organism: Stegodyphus mimosarum (assembly GCA_000611955.2). NCBI lineage: Eukaryota > Metazoa > Arthropoda > Arachnida > Araneae > Eresidae > Stegodyphus > Stegodyphus mimosarum. The sequence continues at coordinate 818,272 of KK117694.1, forward strand.
CGGCAAGGTGTCGCCAACTGACTCTGAATCTGAAAATGAAGGCGAAAGTGATTTAGATAGCGAATCAGTGTCTCCTATCCTGATTAAAAGGGGGCCTGGTCGACCCAAGAAAATAAAAACAGGTTTGCCCGGAAGGCCTAAAAAGGAATATCAGTATACAGTTGTAAATAAAAATGAACAAATTCAAAATGTTGTTGAGGAAAGCATTAATCCTACGGTACAAGAGGCATTAAATGGACCATATACTGAAAATTGGCGTAATGCTATGCTATCAGAATATAATTCCCTTGTTCAAGAAAACGCTTGGAAATTGGTAAATCGACCTGAAAATAAGAAAGTTATTGGTAGTAGATGGGTTCTTAAATTAAAATACAATCACGACGGCACTATCGAAAAATACAAAGCTAGGCTAGTTGCTAAAGGGTGTGCCCAAACCCCTGGTTTTGATTTCACTGAAAACTTTTCCCCTGTTGCTAGATTAAGTTCTATAAGAACAGTTTTAGCCTACGCTGTAGAACACAGTCTGAAAGGTTACCAATTAGATTTTGTAATGGCCTATGTAAATGGAAATTTAGATGAAGAAATCTATATGGAAATCCCCGAAGGTTTTCGCGATGAAACTAATTCAGATAAAGTGTGTCTTTTAAAGCGATCGTTATACGGTCTTAAGCAGTCGGGACGTCAGTGGTACAAAAAGTTAGATGAAAAATTAAAATCCATGAAATTTAAATCTCTTAATTCAGATAATTGTGTTTATATTAAAAAGTCGTCTAGCAGTGAAACAATTATAATTGTATATGTAGACGATCTTATCGTTTTTACCGATTCTAAGCAAACGTATGAAAGAATTCGCGATAGTTTAGCTTCTGCTTTTAAAGTGAAAGACTTAGGAAAATTACATTATTGTTTAGGCATAGAATTTTTCCAAAATGAGAATTCAATTAAAATTTCTCAAAAGAAATACATTGACGATATTTTAAATCGGTACAATATGCAAAATGCTAAATCCGTAGCTTCACCTATAGATCACTGCAAAAAATTATCAAAGGAGATGAGTCCAAAAAACGAAAACGAAATCGCTGACATGAAAAATGTTCCATTCAGAAATCTGATAGGATCACTTATGTACCTTTCAGTAGCTACTAGGCCAGATATCACATACGCCGTGAATTTCTTAAGTCAATTTAACAACAACCCAGGAAAAGAACATTGGCATGCTGCGAAAAGAATACTTCGATACCTAAAGGGGACCCAAGATCAAGGACTAATTTATACAAAAACAGGAAAACCACTCATCGCCTTTGTGGATGCAGATTGGGCATCAGATGTCAATGATCGAAAATCTCACACAGGTTTTGTATGTATACTAAGTGGTTCTGCCATAACCTGGGAATCACGAAAACAACATAGTGTAGCTCTATCTTCAACGGAGGCGGAATATATGGCTCTATCTGAAGCCGCCAAAGAAACCGTCTATCTGCGCCGTTTCCTGAAAGAGCTGGGTTACAGCATAGAAAGTCCAACAACAATATACTGCGACAATCAAGGAGCTCAGAAAATTACAAAGAACTCAGTGTTTCACTCACGTACAAAGCACATAGACATTCGCCATCATTTTGTGCGTGAAGTATATGAACGCGGCGAACTGGATGTGCAGTACATACCTACCAGTGAAATGGGAGCTGATATGTTAACCAAACCCCTGACACCTGTTAAACATCAGAACTGCTGTACAATTATAGGACTGAATACTGTCTAATATGTATTTTGTTTTATTTTCAGGAACAGGAGAATCAACGTCGAAAGGGGGTATGTTGGCACCCGCCGTTGATTCCCCTGGCGCATGCGCATAATAAGCAAACTCTCTGCTGCGTAATATTTTTTGCAGAAAGAGTTAACCAAAGTCTGTGGTGAGTATCGGATGCACGCGATAAGCGAAGTACTGTGTAATTCATGTATCTTACTTATGTTTCTACGTCTTCAAAGCTTAAATAAATGTTTGTCCTGTAGATGGAAGTCGTCATTTTTATTCTACACTCTTAATTCAAATGGCATGAAATGTGATCTTTTGGCCTATGAGTATCATTAATAAAATCTAGTTTTAGCATATGGAAAAAAATTTTTGTTAAATTTTCCCCCTTCAACATTTCTTCGCCCATTTAACTTAAATCTGTAATCATTGCATATTAATTTCTTGTTGAAGTGCAAATATTTCATAATTCCCAGAAATCTGTCTCTAGCCATTGTCTCAGTGGAAAATGCCTGGCCCCAAGACTTTGATCAAAAATTTAAAATAAAGACCTTTTGCAGCCAAGCTCCACGAGCATACAGTAGCGAAATGAAAGCATCTAATTCATTGAGTGGCAAACTGTTCAAAGGATTGACATTTGTTGCAACATGAAAGTCTTATATATCGCCTAACTGTACAGGTGGTAAATCCTAGTTGGATTTTTCCTTGAGTAAGAATGAGTCTTGCTAGTCTGCTGTCTATGTCCAAGATCCAATTATTGGTATTAACAGTCATATGTAGAGAACGTCGAGGATGGATATTATGGAGGGAAGTATTAGAGAAATTGTTAATAATCGCTCCTTCTGCTTTTAACACTTTACCAATTGAGAGCTGTCTATGCTTGCTATTTCCGTCAATTTATGTTTTGTAGAACAAAAATAGAGAAAGTAAAAAGATCATCAGTCCTTTGAAAAAAGAAAGAAAAAAAATACTTAAACAAAGTACAAAAGGAGATAGATATATAATATATAAATATATGTTTCTTTTAATTTGCCTTGGACTGGCAAATTATAATTTTATCCATGGGCTGGATAGAACCTTCCGGTGGCTGGAGTTTCCCCATCCCTGCACTAAACAATAATCTTTCACATGAAAGTTTTTTTTTAATTTAAAAAATAATTTACCAAAACTTGATGACTTTTCAAAAATCATTAACTTTTCCCAGCTATAGATTTCTAACAAAGAGGGTTTTTTATATCAAAAGATTTAATCCTTCATTGTTACTGATTTTAAGCAACTGCATAAAGCAAAGAGAATTTTACATGAACTAAATGCAAATTTATGACAGAGATGAAACACCTGGGAAAAAGTTGCTGTCACTTGCACTACATTTCTACAATGATAGAAGGAATAATTTTCCTGTATTTAGAGGCATAATTTTGTATTTCCTTATTACTCTTTTCCATTTCATAGATTAAAGAAATATATAAAAATGTTTTAAATTCAATGGTTTTGACTAAGTGTACTAAAAAGAAAAAAATAATTCTTTTAGCTATCATAACATTCTTAAGTCATATGTAACCAGAAAATTGTGAGTTGCCATGTATATAGTATATTTTGGATTGTCATACTGTGGGTTGCCATATATAACTGTCAGAATATTAATAGAATTTCAAGGAATAAATGAAGAGGTACACAAAGAAATGATGTGAATAAGAATGATCATGTTCAATTTGCTTGAACTTTTTACTGACAATTTCAATTTAAAATCTTTCAATGAAGTAAAAATTTTGAATTTTTTAAGCAATGAAAATAAATAAAAGTATAAATCAGAAATAATTTCAATTTCTAATCTTCTGAAAATTTATCATTCCAACTAAACCAAATGAAAGAAAACAACAATTGATTTAAGTATTTTATAGAAGTACACTTGCACCAGACATGTGATAATAATAATAATAATAATTAATCACTTCAAAAAAACTGCCAAAACCAGCAAATTATGTTAAAAAATTGGAATGTATAGCAATTAGAAATATCCACAGATGGATAGACTAAAATCCTGAGATGATTACTTTTGTTGTTAAGTGAAGATACGTGAAAAAAAAAAATTCACAATAAATAATTTCAACATTAAATTAAAAAGACCATACCAAATTTTATAAAAATTATTGTTAAATATTATATAATCCTTATAAATACATGTATAATATTTCAAGAAAATTGACTCTACTAATGTGTATGAAAAATCTATTTTAAAATTTGATCGTTACACCAAAGAAACCACCTTAAATAAAGTAAACATGTTTTTATGTTTTCAAAAATATTAAAAGAATTATTAAGGGGTTAAGTATAAAATAATATTGGTTTAAAGGTGTAATTATAAATATTGCTACAAATTTTGTATGCATGTAAAATTATAGTATTTCTTGTTTAATGTAATACAATAAAATGCCTCAAGAGCACAAAGCTCTGCCAAAAAAAATAAGACAACAAGGGCAGGTCCATTTAACACTGAAGTAAATAACTATCTTGCCGAATTGGCCATAATTGTCACATAACATTTGTTGTCAGAAGTGGGAGGAAGTGCCACAAGAAAAATGGAAGAGGCCATCAACTCAGTTTAATAAAAGATTCTAGCAAGTCAAAAGGAAATGAAAAGAGAAATTACTGCCATTATAGAAAACAAATTCAATGCTACAGAACACAGAACTGACACAGTTGAAAACAAATTTAGAGAAAGTCAAGAAAGAGAGTTTCTATTGTCGAACAACAAACTGATGACACAGTTTCTGCTGCTGTAGCCAAGGAAGTTGACAGTTTAAAAAAATCCATAACAACAGCTGTTTGCAATTCTAATGCCTTTAAATTCAAATATATCATTCCGGCCCTCTCTAAAACTATCCACATAAAAGACCATCTGAAAAATGTACGAGACACAGTTCTCTATAGTGGCAAATGCAAATGGATGTGATTCCAAAGCTTACCATCTCACTGCTTCTCTGAGAGCAGATGCAGTGGATCTCTCTTCCCGAAAATCATAGGGTAGATTTCAAAGCTCTATGGAGCTGTGTTTTGGCAAGAAGTGTTTAACAATCCGTAGCAGGCTTCAGTTAAAATCTCACCAATATAAGGTCACAGAAACACTCCAAGAGCTTGCCACGAATGTTGAATGGCTGTCTCATTTCACCTTTTTGGACTGCCCATCAGAAACAAGGGAAATTTTGTCCGTGCAGTACTTCCTCAATGGCATCCCCACTGAGATACAGAAAGCCCTGCAAATGATGGAGATCAAGGACTTAAAAAGTGCATTAGCATGCATCATGAACTTCGAGGCAGCCCAGCAAGCAACTCTGAGACCACCACCCAGTCAGAGCTGGTGAAGTCCACGAACCAGTGGATCAAATGACTGCTCATCTAAACAATTTAACAAATCAAGTCAATGCCTTGATGAGGAATAGAAATGGCAACAAAGTGCTGGAATTGCAGTGCCAAAGGCCACATACAAAGAAACCGCAGAACATCCTAAGGAACAGAAGTTCAAGGACCCAGCAAGGATGCAAAAAACAAGTTAGTAGCCATCTCGCGGAACGGAGGTTGCCAATATTGCGGAACCCCATTTTAACGCCCTTCAGATTTCTTCAATGAGTGGTGGCAGTAACAGACACTTCATAATGAGACATATAAATGAATGAAGTTCCCTGTAATATGACCATCAATAGAGGCCAATGTTACGATCATCCAAAAAGAATTGGCTCAATAACTGGAAGGTTAAGTCATCTGGACATTCCCCTGCATTAGCCTCCAGACTATGTCCAGGGTTAAAATCAACATCGATGGTAAATTACGTAACGTAAACATAAACATCAATCAATGTCTAGAAGTGCCACCTACCATCACATGGCATATGTAGCAAACATTTCAGACCTTTGCATACTTGGATTAGACTTTCTATCGAAATTCAATTTTTTCTTGGACTTTAAAAATTAACAAACTGCATTCTGCCTCTGAAGGCATAACCCTATTCAGATTTAAAGATGAAGGAATTAAATCTGTCCACCAAATCATGGTTCAAAAGGATATCACAATACCAGCAAGAACAGAATCTTTACTATCTGGATCCATACCTCAAAATACAAATTTCTTATATTGCATAATGGAATATCCTAAGAATTGTAACATCCCAAAAAGAGTACTATTAGCCTTGCATTCATCCGCCTATAGAGGACCATTATTCCGGTGACAGCTGCTATCATAAGTAAAAAAGCAAAAATCATTAAGAAAGGTGAAGTGATTGCCACATTTATTCCAACAACCTGTGTTGAACAAACCAGTAGTTCTCAAGCTCTGTCTTTGGAGAATCTAACATTGGAGTTATTGAAGAATGCACAACTTGGCAATGGAGAAAATGAAGATCCAATACGACATGAAAGCTACAAGTCATCAATTAAACAAAGGTGCTAAAGGGTGGTTATGGAATCCGATTTGACAGAAAGCACTTTCTCCTAAACTACAATCACAATGGGGCAGTCCTAAACAGGCTGAACAAAAGCGTAGTTCATATCCACAAGTCATTAAATTATAAGCCTAAACTCATTCACTACAACAGGCTATGACCATTGCATGTAGTCCTCATACTGTAAATAATGTAAATAGTTTTACTAAGACCATGGTCTTATGCATATGTAAATTTGTAAATTTATGCTTTTATTTATTGATTTAGTATTTGATTTGATGTACATTATCTTGAAATTATTATTTGAAAATTATTATTTAATTTATATATTTGAAATTATTATTTCAGTACAGCATTGGTTCCCTTCAGTTGTACGTATAGCTTTCTGTCCACAAATTACACTGTCCTAGATGTACAGGCCTTGGGAAGCAGGCAATGTTACAAATTATGTATACATATAATAGTTTTAGTGAAATTATATGTAAAATTGTAATATTTCTTGTAACATAAAATTGCATGAGAATGTGAAGCTCTGCTGGAAAAATAAGATTACATAGGGCAGGTCCATTTAACATTGAGATAAATGGCTTACTGGTGAGATAAATGGCTAATTGGTTGCCAAACTGGTGAGATAGCACCAAACTGGCGATAATTTGGACAACTAATTTTTGTCACCCAATTTGGCAAAAAGCTGCCAAAAGTCTCCAAACTCGGTGACCATTTGGCAACATTTTGGTTTGATCCCTGTATAACTGTATTTTGTCTGATTTTTACACGTAACTATAATTGTATCTGACCCCATATATTACTGTAACTGTATATGTCTTCCAGCAATTTTGAAAAATCGAAGGTATTCGAAATTTCTCTGCAGCCTGGGGAAAACTATAAACGACCGGAGAGCATCAGTTCCCAGTTTACAGCAGAGTGAGTTCAGAGCACTGAGAGTTCTCTGTGACAGCTCTGCTTTTTAAATGTGCTTGCATAGTGTTTAATGTTCTTGGTAGTTTTAAGTGGTAACTACTGATTGTGCTCTGTCTTACTCATACAGCTCGTATAAGTACTTTTATAAAAAATTCAAGAACTATAAAATATTTCTTTTGCGAAAATAAATTTTGTCACGCTATCATTGGTTCTTTATGCATTCAATCCATTACGAACCCGTACATATGTAACAATATAATCTGTATTGTCAAAATTTGATTTGTTTTATTTTTTTGGTGAAACCATGTAGATAAACAGCATGACTTAAAACTGTGTTAATGAATTCCCCTCTTTAATTAATGCAAATAGTCCTTTATCTAGGCATAAGGGGTAAAGAAAATACACAAAACACACTGATGTCCAATTTCTCTGCTAGATATCTTCAATTCCAAATGAGGCAATATTTCCTAGTACGTTTCCTAATTTTTGCAAGTATATCAAAAATGTGCTTTGTAAGCACATTTCAGGGTTTTCTTACATTTTTAAAGTTTTCAGGTAATGCACATGAAAATAATTTTACTTGAACATAAACAGACTCGGGATACCTGAAAGATAATCCTTATTTTCTTTAATAATTAGTAATTATTACACTACAGCACAGTTCACTAATACAGTTAGATGAACATTAACGATTTAAGTTATTGACAACAATAAAAAGGTACTTACATGGATGTGTTCCCGAGGTACAAGAGTCCATGTTGATTCTTCAACATTAACTTTCCACGTCAAATCACCACCTTTCAGCTGATTCCATTCATTATTTGAGAGAGCTTCAGTACTTAAACTTGTTTGTCTGATGTTTACATGCACTTGCTTTGCAGATGTTACATTAGCAGGGACCTATAAATATAATTTTGTGCATAGAAATCTTAAAACCTTTTGAAAATTATACCATTTCACACATGATTATAATCAAAACAAGCATTCAAAATTTTAGTTTTAAAAAAGTTTATGAATTCTTCTGATTTTAAAAATGCAACTTATTTGATTCATAAAAATTAAAGGCATATTTTCTCTAAAAATTATATCTTCCTTTATTTCTCCCTCAGTTCTTAATACTAACATAAGTTAACATAATTTGGTATTCAAAATATTTAATTTTTACATCTTTCAAATAGAAACAAAATTTAAAAAATAAATAAAAATATTTTAAGCCTCCTCCTAAAAAATTATTTAAACGTGTGTGTACACACTAATATACAAACACACGCACACATGTACATGCATACATATATACATTTCTGAATCTGGTCTCAATAATAGAGAAGTAACAAAAATCTTTAAAAGAATTTAGTATTTGAAAAGGTAAAACAGTATACACTTATTTCTGATTAAATACTCCCAGAAAATTTAAGATACCATATGGCAATCAATATATATAACACTTTGTATAATATACAAAATACATTATTACAGCGGCCTTTGTATAATACGTTATTAAAGTTGCCATTTGTATTGATTTCAAAAACTGTACTCTAAACACAACCAACATGGCTACAGCTCATATACCAAATTCAGATTCAAATGACAAATATAAGAAGAAAACAATTTCAGAAGCACAGAATAATAGTTTCATTTTATCATGGGCTAAAACAGCCAAAATTCACAAAGCAATTATGGGGAAAATTATCGACCTTAAAAAAAAAAAAAAAAAAAACTTCAATGATGCAAAATTATTACAGTTTCCTTTTAATAGTTTTGTCAAAGTTTCACACATTTAGAAAAAAAATTAAAATAAAGATATGAATAAGCATTATAAAAAATGAATTATATATTTTTAAAATGATACTTATGATTTAAAAACTAGGAACATCCTGGCAATGTTATCAATTTCATTATATGAGGAAAGGGTTTCATTTTAAATGAATGTTATGTTAATAAATTATACAGCATATAAGCAGATTCATTTTAAGCCAATACCTGCTGTCTTATAACACTTTTTTTAAATTCAGAAAAATATCAATTACTCAGCATCAACATTATGTTTTTGATGGTGAGTAATAACAGGTGAACATTCCACACTGATTAAGAAAAACAGATTCTTGGGAGAAGGAGGACACTTGTATGCATGTATGTTTGTGTTTCAGAAGTCCTGTAAACCTTCACTGGGCTTGGAATCTAGCTTGAAATCTTGAAGAATAGAGTTCAAGTTTTTGATGTACATTTTCAGGTAGTAATATTTTCATTTAACTTTCACGTAAATTCTAATGATGCAACTTTCAAATTGTTTAAATATAAAATAACAATAATGATTGAACAATTATTATAGACATTAGAAAATTATACAGTAAATATCAGAAATTCTCAGATTTATTAGACACTTACGAAAACTCACATCATGAAAAAATTACTAAATGAGCACAGTTGAAAACATCACTGAAAGACAGCACATAATCAATTCAAGTTTAATTACGTTACAATATAATCGAAATCACTTTCAAAGTGATGCAATTCCAATTACAGTAAATTTAATCACAGATGCAACTGTGACTGAAAAGGATTGCAATATAATTGCAAATTAAAATTTAATTCAATTATCGTGTAAATGCATTGTAGTGTTATGCAATTACAGTTTAACTATGTCCATGATATAACTCAATTATAATGCAATTCCATTTACACTGCAATTATAATATACTGTAAATTACTTTGAATTCAAACTGCAATTACTGTACCTACAACTGCACTTACAATGCAACTGCACTTACATTTATTACAATTACAATATAATTTAAATAAAATTCTTACTCAGCTGAGGAGAGGATAACAATTATATTTCAATTCAGTATCAAATCTAAAAAAAATTGGATGCATGCATGTTTTCCCCACCTCCTTTTTGTCATGTTCTTTAGATATAACAAAATACAAACATGGATACAAACAAGTTTCTATCAAAAAACCTTCCATAAAGAGATATTTTTTTCTTTAGGCTGATATCCTTCTGGAGCTTTATCACAACAGAGCAAGTAAATAATCCACTCACATTTTTGCTTAAGAATTTATACAGATTTATTTCAACCCAAAATAATTCCTGTACCATCAAGCCACTTATCACAAAACTTGTAACTCTACTTAGAATACAGATATTGCATTTAATAACTTAAAACATAATTTACACTATTAACTGCAAAATAATGTTTGCACAGCAATTAAGCAGGATGGTCTCAGGAAATAACGGCCATTTTTTTTATCAGCAATGGTCACACTTTTGCTTAACAATATTATGCATACAACCTGCAGATGCACACCTGCTTCTAAGTAAATAATGCATTTTAAATTATTGGTTGAAAATATGTATTGTATTTAATGAAAGAGTAATACACAATTTGTGATTCGTTTTCTGTAACAAAGCAGAACCAGTCTTCTCAAAAGCAACCCATCCCAGAAATCTACAGCCTTTAAGCTTGCCAATAATTAAGTAAGTTAAATCCATACCTCGAACACACTTTTGTTTAACAAAGTTACATTTATTTATGTCTCCCTGAAACAGCCAAAAGCAGTTCATTGATGAGTATTCTGCTTTTATCTATATTTCTTTTATTTGCTTACTATAAATATGTATAGCATTTAATAAGCAACTAGTTCATAATTTATGCCATTGCTACAATTTGAACAACACAGAAGCAGTTGCAATTCCAGTTGAAAAATAGTAATATCTCTCTAATAGGGATCATTCTTTTCTATTAATCAATAACTAGTTATCTAAAAAATAGCAACAAGTTTAACGCCTGGAGAAACTGGATTCTATTGTTATTTTTTACGTATAATCATGATTATGTAATTGCAACTGTCATAGGCAATTATTTTCAATTATGTAATTACAATTACACTGTAATTTTACTTACAGTATAATCTTAAATGCTGGTAATCATATTGTAATTGTGTACTTTGTAATTAGAAATACTGTAATTATAATTACAGTGTTCTTAATAAAAAATGTGATTTAATTACAGCTTATTTTAATAGCAATTTGATCATAATCAAATTCATTCATGGATTTAATTAATGTATTAAAAATGCTATAATATAAAGGCTTTGAGGCCTGTGATTAATATCTAAATTTTGGTTTACTTCCCAAAAATTTCTTTCATAATTTCAGATACATTAACCATAGTCATGGCAAAAGCATTATTAAACCAAATCTATGCTTTAAAATCTTCACACAAGCAAATTTCAATATGCTTACTTTTACTCGAACATCAATATCTCTCAAGGTTTGTGCCCACGAGTAGCCCTCATAACGAGCCCCGTTATAGCAATCTGGATCCATCAAGGGTATTTTCGGATCGCTAAATGGATACAGAAGAAATAATTAATAAATACTGTATATAAATCAAAAATTCTATAAAGCTTATTTTTAATAAAGCGTATAATTTATAAAAACATCTAATATAAAAAATAACAATTGCTTTAATATAAAACACTAAAGTAGAACTCTAATTATCTACACTCCAGTTTTAATAAATTCTAAAATATTTGATTTATATGTTCTTCTTTTGGGGTTAATTTATTTTTATTTATTTTTATTTTTTCATTAATTTAAATTATTTAATTAAATAATAAAAGTATAGTATACATGTTTGAAGAAATTTTTAATTAATTTAGATGAATATAATGAATAGGTATGCCCCATTACTTAACAGCTTACTGCAAAGCCATAAAAATATGCTATACATATTTATTTCATTTAATTCATTATCACAATGACACAGCATATTAATAATATCACTACTTACTTAGCAAATATACAACTTGTAAAACTTGACAGAAAAACAATCGTGTATTATATAGTAGAGCTTACATTAATAGAACAGTAATTATGTATTGCACAGACAGTATAACATGGGTTTGTTTACTCCTGAAATCTTGCTAGTAATAACAAGGGCTTTTCTCTAAAAACAGCAAAAATCATGGTGGCTTGTATACCCTCATCAGGTAAGGAACCAAGTACTAAGTATACATAGTATAACTGCAGTTAGTTACTAATACTTTACTCTTAATGTACATCCTAATTCTTTTCAGTGTAATTTTTTTTCTTCAAGATAAGTATTATTTTTTAGCTTGGAAATAGGCAAATAAAAGTAATTTCCTTATTCAGTTTCCCCAACGTAAGTTAATTTTGCACTTTTTCCAATGATAAATTGGGTCTTTTTTCTTACTCCATAATTTTTGCTTAAAAAACAATTAAATGAAACTTTTTCACATTTATAATATTCAGTTTGCATTTGGCCGACAGGAAGAGAGGAAAGTGACCCAGTTGTCCAGATTTTCCCACTATGGCTTCAGTCTGAGAGAAGAACTGATGTTCTGCCTCACCCCACAAATCTAACTACAAGTACGAAATGATGAAAGCAATGAGATACCCTGACTTCAGTTTGCATATGCTTTATTTATAACTTTAAAGTTAAATGATACATAAAATTTTGTTTCATAATGAAACTTTAATAGAGAGCATATTAATAAAAAAAAGTACAGTGATATATCTTACTTTCCTCACTTTGATGAAAGATTTTTGGTTAATGAATATAGCAAAAGATCATGAGGACTTTGTAGGTTCATTTCAATATAAGTCACTGCTTATTATATTGAGAGTACAAAAAAGATTCTGCCCTTTTTTTTAATCAAAAATTGGGTACTTGTTGTGAAAGAATGGTATGTTATGTTTTACTCAAAGTATTGTTCATCGCTAACCACTTCTTTTTCCCATCCTTCTAGCAACATATGGATACCGCATCAGAATAAGACTTTATCTTTCGAAACTATCCACAAATCAATCCGATTTTTGGTATCTTCATACAACATGAAACGCTGTTCGGAAAGGCCATGCATCATCAATTGAAACAAGTAATAATCAAGAAATTTCAGAAACGGAGAAGGATACAATCCGCCACCTAATTACTCATAACGTTAATTTTAATAACAAATCTTTGGGTTTGAATCTTACCAAAAAGGAAAGAGAGACCTTACGTGAAATTCATTCTGATACTAATATTATTATTTCTAAAGCTGATAAGGGCGGACATATCGTTGTTATGGACAAACCTACATATATTGCTGGAGTTTCTAAACTGATAAATGAAGGCCCATACTGCTTGATCCCTACAGATCCTTCAAATTCGGACGTCACAAAAGTTAAAACAACTATTAAATCTTCTCACATACTCCCAACACAGTTGAAGAAATCACTTATTCCACCTATTGCTAACTGTGCTAGGCTTTACGCTCTCCCAAAAGTCCATAAAACTGGGATTCCTTTTCGATCAATTGTTTCCAACATAGGTACAGCATCATATCCTTTGGCCAAATATTTAGTTTCCAGATTTTCTCCTTTACTTGCTAACAATATTCACACTGTAAAAAATTCTTCTGAAGTCATCAATAAACTTAAAGATATTTCTCCACTGCGTTCCATTATGGTTTCATTTGACGTCAAATCACTGTTTATTAATGTTCCAGTTGAAGAAGCACTAAAATGTCTTGAAACTAGGCCAATTAAACTAAGCCAAGCCATGAGAATGGCTGCCGCACCATGCTCCTCAGTGACAGGATTTGTTATGGGGACTCTAAGCTAAGTAATGCACCAGGTGGCAGTCACATCTAAGCTCTGATACAGAGAGGATCACACACAGCAGAGCTGTTTTTTAGTTTTTTTGTCATGGCAGAAAGCATGAGAAATGGAGCGTTCGTTGGAGCAGCACTACGCGATTAAATTTTGCTTTCACTTGAGCAAACCTGCTTCTGAGATGTTTGCCTTGCTTAAGGCTTACAAAGACCACATCCTGTCAAGGCCAACTTTTCTAGTGGTTCAGTGAGTTCAAGAACAGACCGCAGACCACTGAAGACATGGAGCGATCTGTATGCCCTTCAATGAATGGTTTGGATGAAAATGTGACCAAGTTAAAAATCTCCTGGACTCCAAGTGGTGTTTGAGTGTAAGATTAATCACGAAGACCTCAACATGTGAAAAACAACGGCTCCCAAAATTATAGTCAAAACTTCAACATGTGGAAGTTTCGTATGAAATTGATGCCAAAAATGTTGAGTGATGAGCAAAAGCAACTAGGAGTTGACATTTCTTGTTAAGATGTTGGAGCAGTTAAAGTGAACCAGATTTTTTAGATAGCATAACAACAGGCTATGAGTATTCCAATATGGCCCCGAAACCAAGCACCAAAGTTCAAAGTGCCACAGCTTAAATTCCCCAAGCCCCAAGGAAGTGAGAATGTCGAAGTCCAATGTAAAGACAATGTTCATTGCCTTTTTTGACAAGCATAAAGTGGTCCACAAAGAATTTGCATCTCTGGAACACACCTTCAATGCCAGTTTCTATAAAGAAATCCTTGGGTGCCTGCTCAGAGACGTCAAATTGCCGATTGCTGGAAGTTCCACCATGTCAATGCTCCAGTTCACACAGCCTTCATTGTGACCGCCTACCTGGCCCGGATAGGGCTTGCATCCTTGCTTCAGTGGCTTTACAGCCCTTATGTGAGCCTGAGAGACATTTTACCTGTTCCAAAAGCTCAAGAAAAGTCTGAAAGGTCACCATTTTGAAGATGCTCTCGCCATTCAATGGGCTATCACACAGTCTCCGAAAGAAGTTATGGCAGCTGACTGACAAGCAGTCTTTGCAGCATGAGAATCATGTTGGCAGCAGTGTATCAACACTCAAGGAGACTATTTTGAAGAATTTTAACAATATGTTCTGATTGGATCAATAAAAATTACTATTACCAGACCCAGTCTCATTACTTCAGTGACAAACCCTATACATCATAGTTTAAGTTGAAGACACTAATTTTACAGCATATTCTATCAAAAAAAAAAAAAAAAAAGACAATAGTTGATGCATTGGCATGCAATTAGAGATTTAAACAAATAATCTCATTTTAGTAAAAATTAGACTATCAAAATAAGTGCAATAACAGCAACAAATAACAATCTACTTTACCAATAAAATTTTACACGTGATTAGGAACCTACAAAAGCAAATATAATTATGAAAATATGTGAATCTGAATTTTTCTATGTTGAAGCTACGAAGCAAGCTGTTGAAACTGACAATGACTAAAGTATGAGAATCGAGGATTTGCTCCTGCTATAATAAAACAGTCATTGAGGAGGAAAGGCCAGAAAACTATGCAAATTCTACAGATGACGTAAAGTATAAAAATTTTATCTCTCAAAAATAGAAACATTTCACCTAAGACCAAATGGTCTTTAAACTTACACACAACTTGTTCATAAAAGTACTCATGCAAGGCTTTATTTCACAACCGCAGGCCATTATTCCAGTTAGAAGAAAGCTTTAAATGAGGAAAATATTCATGTTGAGCAACACTGAGTAAAAAATTACATTCTTTCTAAAAAATAAAACACAAAAAGTTTCACTTCTGTTGGATAAACAGATTGATGTATTTAAAGTTTGAGATTAGGCTCAGTGGTCATACATAAATTGAAGACTAAAGTATTTAAATCTGTACATAACTAAAATGAAACAACATTTTAGAAAAAGGTTTCTAATGTTAATAAGTTATTTGAATGTGACAAAGCACACGAAGGATTTGTTTGTTTGAGAGAGCAGCCCTCCCATCTGATGACAAGTGGCTCTACGGCTTGATTAAGCAGTACACAAAAGGTATCTGCCTACATGGAGAGATGCCTTTATGGAATACTTCTAAGGCAATCTGGCTGGTATTCATATTACACATGGGAAAACCATAACCCACCAAGCAGCGAGCTAATTTGCCTGAATCAAACTCTCAATATTCAGCAGTCTTAAACATCCTACCATTGGTGAGGCTCTTTTATTAATACACCCTCAAAAATAAGCCAAACTGTGTAAAATTTGAATATGTTGCCAAGTAAACGTAGATGAGTAAAATTGCAATATGCAAAGTAGTGGAGCTGCACTCGGAATACGTCATCTGCGAGGAGCATAAAAGTCCATGTTTGAGAGCTACGAATGGTTATGAAACGGTTTGATCACTACAAATTTTTGCAAAGAATCTTAGAGAATTCAGTACAGAATCTTAGAGAATTCATGTTTTATAAAACAGAGAAATACTTCACTACTGGCCCACAGCCAATGAATACCATTATTTGCATAAATTAAAAATGAAGACTTTTACTGAATTTTTTTATGTGACTATTATCTTATGATCCTAAAATAATAAAACTGTATGTGAATATTATTAATGTATTTTTAGCATTTAAGAATTTATAAATTACTAATGTGAAAATGCTTTTAGATACCAAATGTTACAAAATTACAAATTAAATTACAGTACAACAAACAAGTAAATCATGAAGGAATATCTCTAACATAAAAGAGAAAAATTCAACCTAGAAATCTTCTAATTTATTTTTTGACTGACCTTATTTTACTAGAATTATTCTAATTTATTTTTTTACCTTATTTTATTGTCACTTCCTTGATATTGCCTTTTTACCTTATTTTATTGTCACTTCCTTGATCTTGCCTTAAGGCAAGATCAAGGAAATGACAATATTCCAAATTTTGAAATTAAATAGCTCCATCAATTTCTGTTGTAAAGGAATCAAATATTTTGTTTTATTTTTTTATAATGAGTATACATTTTTACTATGAGAAGCCATTTAAAAAAATTATGTCACAATATTTACAAATCTGATTTTCCAAATTTAAAAAAGCCAAAATATATGAATAATATAAGCACTAAATAAGAATATACGAAACACTTAAAATACTTTTGTAACTCTGTGATGTACTTTGGGATTATCCTGTAAATGCTCGCGAAAATGCACAAATCCTTTGGCGCCATCATAATGAAAAGCAATTTTCAAAATAAACACTTTAAACGCATTAAATTTATCAAATAATAATAGTACTAAAATAAGAATAACAAAAATATGTAAGTGCCCGTAATAAAAAGAA
Source organism: Stegodyphus mimosarum (assembly GCA_000611955.2). Lineage (NCBI taxonomy): Eukaryota > Metazoa > Arthropoda > Arachnida > Araneae > Eresidae > Stegodyphus > Stegodyphus mimosarum. The sequence continues at coordinate 835,351 of KK117694.1, forward strand.
TTAAAAGAAAGTAAAAACCTGTAATTTTTTTTAGAATTACACATTGAATTTTCTTGAATCTAACCATATACATTATTAAAAATTATTTCGGCAGCCAAAAATCCTTAATAGCTTTTAAAGTGCAAACAAACAAGTCATTATCTTTGTGCACTGTCTGCCACATAAATTCACTTAAATATGAGTTAAATAATAAATATGAGTTAAATAACTTAAATATGAGTAAAAATAAGTGTTTTGGGGTAGTTCTGCTGTGTTTCTTGTTTTTCATTTTGCCAAACCTCACAATTGTTCTATATTTTGCATATGTGTACCAGTTTCAGGATCTACAAAATTATATCGATGGTTCACTTTAAACTGTTGAAATCCCTCTGCTTCCAATTCATCAGTTTTGTAGTTTTTCCATGAGTCTGAGAAAACTGTAGTTCCTTTAAGTAAAATCATTTATAAGTATTTAAACAAAACTTTTATAAATCGATTAAGTGTGCATCCCCTATTTATTTTTTTTTAAACACCTCTCCTTTCTGATTGATTACACTAACACAGTTTTCCTTTATTTAGTGAAGGAAAATTATGTTAGTAACAGGGCCACTTGCTGCCACTTTTTCCTCTCACCAATTATAATGCTGTAAATATGTAAAATATACACTTGATGTTGTTAAACACAGGTGTCCTCATCTCCACACTTGCATTGCTTTCTGTTTATTATTATTCTATGAATAATGCTTAAATAACAATGATCTGTGAAAGTGGACAATCAGCTAATACTGAATGAAAAGATCATTAGTTCCATCATCATCATCCGTAAAATCAGACCAAAATTCTTAGTCACAATGTAATGAAATTTATACACTTTTCCTCTTTTTTTTTTTTCACAGATTCTTAAAACTATCAAATTAACTCATACACAAGTATGTGCGATGAATGTGCATGATATAAACTTCACGAATTTTAAAAAATTATAATTTGTGGTAGCCTCTAAATTAAAACTGGTAGTTTCTGATTATCCACACACCCCTTAGAAGTGTTCATGAGGCAATGTGCTATATCATCAAAATAGGCAACTCATGACGTTGCCAAAATATATTCATACGGCAACAGGTCTGTACAGTGCACAGCAGATTGGCACCAGTCTTAAGTGTTTATTTTTGTTACACTGATTGAATATTTTTTTTAAATGAAGTTTCTTAAGGGATTTTTGGATTTGCTGACTGATGAAAAAAAAAAGCATTGTATTTCTTCAGAAATATAGCATTTTGCCTAATAGGAGAGAATACAAGTATTCACATTCCATCAAGTTGTACTTTATAAATGATCAAAATATTAGGGATGAAAATTTATGCAATTCTCTAATGTCATTTTAAGTAAAAAAATACATCACTGTGTAGGTGAGAAAACAACAGCATGGCCAATACGAAATTTGCGATTTCTTTTTCCTTTTTCTTTTCTTTTTTTTTTTTTAAGCACAAATAGATGATTTTGTACATGGTTAATGCCAAATTTGTGCAATTTTCTGATTTTTTTTGAATGAAAATAGATCACTGAGTACATGAGCAGAACAGCAAAAAGAGAGAATGTTTCTTGTAATATTATAGATGTTTGTTGTCTTTTTAATTTTGTCAGTCGCATGTAATTCTCAGAATGCTACCATTTATAAAAACAACTATTGTCTTTGAGTCTTAACTTGGCAAAAAAATTAGTTTCCAAGATTTTAGGGGGGATGCAGATAATCACAGCATACCTTAAAATTGAATAACTGAGTGGAATTTCTGTTTTTGCTTATCATTGTATAATACTGGTTTCAACACTCACACATTTGCAATTTACTTATAAATCTGACTGACCCTGATACCCTTTTACCCTGATTGTTCATGTGTGTAAAATTTTAAAAGGTCCTATTTTGCCATTGTCTTACTTTTACATTCACAGATTTGTATACTATTACTGCTTCCAATTTTGTATTTACATATTGTTATGTCAGCAATAGTGTCAGAACTAGCTATGCATGGGGCCAAAAGAAAGATAAAAATCCTTGCATTTTGTGAGGTGGCAAAACTTATCATGATATAAGGATGATAAATGGCTAATGAACCAAAAATTTTTAATTTTTAGCACCAAACAACCTCCAAATTTGAACATTATTGGTTTTATGGATGCTTACGAGTCAAATTGAGGCCAAAATCAATTCTAAAATAATTCATTTTAAAATTATGCTGTCCTGTGGTCCTATCTAAAATACACTTATTAATAAAACTAAAAATCAATTATTCATATTTTAAATCAAACCAATATATCAAAACTGACTGCAGTGCCATACGATTGGTCATCAAGTCTTTTATCTTCATTCTTTTCTTCCTTCATATTACTTGATACTGGTTCAGTAGCAGCAGAGTTCTGATCCTCATTTTCAGATGTAGTAACAACTGTTTCTTCAGCAACATAATCTAGAAGAACATATATATATATATATTCAGAATTAATAAAAACATTGCAACCTAAAAAGATCAAAGAATTCTACATTAAAAATAATAATAAAAGATATATTTAAAATATAGTAGATGACCGAGAATCTGCCAATCTAAAATCTATACAGCCTCTTAGATATCAACAAAACAATTTGCATAGCTTATGAAACAGCAAAAGTTTTAAATTAAAAATCAGAAATTTTTATTAGCAAACGACATCAGAGAAATGGGAGATACTGGTCACAAAAGAGGCTCTCCAATGTTCGTTAGCTAGGAAGAAAAATTATGTTGAAGCCAAGAGACTGAGTTAAAACAATAACACAATGTACCTTTGCATTAATATTGGGCTTAAGTTGAGAGGAAGGGTGCAGAATGGTTTTGATGACAGATTTCTTCATTTAGTATTCATGTGAGTTACCATAATTCATTCCTTACTGCTTTCATAACTGAAACAAAATAAATATTTGGTGAAATGCCCTTAAATTGTTATTCTTAACTGAAAGTTATACCTACAATATTTTAAAGCATCGTCCAGACGGTATAGTGGTTACGGGAACTGACTGTGATACCAAACGGCCCGGGTTCAAATCACGGAGAAGGCATGGTTGTAACTGTCCATCCCTTCATAAGAGGCAAAGGTGACCCACCTATTAGGTGCCTCCATAATAAAGTGACCAACATTTCTGGCCTTAGTATGGCCAAGGCAAAACCGGCTGAGGGCTCACCATTGGAGGAAAAAAAATTAAAGCAAGACTAAGAGCTCAAAACTAATTTACAAATGATATGAACTAAAAATACTTTTTTTACTAAACTAAACTTTAAATAAATAATGACATGAACTAAAAATAATCTTTTGTTATATTTCCATTATATATTTTTTGTTATTTTCATAAAAAATTTTTTTTCAAAATGGCAAGTTCTAAACAATCTCATGACTTTTCTGCAACTAATATGAAAAAAGTACTTATCCCATCAACCGCTGGTGGAAATTTCAGCAATGGTTGCCAATCATTGCTGCAGAATTTTAAAGGAAGTAGTCATCCCTAATTAGCACTAAATCAAGCTAGTTGATCAGTCGATGGTATAACATACAAGCACCAAAAAACTTAATTTAGATTTAGAAAGTTTTGTAGCTCTTTAAGAAGGAATAATGACTCAATATACTTTTTTCAGATGGGGATAGGAATTGAAACTAGAACCTCTCATAAAATTTTAAAACATATTAGAATAGAACAAAACAGAGGTAAAATGGTATAGAAACTTGATTTTTTTCATCAATCCCATTAGTTTTTCCTCCAACCTACAAACAGAAAAATATACATTATTACCCGAAGAACGGGAAGGAAACAGGAAATTAAACATAAAAGTTGATGAAAATCTTTTGCACTACACAGTGGCTAGTGTAAAATCATCAGTTAATGACATAAGGATTTTTAGAAGTGTGATAATTCACACTACTTCAAATTTCTATCACTTTTTTTCAAGGTCAGCAGCATAGTGATAATTTTCAAATACTCAACAGCGTTTCAAAATATTCCCCTTTTTAATAATTTTTGCAGAACTGCAACAAGCGCCAGAACGATATGTATTGTAAAATAAAACAGGAGCGCTCTAAAATATTTTTAAAAACTGTAAACTGCCTCTAAAACAAAAGATTAATGAAAAAAATTACACTAAAAAAGTTTTACAATGGAATACATATTCTGAAATATATTTCACATATTCTAAATCTTTAAAAATGTTATATGACTATTAAATTAATTGCACATTATTACCTAAAGGAAGAGGGTCATCCAAATATTGGGATTCAGATTTTTGCTGTAGTACTGCTTGTTCCATATACTTGCAAAATACCTAATGAAAAATTCATAATTATTTAATCAATTTGCAATGCTAAAAGCTATTTATTTCCAATTTCATAAACCCCATTAACATTAATTCAAGACCTGATCACTTAAGATAAATGACATAACCTAGCATGCTGCCACTTCCTTTCAACATGCCTAATATTTTGGCGTCAAAAGCAACACTTTCTATTAGCAACAAATGTTGGGATACTTAAAAAAGGATATAAAATTAATTTTATTATATTACTTTATAACATATGTTTTTGCAGAATTAGATTAACCATTAATAAATATGTGCTAAAGGCATTAAGAAAGAGGAGTATCATGAAAATATCCTTAGGAACCTGTGAAAGTTGGCACAAATTTTCGATTTTACAATGAAATATATGATACAATTAAACCAAGATAAGATAGAAGAAATGATGGGATAGGAAGTGTAAACTATGCTATTATCTGTAAGGGTAATAAAGTCTTTCAAGTGCTTAGGACCTCTTAAAGTCTTAATCCAACCCTGTGTTCAGGACACGATAGTAATATTTTAATTGCAATGTGAATTTTATGGAATTATCTGAGATTTTGCAAACATTGACTTTTCCACAAATTTTAAATAATTTTGCACGTTTGAAATAATTCGAAATAATATACGATATATTTTCAATAATTATTGCCAGCTCAATGATAAATCATAAAATACGTATTTAAAGTTGATGGTGGTGTGATTAACAATATTTTAGAGTTTCTTGAAATTCTGCGTTCTGTTTTTAATGAAAACTTCAATAACGCATCAGCAAAACTAACTCTGAAGCCGTTTTGAGTAACAATGTTTAACGATTTTTTTCAAGTGTATATTTCACTTACACATCTGACTATTTTTTCAGCTTCTCCCTCCGGCAGTCCTAAATCCGATGACTCACTGCTCTTCAGCCTGAAGAAATCAGTCCTAAATTTCAAATAACAATAAAACTATCATGCACTTAAACAATATCATTAATTTAAAAGCAAAAATGCACATAATACAACCATTTAATTCACTAGATATATCTATTAATCGTCATTTAGATATACGAAACACACCTTCGATACAAAAAATCAAAAACTCTGTCAAAGAAACCCACGATATTCCCTTCATTTGAAAGAATAGGATACAACAGATCATCGTAATTTTTCTCTGAGGACATTATTAACTACAGGAAACCAAACCTTGTTTACGAAAATCATGAGAGCACATCTCCCGATTATGTCAACAATATTTTACAATAACGTTCTTCTTGCGCATGTGCTGAAACCAAGGTTACCAAAGCACGAGCAATCTTATTTCTTACATATAATAATTCGAGGCTTCAAAAAATTCTACCAAATAATATCCTTATATATCATTAGAAAATAATTTTATTCTAATAACAACCGTAATATTTTCTAACTTTCAGCAGCATTCATGTTCCTAGAAACCAGTTTTTAAAACTGAAACTGAAGTTGGTAAAAGGAAAATTTGTAATGGCAGTACATGATGTGTGTGTGCATTGTTTACTAGGTGAGACTAGTGAGTTCACATTATGAGTTTCCGGCATTCTGTTTATGATGATGAAAATGAATCACAACCAAAAAAATGTCGTGCATGTTCGGACTTTAAAAACTGGGCTAAGCAACAGACAATGTCTGATAATCAAAAGAATAAGACTAAAAGTGTAAATGGAGCCGGTATTCCAGAGGTATGATGCAATGGTAATGACAATTTTCAACGTGACTTTTGTTTAGAAACTCCGAAATTTTATGTAAATTTTAGTTTGTTTCTCTTTGTTATTAAAAATTATGTTATTATCTCTGTGTTATTAAAAGACTAAAAAATTGTAATTACTTTACACATATTTAGTTTTGCTAAGATCGCTAAATTATATTTTAGATTTGATAACAGTTAAAGTGACACTAATTACTAAAAAGTATATTTTGAAGATAAATGAATATCAAAATCAAAGTATGTGAATTTTCTCAGTGACTTCTAAGGCCTGTTTGAAAGCAATAGTTGGAATTATTCACCAAAATAGGGCAAAAATTCCTCTTTCGTTCTTTATATGCTTACTTAACATCCTTAATTGGTGCCTCTGTAATAGTGTAAAATACGGATCCGTGAAACAATAAGAGTTGAATGTTTATATGATGAAATGTATACTTATAAATTAAAAAACTTATAAATTTTAAAAATATCGTACAAAGAAATTTATATGAAGATTCCATCAATGAACCAGACATTGCTGAGATATCCTCAAAATACATTGTATAGATTTTTTTTTAAATTTTTAAATAAATATTTTATGTAAAATTAATAATCATTGTTGCCATCTTATAGAACTAAATGTTTACTGATAAAATAAACTTGTAAAGTAAAGAAAATGTTTTTAAAATAACAAATGGTATTTGTGTAGAATTTCGTTATTAGTTTTCTATCTTTTATTAAAAAATTGGATATGAGAGAAATGGAAATTCTGCCGCAGATATACATAATTTAAATGCTAGAAATATCTTTTACTAATTATGCTTTGCCAATTATGCTATTAAGCAATTGCTTGCTTTCTTAATTATGCTAGCTTTTATTAATTATTCCATGGTATGGTTTTCTTCCTCAAAGAATCCGTTGGCGGCGGTGCGTATTTACTCGCCAAGCTCGCCGGGTTATTCGCCATGATTTTAGCCGTGTACAGTTAACTTTGATTATATTTAAAGCATATAAATTAAAGATACATATTAAAGGCTTGTAAATTAAAGTTAGCAGAAAAAGACATACCATTAATAGGTTAAACATGATACAGCATATAAATTAAAAGTGTATATAGTAATACTTTAGGCTTAGCAGTACTTCATATTTCTTTTATTTAATTTGTATGATCCTGAAAAGGGCCTTTTTTTAACTGTGCACTTACGGAAATTGTCGGAGACTTGTTGTCTTTTTCATTAAGAATTCTCATAAAGCGTCTTTTCTTTTTCATTAAGTATTCGATATCCTCAAAATTATATCTAATAATGAGTGCTACTGTACATATAATAGATTAATGGATTCAGTACTAAATAATACATTTAAAACATTCATTGGTGAAAATGCGCTTTAGCCCACTGCTTGGCGATGTTTTGAAAATCGCCAATTCGGCACGTTTCTGCGAAACGTCTTTGCAATTGCAACCTTCCCGACACGCTCCGCGAAAACTTATTGTAAACAAAACATAGAATTCTAAAGCATAAATTAGTATGGAAACTGTTGCCACAAAAAGATAATAAAATAATATGCAAAACGAAGATTATGATCATTAAAATATTTGTCAGGTTTAAATTAATTATTTACATTTTATGTTGTAATACTTACACATTTAATGCCGTTACATAACCTTCCCGTCACGCTCCGCGAAAACGTAACCAAAATGGCATCGGAGAAGGAATTTTTTTTAAAAGGGCATTAAAATTACAAACGATACCATGTACACACCGTTCCGTTTTAACTTAAAAAAAAGTCTGCGAATTGCACAATGTAGGCAACGTACACAAATGAACAAAATACGCTAAAATAACGAAAATAAATTACAAGAAAATGCCATGTGCACAGCGTTCCTTTTAAACTTAAAAAAAAACTTCAGCGAATTGCACAATGTAGGCAACGTACAAACAGTCAGCCATGTTGGCGGATATACGGAGTTACCCATGTTAGCGCGTTTATTGCTCATTCAAAAACAATCGCCGCCAAGCAGTGGGCTAAAGCGCATTCCAACCCATTCATTTTACACAAGCAATTTTTCAAATATTTCAAACGCAAAGTTGTTTTTTGAATTTACTTGTTGATAGCTTAAAGCATTTTATTTTGAAACAACTGCCTTTTTCATAATAAATTTAGCAATGCCATGAATCTTCAATAATATTCAAATCCTTTAGACTAGCATTGTAAATAAAACTAGAATATTATGCATTTTATCTTTCAAGAGTCATTCAAACTTTGATTATTACACAAGCAATGGTTTGCTAACTTTGATGACTGTGGGAATACTATATAAAACTATTTTGTAGTCTCAGAGAACTAGTAATACTTTTTACTTCATTCTAGTCATCTATTGTATATAAACACTGAAAAGTAGTTGTCAAAATGCATTAAAAATATATCAAAATTTTAAGCATGAAAACTGATTTAATTCTTCTAAACGGCCGTGTTATCGATTATCATCATCCTCCCCCGGCCGTATTTTCACCACCTCATCCTGTACTGATGCAACACTAGCTAGCGGTAAAACGCAACTACAGACAGATGAGAACAGACAAATTCCACGGGTTACCAGTTTTTAACTGTTATCGCCATTTTTGGCGGGTTTCATATTTACCGGATCCTTTGCGGAAGTGCTTCCTATGCTTGTAACATGCCGTATATTCCGCTATATAACACACCGTTTTAATAAAACAAAATAAGATCTGGATTTACAGGTGCACTACATGCCTGATGTAAAAATGGATGAGCGTACAAAAATTAGATTTCTACATGTACCTGCATGCTCTTCATTTAAAAGAAATGACATACCTTATAAACTTAAAAATTTTTATTATCGAATAACTTGAAAAGTTTGTCATGTATATCTTCAGGCACATCATCGAATTCTGTTTCATCTTCACCATCACTATTACTCTGATCCATAATTAAATAATTGTTTTTGGTTCCTAGACTAACATGATACATTTGGTCTCCATTTGTAAATGTTTTTTCACCTTCAAACATCCACATATTCCAATATTGTTTTAAATTTTCTCCGAATGCTTTATTATTGGGTTGGCAACTAAGTAATTGCAGATTTTTTTTAGACAATCAAAGACAATTTTTTCATGGAACTAAATAACTTTATTCCGTAACGTATTGCCCATTTTGATCAATGACCTTTTGCCATCTTTCAGGCAACATCATAATCCCGCGTTCATAAAACTTCTGGTTTTTATTAGCAAAAAACTGAATCAGGTACGATTTGACATCATCATTATTATTGAAATTTTTACCATTCAAGGAGTTTTGTAAAGATCGAAACAAAAAGTAATCAGATGGTGCAAGGTCAGGACTATATGGTGGATGTGGCAAAACATCCGAACCAAGCTCCAATAATTTTTGCCGAGTGACCAAAGATGTGTGTGGCTTTGCATTGTCATGATGGAATACAACACCTTTTCCCTTTTCGATTTGTCAATTCGGGCCGCTTTTCTTCAACTGCATTGTTTAATTTTGTTAGTTGTTCAAAGTAGACATCAGAATTGAACGTTTGGTTGGGTGGTTGTTGTAAACAACCCATTTTTCATCGCCAGTTATCAGTCGTTTTAAAAATGGATCATTTTCATTATGTTTCTTTAGCAAATCGCAGCTGTTAATGCATTACGTTAAATGCGATTCTTTCAGTTCGTGAGGAACCTATGTATCGAGTTTTTGAACATAGCCAAGTTGTTTTAAGTGATTTTCAATGCATGTATGTGATACATGAAGCTTCTCTGCAATCTCACATGTTGTACTGTGACGATCCGAATCGATTATTGCTTTGATTAGGTCGTCATCAACTTCAACTGGACGACCAGAGCGTTTTTTATCTTTGAGTGAAAAATCACCAGAACGAAATTTGGCAAACCAATTTTGACACTGCCGTTCTTTTAAGGCTTCGTCACCATAAACAGCACATAACTTTTTATGAGCTTGTGATGCGTTTTTTCCTTTGCAGAAATAAAATAGCAAAATATGACGAAAATGTTCCTTTTAATTTTCCATTTTTCAACGAACGCCAAACGAAAACTACGCAACCGATCAAAAAACTTTTTTTACTGATTCACAGCTGAATTGCCAACTATCAAATAACAAAATGTGCTTTACATTTGTACTACGTCTGCAAACCTAAAAATTCAACTGAAGCCATCTTTGAGTGAAATCCGCAATTACTTAGTTGCCAACCCAATAATACGCATATCTAAAGGCTGAAATAATGGCGTTAATTCACCTGAAATAAGTGTCATGTCTGTATTACATTCTCAGCTCTTTTCTTCATATTTTCCATTAGATCCATCTGAACGTGCCCCAAACTAAATAAATTTCTGGATTCTTTAAGGCAGTGGGATGCTTGTGCCAAACATTTTGTATCCACAGTTTCACGCCATTTTTGTCCATCCATCCCTTCTTGTGAACATGAATGAAAGCACCATTTGGGATATTACATTTTGGCAACATCTTTCTTTTAAAAATAACCATGGGTTTTAATTTTGTACTGTCTGCTAAAGAGGAAAGCACTGTGGTGAGGTGAAATTTTTCATGGCCTGTTGTTTTTATGTGAATCAATTTTGTTCCTTTTACATCAATTGTCTAATTTCTTACTGTATCAAACATCACCGGAGTTTCATCCATATTTTCAATACTTTTTTTTCCTTCGTAGTTCGATAACATATGTCTGGAAACTTATCAATTTGTTGTCCAAATATTTCGGAAGCCATTGTTATGTCGTGAAATTTTTAATTCTGTTTATGTTATTCAAGTAATCTGTTTTTATTTGTATTTTATTTAAATTGAAATTGTGAAGAGTGTGATGTAATATATATATGTATATATATGTATTTGTAACTGTTAAAATCTTTAGCTATTTATTTTTCAATGGTTCGATTTTCTAAGAGACAGGGAGCTTTCCTTCGAACATTCTGGATGGATATGACCTCTTTCCTCTTAGCTTTTATAATAACAGAAGGCAGTATAGTAGTTGTGTGTCGCATGTCTTTCTCGACGGGGTGTAGTTTACTGGGTGGTAAAAGGAAGTTTCAATTGGCGTCTTGTGTTCACTTTCTCAGTGAATGCTGCAAGTATTGAATAGATGAGTTTCTTTTGGAAAGAAAGGATGTCTGTAAAAATGCATCTAAGAGGTACCTTAAAATCTATTCTAACCCTTATCTCTTGTTTTTCGCTTGTTAGCTGGAGGTCGAATTTTAGTTTCTCATGTTTCTGGGTGCGGTTGGTCAACTGTTTCTATGTTCAATGCCTCTATTTTGATTTGTTTGAGGGAATGTAATTTTGTCAGCTAAATAAAAAGAGAAATTTTCGTATTTGTTTAGTTTAATTTTATTTGGAATTTTTTGGCCTATAGTTTTTGATGGTGGAGAAGGCAAGTTTTCTTCCGAACTTGTAAGGGTGTTGAAATCAGAGAGATTTGAGTTTTACAGTGGTGAAGTTTAAAGAGATTGTGGGGCTTCTGTCCCGCTGCAGGGCAATATATTCTTAAAGAGCATGTAAAAGATAGTTCATTCATTTGATACTGTTACAATTTGAAAAAAAAAAAATGTAGTAAAGAATGACAACAGTTTTTTTTTTTTTTTTTTTTTTTTT
>KK117694.1:847033-869181 GCA_000611955.2 Stegodyphus mimosarum
TTTTTATTTATGTAAGATTTGAGTGAAATGGAAATAATAAAATTAATAGTTGAAGAAAACACAATGTTATTTGCATGGTTTTTGCTTTGAAACTGATGTTCAAAATTATGAATTCACTTATCTTCAAAATTCTGACTCAAAGCACCCATTCCATCAAATCATGAAACTTCATACATAGGTACTTACATATAAGGTCTCAAGGTAGTTAGTGATAATTTTTGATTATCTATGCTTTTGCTGAAAAGTCATGAACTCGATGACAATTTTGGAAACCTTTTGTGAGCTCATTGCCTACCTTAAAGAAAAATGTTTGTTTGGGTATCTTTACATCCATTCCCACAATATATTTAGCACCACCTATTTTTTTATATTTCCCTTTTCCCATACAAGACGTGCACACTTCTCAGTTTTTTGTTATCTCAGTCAGTTGTTCTGAGCATATACAATGCAATGTGTTTTCGTAAAAAATAAGACAGTTGAATTACCTGTACACCAAAAATCCTAAAATGAGAAGGAAAAATAGGTGCATGAGATCTTACACTAGGCTGTATGTGTGCAGAGAGTCTGAGATTTCGCTAAAGCTTATGAAAACTCTAGTATGTAATTTGCTGTTATGCAGAAATGCTGAAATTCTCATAGGAAAGAATATAATCTGCAATTACACTCACAAAAATGTTCAGAGGAGCTTAACACTATCTCAAAGGAATGCTATATGTATATCTGGGTTGTCACATAAATACTTTCTTATGATAAATACTCTTTGGGTTATCACATAAATACTTTTTTGACATGGTATGTTGTCTCATCAATACATTTTCTTGGGGAGAGAGACGTACAGATTATCAGAAAAATACCATTACTGCTTTGCTGTTGCAACCATGTACGATTCCATCCCATTTTAAGTCAGTCATTTCTTCACTCTTGTACTTTTACTTTAAATACTTCATATTTGTTTTTTATTATTATTATTATTATTATTACCAGTCTTTGAAGTCTGAAAATGGCAAAAGGAAAAATACCTAATTTTTTTTTAATGTTATTGACTAATTATGAATATGATAAATTCTCATTAAGTTAGATTTTGCATTACTAAAGAAAGACTGTACTGATATATGAAAGTGGAAACATTGAGAATACAAAATTGGTTTGAAAAAAGATAGATCAAATTTATGACAGCCAGGTAATGTACTATTTACTGTTGGAAAAAGACATTGAAAATTTTTCCTGAAAATTGAATAAATTCATCGTCTTCAAAAAATATTCATCCTTCAGACAAAAGGAGGAAAATGAAAGGTATACTAGTTTACTCATTGCTCTCCTTTCTAGTATTTTGTAGAATATGACTTAGAAACTTTTGATTTTTTTTTTTACGACTTTCAAGTTGCTATCTGAATTCAAGAAATAAACCAACCTAGAAGAATAATCAGCTCTCAGATAATGTTATTGCACATAATTTTTTCATTCTAGTTTTCATCCTGTAATTTTCATAGATTTCTTTTATTTTATACTGTAGTTATAATGCATATCCAAAGGTAATTTTTTAATATATTTACAATAAAAAATATATTTTTTTTACAAGGTAAAAGAGTGTCCTCTTGATCGTGAAGAATTAGGACGCTCCACTTGGGCCTTTCTACATACAATGGCTGCTTACTTTCCTAAAAAGCCTTCAGCCAGTCAACAAAATGACATGAAGCATTTCCTAAACCTGTTGTCAAGGTTTTATCCTTGTAAAGAATGTGCTGATGATTTACAAGTGGAGTATGTATAATTTTCCTTTTCTTATGTGTCAACATTAACCAGTAGTATTTAGCAGATATAATGGAAATTCAACTGTCCACCTTTTAAGTACAGTACAAAGTCCGAGATCCAGACTCATTGAAACTTCGCCAATTCTGTATTTAGGATTTTTCCAGATATTAGATCATCAGCTTAAATCTAGTAACATGGCATGCAGAAATTATAAAATTAAAAATATGAAATCGTAATTATCAAATAATGATAATTTGTTATCAAAATTTACAAAAAAAAGCTTAATATTTATTTGTTTACTTTATTAAACATTTCTTTTAATGTAAGTTGTTTAAGTTGCTTCATTTTTTTGTGTTAATACTTTCTCTTTAATTCTATAAACAGACATAATTTCCTGTTCAATTACAAAGTTCCAGTGTATGAGTCCTGTAATGGCTGTCAAGAATTCCGACTAAATTGTCAATCGATATTTTTTCATTTTCAGTAAGCTGTGTGTCACTTTCTTCACTATCGGAAGTGGTATTTTCTGGATCTAGAACAGTTATCAATACTACAATATTGTCAATACAATAAATTATGCCAACACATTTTAAAGTGTCTGGAGACACATTCTGCCAGAATCTTGCGATGCTCTCACACACCAAATTTTATGCTAAAATAGCACTTTTTGTTTACTGGACATTGAAACATGTTTTCGCTTTGTAGATCCTTTTGCAGCTCCAGAATTAGAAACTCTTTTCAACATAATCAAAAGTTGAAGCTTTAATTTTCATAAAATTGCTGTAATATTATTAATAATAATAATGTCTGCAAAAAATAATAAGCTGAATCAAATTAGAAGATTAAGGAACAGTGCAATCTGCTATATTAACTGAAATTCCTTAAAATCAGTAAAGTATAATTTTAGCCTAGCTTAATAGCATATGTTATACATTATTGGCTATGTATCATGAGATTGGTGACGAAAGACGAGTTGTTCCACTAAATTTTGTCTTGCTTCTTTCGTGTACTTAATTAAGCGTGAATTGTATTAATTCAGTATTTATTATAACATAGCATCTATTTCTTGCACATGCTTAAAGGCCTGAATGAGTCCTAAATAAATAAACTCCCATTTAAAGCTGATGGAGGGCTGGCACTAGATACCGCCTGATGCCTCTGCGGTTCCTAAATTCTGCTACAAAACGCTTCCCTAAGTTCTAAATTTTTGCCGCCCTTAAACTTTAGATCCCAGTGCTTTCCCTAAATTATAAAAATTTTGTCGTTGGGTGCTTCTCCAAATTCCAAAAATTTTGTATTCCCTATATTCTGTAGCCAAACGAGCTCTGACACCAGTTCTGGGTTTATGTGAATAACATATCAGTTATTCTTAATTCAAATAGCACTAAATGTGATCTTTTGGCCTATGAGCTTCATTAACAAAATCTGTTTTTAGCATATGAAAATAAATTTTTCCTCCTCAGTATTTCTTAGCGCATTTAACTTAAATCTGTAATCATCGCCAACCGTAATGGCAACATAAAAGGTTGCCATAGTCTCTGTTATTCTATTGCTAATATGAAAAAAAAAATGTTTAGACATGGCTGCATGAGTCATTACTCAAGTTGTCATATGTTGATAAACATGCGGTGATGAAAGCAAAATATAATAAATAATAATTCGCCAGGTTAGCATCAGAGGTATAAAATACCAGTAGATGTAAAATCTATGTAGAATGTTTCGGTTTGAGATGCATGTCAAGCAGATATGCAGCTATGGAGCCAAAATTATTGATTGCACAAATTTATGCTAAAATGACTGTCTCTTCAAGAATGAGGTATTTTATTTAGTGCCTAAGTGACATTAAGAATCAGGGCTCTCCATGTGTTTTTATTATAGGAGGAAAAAATCAAATGTGCATGCATAAAGCATATAACAACAACAACAAAAGAGAACTTTTTTGCGGCTTTGAAGTCTGGATTTTAGATCATTGCGGATATTGGACGTCTGGATCTCGGACTTTGTACTGTATTAGTTTTTATTGGCATCAATCATTGAGAGTGTCAGCTTTCTGTCAACTACTGAGACAATGATGTGCAGAAAAAAATCCACTGAAAATCACAGAATAAAAATAAATATTTAAAAAATGTCCATAACATTTCACAAAATGTGAGTGTCTTGTCACTTTATTTAAACAAAAATCTTAAATATTGTTTTAGGGTACTTTTCCATCATGCACTTGCCATGTATTTTGGCACGTTATTTAATTGTAAACAATTTCTAGTTATAAGAATAGTTTATAGATAGCAATTTATTATTTCAAAGGATTTATTTCATTATAAATTACTCAAAAAACATGAGCTGGAATGACTGGGTGTACTAGACGTTAGGCATAAATTTACAGTTATCAGTTAGTACGGCAGAAAACATTTCGTTCGTCAGATAAAAATGGTGCCACATGAATTCTGCTAAGAAAGAGTCAAAAGTGTTGATGGGCCGTGCCTCTTTGGTATATGTTCTGCCATTTACCAATGTCCCGAACACATTCGATAGATTGGGTATGACAACCTGCGACTAAGTCAATAGAATTAAACGAATGATCCCCTGTGAAGTGATCATATCCTGCAAACTTCAACTTGAATATTTGTAATCTTTCCAACAGCCTGAGAATATCGTTCCATCTGCTATGTTATTCTCTATCTTGTCTATTAAAGTCTTTGCAGATCAATCTGAAATAGCGACTATGAAGTATTCTGCCATTTCTTTACACAAACCTCCAAAAACCCACTATAGAGGAAATATGTGACTTAATGTTTCCTTTTGGTACTTAAACTTTTTTTTTTTTTTTTTTTTTTTTTATTACTTTGGACGTTTAAACTTTGGACTGTTTTCAGCTCTTTGCACCACAAATAAATAAAAGTCAGCTCTTCGCACCATAAATAAATAAATTGTAGACTGGTAAGAAATGGAATGCATGAATTCTCAAACCACATTTCTTTTCAGGTGCCTTTTTCTTCCCTGTATGACCGAAGATAGCAGAAGCATTTAGCCTTCGGCAGATATTTCACTTTCATCAAGTGTGTATTTGAACACAGTCTTTCTGTATGGATAATAGCTTTATCTTGAAAGACTGTAATTGCTGCATGTTCATTTCAGTAAATCCCAGATTTTTAAATCCATTATGGTAAAATACAAAATTCAAATCCACAAACCAATAGATTTGAAAAAAGTGAATTCTATAGGAAAATCAATAATTGTTTTGGTCCGCAGGCATAGATGAATAGTTAATTTTAATTAATTAAAATTTCAATTATTAAGTATATATATATTACACATCTGCCACGCATTTTGGCACATGGTAGATGATCTTTTGGCCATCATCTGCCATGCAGTATGTGTGTTTGTCATTTTTAAACCATTCTTAGAACTAGGAATTGTTTGCTATTAAAAAACCTGAAACAACACATGGCAGGCACATAATGGAAAAGAATTTGTTTTGAAAAATCAGTATTAAACTGTCAAACGAAACTAGAAGGCATGCGAAAAAATTGCTACTCTAACCATTGAATATCATGTTCTTTATGAATAATTTACTGGCACTTTATAAAATTTTATGTGCCGATACATGAAACTTCAAAATTAAAGGTTTTTTTTTTTTTTTTTTAATATTTGTGTTCTTGTAAAACCTCTGTAAAATAGCTTTCAAATATTATACTTTTAAAATGGATCTGAGTTGTGGTAATGATGATTATGGCAGGAGTTTCTGTTTACCTGTTATGTGCATAATGTTGTAGTCTATGATAGATGGGTGATCGAGGTTCCATTGTTAGTGACTATGTTATTGGAATACTTGTATAGCACTGTTATAATTGGGATTGCTGATTGAAGTTATCTAAGTGAAGTGAAATTAAGTTTTCATTGATTTATTTACACATTTTAAATTTCTTATTGATAATATAAAAAATAGGTTAAGAGTTTAATCTTATATCAATTAGTCTATAGAGAAGCTGTTAAATTTTTAAGGCAGAATGGCTTACAGTTGTATTATTTTATATCAATTACATTTTCTTTGATTTCAGTGCATTAAAAATAAAAATGTTATTGTATGTTTAGTCTGGTAAGTGCAAGATTAGTTTTTTAGTAAAATTATATTAGTTAAAATAGAAATGGATAGTTGTAGAAACAAATGAAAAGCTATTTTATTGTTTTGTTTTGACTGAAAGAAAAGTATATTTTGAATTACAGAAATGAAAATATTGTGCATTTTGTAGTTCTATTTACCTAGGAGGTAAATAAAATCCTCTCATTTGTCCTACAGTAAATAAGTGTTTAGCATACAGATAAGACAAAACTCTAATATTTCTATTTTTTTTTAATGATCAGAAGATAGTTATAATTTCTGTTAGTGTGGACGTTTATTTTGAAATATATGGTTATTTCAAAGACTAACTTGAAATTTATCTGAAAGTGTTATGCATTTTTATTGTAAAGCTAACAAAGCATAATCTTTAAAACTTTTCATGTGTTGTTTATGGTTAAAAAACAAGCCTCGGATAAATTGACTACACATCCTAATTGAAACTTGACAATACTGTTTTATTGTTCAAGTTCATCCAATTTTTTATACATAATTTAAAACAAGCTTAGATTTTTCTCAACCATCATGCATATAAGCTTGTATTAACACTCATCATTTCTGTTTGCAAACTAAAATAAAGCTTAGTATCAAAGAAGAAGATGTTCCATGCAATGAAGAGGAAAATATATTTTTATGTTTTTGATGCTGCATCTGTTTTGTTGTGCGAATTTTTGTTCTCTATGTTTGTTGGTTGCGGCATGCACATTCCACATGAATTTCTATTTTATTTATTATTGTGGCTACAATTTGAAAACATCAAAAAGGATAGAAATAATTGAACTATGATCTTTGCAAATTAAAAAAAAAAAAAAAGAGCAGAGGTAAAATATAATAAAATATAAAGTAGTGTGTCAGCATCATAATTCCATTTTCCCATTGCTCATATATATTAGATCAATTGTTTATTGCTTAATGCACCAATAAAAATTCAGAAAATGGTCATTTTTGTGCCAATTTTTTTTTTTTAGTCCAAAGGGATTTAGTCCCGAAGGACTATTACTTTCGTTTTGCGATTTTGCGTCGGAAACACAAAAACGGCGTATCACTTTTCAAATTGTTGCCACTAAATGTTATCGCTCTGCATTAAATTTTTAAAAATGAAAAATCTGCATAAATGTATGCATGTTATTATGATTATTTATTTTTTTTTTTTTGACGTAGCTTTCTCTTCAAAAATCGTCTGCGTGCGTTGCACGGGAAAATAAAAAGGAATTTTAATTACAGTTCTAAATAAATAGCCAAATAAATGTGAAATTCGTAACAATATTCTCTAAAACTTTAACGAATTTTTCATTAACAAACTCAAAGATTTCAAAGCCAGCAATACCAACGTTGTACAGAAAAACATTTTTATCTCCAGCGCGTGAGAGCGTGTACCGAAATTTCTAAAGATATGCTCAATTTAAAATTATTTTGCGATATTGCTGTTGAACTGAATTTTATGGTTTAAGTGTGAAGAACATGGTATTTAACAAATAAAGGTAACACACAAAATGTTAAATAAACGTCCCTTTGGACGTAATTTAAAATCTGAAACATTTCAGATTTTTTACTTTTTTTTTTTTACTCTTTATTTTAACTTAACCTCTTTCTTTGTTTTAATTCAAGAACTGTAGTATATATAACTGTATTCATATCTTGGAGGAGGGAGAAAGAAAATTCTTAAACATATTTACTTAGGTGCATGGAAATAATTTAGTTTTGTGCACCCAAGTTAACTCAGTTAACAGCATTAAGAGTTAGTGGATCAGGATTCATTGTACATCAGCTTGAAAAGGATTTTTACCTTTACCAACAAAAAAAAAAGGATTTACCAGATTATCTTCAAGCAGATTGCACTGGGAACTTAAAATGGCATTCCCTCTGATGCCTTTCAGATTTTCACCGATGGCAGTAAAAATGAACATGGGAATTTCAGTAGTGGAGTCTTCATTAGAACATGTATTAACACATTATATTTAATATTAAGATTACAAACCCTGATCACTGTTCAGTTTTTCATTCTGTAGTAGCAATTGAAGAGGGCCTTAAGGCTGCATACACTTGCACTGCCTTGCAAAGATAACTGGAATTTAACTGACAGTCATGGTTCTATCCAGCATCTGCAGAATTGGTCTGGTATTGGTAATAAGATTTCACTCTCAATTTTGGCTTTGGTGCAAAAATTCTCTTCCCATCATAATTTACATCTGCAATGTATCTCTTCATATATCGACCTCAGTGTTAATGAAAAGGCTGATGTCCTAGCTAAGGAATACCATGGCCTTTTCGGAGATCTGTTCCAGAGCTAAATCTACTATTGCCTCTTCCTGACATTATCCTCCAACACATGACAGATACTTTGGCAGGCTGGGAGGTGCTATTGCTTTTGGGGGTAATTGGGCTCAGCAGACTGCTTTCACGAGGCTCCTAAATGAACACCTGAAATGCCTTAAATTTGACCCGGGAAGTAAGATCTACCCCATCTGTAGGAAATGTAATACTGATCATTTCACTCCTGAACATTTTCCCACCTGTTTGGGACTTGTAAAAGAGGACCCATTGAAAAAAAATTTACTTTTGTGTTGGATTTATTGATGGTTCTTGAACTGGTTAGTCATATAGCTAATGGCTAACTAGTTAGGATAAATAACACCAGATTGTTCTTGAAATGCATAGTATGTTAACAATAAGCTGAAAGTTGCACACTGATAAAAGAAGTATAGCTCATATTTTAGAATTTGCATATATTTGTAAAAGAATTATTTTTCCCTCTTACAATAGGCTTTCAGAAACATGCAAACTTTAAAGAATAAGCCATATTTTTTCCTAGCCTGAAATTGTTAATCATTTAAATTTGCTATTTATTATATTAAATGAATAGTTGAAATAGAAGAAAATTGAAGCAATAATTCTTAAAACTTAGTTGTTTATGAAATACTTTTTTATTCACATTTGTCACTCTATTTCTTTGCAGAATTTCAAAAAATCCTCCTCGAACTAGCAGTCAATATGAGCTTTCCCAATGGATGTGTCAAGTTCATAATAATGTGAATAAAAAGCTCGGGAAACCTTTATTTGATTGTTCCACTATTGATGAAAGATGGCTTCATGGTTGGAAAGATGGATCTTGTGATTAATCTTCATGTGTATATTAATTTAATAAGAAAATATGAAGCATTTCAAATGTAAAAAATGATTTTTTAATTTAAAATTGTTATAGTTTATTTTTTACTTAAAATGAAAGTATGGATACTGATAAATAAATTCTTATAAAATATTCCTATTTTTGATATCATGAAATATATATGTGTGTGTTTTTAAATTTTACATAGATCTAAATTTAAAATTCAGACATGTATTTTTGAAAGCTACAGAAATATGTTCAGTTTTATAGACTGAATCATTTCATTACAAAGTATTTGCAATAGTTACCCAGAAAGCAGAGTATTGTATTTAATATTCAATAGAAAATATGAAATTTCCTTAAAATTTTAATGATATAGTTCTTGTTCCCCTCCCCTGGAAAACTCTAAAGTAAAAATGAAAACAGTATACTTACCCAGAAACATACAAATCTTGCTTTCTAATACAAATAAAATTTCAAATTTCTTATCAATCCTGGATATTTACAGGGATATAGATTATATCAAAATAAAGGCACTGTGTTTTGCTATATCTCTCGCATTAGTTTTTTTGTTTCATCTGATAAATAAATTGAATATGATAGTGCATATGGCTATTTAATGGATCAGGAAAA
Source organism: Stegodyphus mimosarum (assembly GCA_000611955.2). NCBI lineage: Eukaryota > Metazoa > Arthropoda > Arachnida > Araneae > Eresidae > Stegodyphus > Stegodyphus mimosarum. The sequence continues at coordinate 856,642 of KK117694.1, forward strand.
TTAAATGTGTATCACAAGTAACAGTATCATTTTGAAAACTCCCTCAAAATCTAAACTGGATTCAAATGTTCTGAAAACATTGGGATTAGCATTCCACTTTATTTATTTAAATATCGAAGCTTATACAGAGGCTTTTATTTCATTAAAAATATAATTTCTGTATTATTTAGTCTATATACTGTCTCTCTCCTCTTCTTATATCTATCTCTTTCTATATATAAAGTACAAAGTCTGAGATCTGGACTCGTCGGGACTTCAGCAATTCTGAATTTGGGATTTTGAATTTGGATATTAGATCATCAGTTTAAATCTAGTAAGATGACATGTAGAAGTTATAAAAGTAAAAACATGAAATAATGAAGCATTTATGACCTTAAGGGAATGAAAATTTACCAAAAAAAATTATTTATTTGTTTGCTGTATTCAACATTTCTTTCAATGTACGTTGTTTAATTTGCTTCATTTTCTTTGGCTAAAGATTCCTCTTTAAACATATAGATATAGTTTCTTGTTCAATTATAAAGTTCCATTGTTCAAGTCCTCTAATTGCAGTGTCGAGAATTCCAAGTAAATTGTCAATCGAAATTTTTTTTTCGTTTTTAGCAATCTCTATCACTATCTTCTGGATTTAGAACCATACTACAGAGTTTGCCATCCTTTAGCTGGTTGATGATCAGAGCATTGTTTTCGCAATGAAAAACTTCTGTTATATCATTTTCAATTATTATCACTTCTCCACATTTCTTTAAAAATTTCATTAATTGGAAAACCTCGCCTTTTTCTTTGCAATACCCTTCAAATTCGCAGGTATCATCATAAAAGCTAGCATCCGGTATATTACATTGCCAATGCGTCATTAGATTGGTGATTAGATATATTGTTCCGCTAAATTTTGTCTTGCTTCTAGTGCAAACTGACGAAGTTATACTTGGATTATATTAGTTATTCATTAACACCCTTTCCTGGCCATGCTTAAATCTTATCAGAGTCCCAAATTAATAAACTCGCATATATAGTTAAGTCTTACCCAGGGCCAGTGTTTTGTGGTTCAGTGCAATCTCTGAACCTTAAATTCTGCTGCACCAGCTCTAGCATCCTTCTTGTGCTCATCCGAAAACAAATTATTCTCAATTCAAACAGCACTAAATGCAGTCTTTTGGTCTATGAGTATCATTTACAAAATCAATTTCTTCTCATCAATAAACGACACTTCTGCAGCAGTTAGCTGAAGTCTACAATCATCGCCAAGCGCTATGTCAACATAAAAGGTTGCCACTCTCTTTCATATTGAACTACTAATATTTAAAAAAAAACTGTTTAGACACAACTGCATGATTCATTTCTCAAGCTGTTCATATGCAAGAATGTCCATACTTATGCAGTTCACTGCAAGAATGTTCATACTTGGTGATGAAAGCAAAAGATAATAAATAATGATTCACCAAGCTGGTATCAGTGCAGAAGTAAAATTAAGAATCGAGACTTTCCATGTTTTATTACGAAAAAATATCAAATCTGCAAGCATAAAGCAATATTTATTTTCTCCCTTTTGGAGGGGATGGTAATCCAGTGATCCAGATTTTAGACCATACCAGGTATTGGACATCCAGATTTCAGACTTTGTACTGTATATGTATATATCCAGTGGTTCACTGGATAAGACAACTGAACACTTACATTTTGAACATCTTGAATACAAGTCCTGGCAAAGGACTGGCTGCATGTGATTTTCACGTGTCTCCCCATGTGCAATATAAATACAATATCTTTTAAGTCTTTTCCCTAGGAAAATAACTATTATTGCATTAATCAATTAACTGTCTCTTGATACAGTTGTACCCTCATATCCACAATCCAAAACAAAGGCAAATGTCTGAGGTTTCAAAATGTACACCAAGTGATATACAGTCTATGGATAAGTGTAAAACCCAATCACACTGTATTTTCTACTAGAGTAATCATAGTAATAATGCAATGTGCATACATAGATGTCAGAAAATGAGAAAGGAAGGAAAATTATTAACCTTAAAACCTCACGTATGGTCTTAAGTTACTCTTCCTTAAGTCATTCCCCAACAGCTATAAAATATCGATGGGTATTCACAGTTATCAGTGGTCAAAGTATCCAACTTCCTCCCTTCCCCACACACATATATATATACACTTTCCTGTTTAATTTCCCTCTGTTCTGCTTTTGAAAATTTTGTTAATTCTCATTACTGAAATTTTATCATAGCTTTCATACTCAGAAATTTCTTATATACATTATAATGACTCTAAAGCATTAGAGTGTTAATGCTTCTAAGCTTAGGAGAAGTGGTGTTTTACCCATTAGTGAGAATGTAAAAATTTTTTATATGATAGAAACAGGAGGAAGAAAAAATCATATGCAGAAATTACCATGTTTTATGCTAAATGTTAGTTGAAAGTGTTAAGTCTTAATTTTTTGTTTGCAAAGTACCAGTATTAAAGTTCCTACTGACTTTTTATTGTAATAAAAAGGCCTTAGTATTATACAAGGATTGTCAAAATATAGGTTGAAGAGGGGAACCAAGCCTTTTACAGCAAGCAGAGCAAACTTCACTGTAAAATTTTCAAATATAACACTTTTTATTACTTTGCCAGAAAGAGGTAGATTTTATTTCTTTAAACAGTTCATTATATTATACAGAACAAGAACTGGATCTTAATTTCTTAAGTTTTATGGATTAGTTTAAATTTTTAGAGTTGTTTACTTAATACATCCAAAGGCAAGAAACAGTATAGCATAAATTTTGAAAAAGAAAAAATAATATAGTGCAATATAAAGTAATATAGTATACAGTATATTTTATTAATGTCTAACTGTGCCAAATTTGTCAATTTTGCTGAATTTCTATATTATTACATTAATGTCCTGTTTTACATAGCATTTGCTGTTATGCGAATACCCACAGATATGAGGATACTATTGTTTAGATCTATGTCTGTCTATACATAAACACATATATGAAAGTTGGAAAAGGAAATGAAATGCCCAAGCAGAACTGAGTATCTATCCTTTATTCATGAGATATTTATTAAATTCCTAGGATTATTGTTTTACATATATAGAACAAACCAGAAAGTCTTTAAAATTCACAGTAAGTAGATGATACATTAAATAGAAGGAAATGAAAAAAAATCATGTAGTAATCCATAATGTAGTTGGTATAAAAATCATAATTTGTACCTCCCATAATCAAAATTATTATTTACACCTGATTGCTGATCAATTTTGATTATGTTTCCAAACTTTTTTCTAAATAACTTCATGAATGGTGTAGTTTCTATTCTGTTCTTGTTAAATGTACAAAGAAAAATCTTCCAAACCTCATCTTTATTCTTTTCATCAAGCACTCCAACTTCTGCATGCAACACTGTAATTTCTATTGCAAGTGTTAACAAAGTGCTTTAAAATTAGATTGAATTTAAATGAAACTGCAGCCAATGAATAAATTTTATGTTTATTAGCACTTTTTATGTTAATTTTCCATTTGTTTTCTGTTTTTATTTATTTATTGTTTCATACTACAAAAAGTTATTTTTTCATAACTATCTTGCCATTTATGCTTTCATTATTATTAGGGCACTAACTAAGTGGCTCTGATAAATGCCCTCTTTAGCACTGTCTCTCCTGTCTTCGAGCAACCTTTTAGGTGATATGCTTCTCAGCCTATCAGTCACTAAAATAAACTGCAATCTTGTAGATATTTTGAATAGTTCTTAAAAAAAAAAAAAAAAAAAAAAAAAAAAAAAAAAAAAAAAAAAAAAAAAAAAAAAAAAAATACAGAATGACAATGATAGATAGTTAGTTCTAAGGCAAAATAGGAGAATCAATAATTCTTCAGAAAATATTGAAATTTAAGAATTCCAGGTATTAAGAAACTTTTTATTATAGTCTTCTGTACAATGTTCATTGGGGAGGGAAGACTAAAATAAAGGCCAAATCTGCTTATTTATGCATCTCTGTAACACAAATATTGAATATGAATCACATTTATAATTCTTTCGATTATACTCTCTTTAAATCCATTTTTCAATAGGAAAGTGCAGTACAGTTTCATTACTGAGTTATAATTTTTAGAATGAATAAAAATAATCAAAATATCAAGAATAATTATGCACATTTTTGATAATCTTAAAATCATAATTATTTTTACATATATTTTAAAACAATGCATACTAACAACTGATATTTCACTATATCATGTGATCAAGTTTTGTAAACAAATTCAAAAGAAAACTATATACACTGAAGAGCCATTATATTATAACCACCCTCCATCTATAATAATGGGCTCGACCAGGAACAAAACCACTGCACGTGCGCAATTGGAGTACATAAAGCAGCTATGCATTGTCTTTCCAAACATAAGCACGATTGGCGACATAATGGGAAAAGCAGCTAATTTAGCAGACTTCAATGAAGGTCAAATTGCTATGGCTCAGCGACTGGAAACATCAATATCAGAAATGGCGCATTTAGTGGGCTGTTCATGTGCAGTTGTAATCACATATCGAAAGTGGTGTATGAATAGTGAAACGACAAATCGATGGAGCATTGATTCCAGAGATAAGTGGAGATTGCTGTAAATTGTTCACCGTGATTGAAGAGCTACAACAGTGCCGATCCCGACAATGTTTCTCAACACACTATGCAACCGGAGGCCGAAGTATGTTGCTGCACTGACAACATGTTTTTGCCAGCTGTGTCTGCAGTAGGCCAAGAAACATCGGAATTGGACATTAAGAGAATGGAAGAAAGTTGCATGGTCCATCACATCGACGGGCATTTGCTAATACACCAATTTCCAAATGCAATTCTGGTTCTCGGATGCACAGTTGGATGGAGGGCGGGGTTATTATGTTATATAGCACACTGGAATCCATAATCCTCATGGAACAATCCCTGACGTCTGTGCGCTACATGAACATTGTTGCAGACCAGGTTCACCCATTCATGACAAAAGTATTTCTGGCGAGAGATGGTGTTTACCAATAGGATAATGCACCATGTCATAAGGGTCGAATTGTCAGGGAGTGGTTCGAGGAACATTCCAGTGACTTTCAAGCCATGTCTTGGCCTCCAAATTCACCTAACATTAATCCAATAGAGCATTTGTGGTCCCACCTGGGAAACCAAATTCGTGCTGCCACGTTATCCCTTCGCAATGTGAAGAAGAGCCATAATGTAATGGCTCTTCAATGTATTGCATTTTATGTAGTTATGATTACAAATGAATGCATAAAAAATAACATAATAATACTGTTTGAAGAAAACATAAAATGCCAAATGTACTTTCTTATAAATATAGCTTAAGCCTTTGTTGACTAAAATGATACTAAAGTCTCATTAAATCTTATAAAACATAACGTTATGCTGTCACATAAATTTAAACTTAAAAATATGTCATAGTTTGTACATATATAACAAAATGGTCAAGTTGTAAAATTTATAAAAAAAAAATCATTTTATTTTAATAAAAATACCACAAAATTGTAGCATCACATGAACAAGAGATTTATTATACTATTTTTTTTAATCTAATTTCTTTTGTATTACATCTTGTTATATATAAGTGTGTGTGACTGTAATCTAAATATATTCTGTATTTTTAAGAAGTATTGGGTATTTTACATGCAAATATGTTTTATCGCGACATAAAATTTTATGCCTGAAATTTATACCTATAAAATTATCATAAATTTAGTATTCAAATAATTGTTATTTGCATGTCATTTTATTGATTTTAAATAATTCTGAGCATTGAAAAATGATAAGCTGGTAATCGGCAAATGTTAAGGAAAAAAAATTAGGTTAGCAATTTAAGATTTTATTGTCGTACAATATGCATGGCTATAAATATTTCGGTTAGACAGTAGCAATGTACTAAATTAGTGGTAGCCTCACTAACCGCATTCTTGAAATGTGGATATTGACATGACATATAGTACTAGTCTTTGCATAATTTGAGATACTGTGTGATATTTCGAAATGATGCAGACTGCTTCCATATTTGCTGAGTTGTCTGAAAGTGAATAAAGTTGCAAGAGATTTATAATTCTTCCTGGGTCTGCCTCTCAGTGCCTGAATGGTCTTAATCATATGAGTTTTTCTTTCAATGTGTAGTGTAAATGTGAGCTAGTTTCTTTTAAATGTCCTCCAGAAAGACATATTTCCACTTTAGCCAATAAAAGGAGAGAGATTGCATGATTTGTTATGAATGATTAAACAATCAAATAATTATATTTTAGGGAGCTAAATATGTTTGCACAGATAAGCTTAGTTAAAAGTTATAAATAATAATGCTTATTCTTTTGTGTTTATTTGCAAAAGTTTTCCTCTATTTTTAAATAAGGGGGTAATTTTCCTCATTCAGTATGAAGCTATAATTATTTGTATATTTCTTCTTTTACAGTATAAAGTCATGTTTCATAGTTATCTAGAGTTTCTGATGTGCAATTACTTCCATAAATGCTGTTTTCCCGTAAGTTGGACACAAAAAAATGACTTAAAAATATATTTTGATTAGTTTATTTGTTATTACGGTTATTAAATTCAATTTGTAACCATACTGTAATTCTCTAAAATCTAACTTCAAAATAGCTCATTACTGACATAGCTTTTGCACCTAATACACGCATTTTGTGAAGTTAAAGCAAATAATACTAAAGTGTCAGTGTGGCATGGTATTTACCTCCCAGTAAAGGAAAATGTACCCTTTTCTGAACCTGATGAGATAAAATATTACAAAATTAACATTACTATATTATGTTACTTAAAGAAGGGCATCTCAGGCCACATCTGCCTTCATCTAGCTTTTCTCCTTACCAAATTCGATTTATATTTTAATTATAGCTTATACTGAGTACAATATTCAATAATTTTGGCAATTACAAATAATTTTAAGACATCATCATCAACTAATTTTCCAAAAATCCCAAAATTTTGTTCTTTTGATTCTGTATTAGTATAGAAACATCTATAAGTCATCTAAAGCAGACAACATATATATAAGATATAAAATAAATGTAAAACTAAATGATTAAGATTTACAGATTTGCGATATGTATTGTATGACATTTCATTTTTAAATAAGAATTAATAGTCATATGAATCTTAAATGAATAATTGTTATGAAAATCAATCCAAAGTTATTAAAAATCATAAACTGAAACAATCAATCTTTAAGCAATAAAATATGATTTATTCATTTTTCATGGTATTGGAAATATCAAGTTAACAATCATATTAATTTTTTATGAATTTACATATTTTATTTTTAATTACATATGTATACTATTATGTGATTAAATCTACTTGTAATAAATGTAAAAATAATATTACTAGCTATTCAAACTTAATAATAAAATTTTTATGTGATCTAATTATTATGAATTTTATTTCCATATTAGTAAAAAATTTAGTTTGAAAGGGAGATTGTTTATTTCACAATCTGCTACCTGCTTTATATACATATGATAAAAATAAAGATGTTGATTTTCAGCACATGACAATCACTTATATAAGCACACAAAGCAAATGAAACACTAGTAGATTGTGCTGATAAATGGGTGACCTTAAACAAGTCTGGTAGGAAAATTAGATAAGGCATTTCTAGTGTAAACCAGGATGAGGCTCAGACCTTAATATATTTGTTTCACGAAATGCTTTCTTTTTTGTTAAAAATGTATTTAGCACTGTCTTCCCAAAATTTTTGGACTGTTACATTCTTTACACTGTGTTACACAAGACTACTATAATGCGTAAATTCATCAGGACAAAGTGGTCCTTTTGATAATTTATATACACACTAGTGATTTTACTAAAATTAATAGGAAATACGTCCTCCTTTAGCAGAAATGACCTCTAGAATATGCTTAGGCATCAATTCTACTAGTCTTGTGCATATATTTTTAATGTCTTTAACATGGAACCACGCTTTTACAGCTTTCTTAATCAAGCACTCTTATGTCATATAATCCATTTTGCGAAGATGTTGCTTGAGAGCACAAGTTTTCAATCAGATTTAAGTCTGGTTAATTTCTATGGCAATAATTTTATTTTTCACCCTGAACCTTCTGACAGGTTTTGAATCATGGTGTGGAGTCAATTATGTTGAATTCTCCCTGCAAAGGTTTTCAAAAATGGCACAATCTTACATTTTAAAATTTCTGTATATTTCGAAGAATTTATGATTCCATTAATAAGAACTAGACTTTCAATGCCATATGCAGTGAAAAAAAAACCGAAACCATCTGTTTTTGAGGATATTTAACCACCTTGCTTCATCTAACATCATGAGATGCGTAAGCATGAATGGATCTCATTGTGGAAATTTACCTTTTTCCAGTTAGGTCCAAGATTTGTATATTTTAGCCCACAGTAATCATTTTTGCTATATTTCACATGTCAAAAGTTCTTTTTTAATTGACTTTCTCATCATCTGATTAGCAGTTGCACATTTGAAGGATGAATATCAATACCAGCAGACAAAGAATCTCTCAAGGTATTTGCTAGTTTTTATTGGATTAATAATGCTATTTCAAGTATCTGAGAAATGCTTGATTTTCCAACACCAACCGTGGAAGAAATATTTAAGTGCAATAGATGTGTGACTGTCAAGTGAGATAATCCTTGCCTTCTTTCTAGGCGTTATATCCATTTTTAGTATGCTAAAATGAATGAATGCAAAATATATTTATAAAGGATATAAAAGGAACCTCCTCTTCTCACAAGCTTAAAAATGGTTCAATATTCCTAATATATTGTGTAAAACTATTCTCAGTAGTCGAAATCACATATCCAGATGGCATAAAAGTAGATAAAATTTCTTTGAGAGGCTTGCTAGCAACCAACTTAAAATTCTGTAAAAAAACCACTTTGTACAATTAATTTGCACACTATAGTATGTAGTTCATCTATACACCTTAGTATTAGCACAGTGCAAAACATAAGATAATTAGTTTTACAAGCAGCCTTATGCATAGTCAACATGAAGCAAAATATCTTCTTAGGTATTATAAAATGGGAATGAAAAGAAAATAATAATAATGTGTTATATTCATACAAAAACATTCCATGTTTAACACAATTATTGGAAATTTTTTTTATTAAAAAACTGTGCATAAAACATGCCAAATCTAAAATAATTTGATGACATTTTAAAGATATTAAAATGGTGATAAAAAATGGAATGACTTTATGCAAATATTCATACAGTACAAATAAAATATTTGATTCACTGGCTTAATGAAAAGACAATATCTATTAATAATCACACATTAATTTAAAAAAACTACATTTTTCAGTTAACTGCATGTTCTTAATAACTTTAAAAGGTATTCACATAGATTTTAAATACATTATTTTTAGCAAAAGTAATTGTGCATTAAAGAAAATATAGCACCAAATATTAGTTGGGTGGGTATAATGCTTAAAAAAGAGTTACACCAATTTTTTTTTATTTCATTCATTTTTTCTTTCAGAAATAAATGCTACATAAATGCTTTTAAAAGCATTTTTTATCTGCAATTAGATTTATGCATTGACCTGAAAAATACATGCAGTCAAGTTATTTAAAATTCTTTCAAATTTAATGTATGTAGATGAAAATTTGATTTCAAATAAATGCAGAAATTGTAGTTTATATTTAATCATACATATTCAGACTTGATGCAATGATTTTAAGGAAAGTAATTTTTCAGAAAATGGGATCTGTTACTGTGATTCAATACAAATTTTGATTAAAACTCAGAAAATATAGCTACCTCGATAGAAAAAAAAAATAAAAGAACAAGCTATTTGCGTAAAAGTCATGGGGAATCCCACATATCTGGAGAACAAGTTGAATGTGTTCATGCCATCTTCAGTCTAAAGGATGAACGAAAAGAAATCTTTAGGTACAATAGTGTACAGTTTGCAAATTTTGCAAAAGTGGTTACAATTTTTAAAAATCTGCTTTATTCATCTCATATAAATTACAGTTATACTACCTGATTAAGATGTTTTATTTTGGATTTGGCAAGTACTGAAGTACTAAATAGCTTGTGCCAGGTGAACTGATGGTACATACAAAGAGCATCTGCAAAATTTCTGACATAAACTTAGACTTCAGCTTAATAAAAAGTAATATACAATAATTTACATTGTGCTTTTTTTAAGAAATTATTGAAACTGATTACTTCTTTTGTAGCATTTAGAAATATTCAAAATTACAAATTTCCTTTCATGTGCATACATATATTATCATATTACATTTACTAATTTATAATTCATGCTGTTTGGTGTGAAACTGCATTATTTATTAAAACTATAAATGCAATTTTAAAAACAAATTGAATTAAAATTGAATGTTAATTTCTACTATATTAAGCAGCTAAGTGATTAAAATATAATCATTTCTGTTTAACAGGTTTAATAAGGAAAGGGGAAAAGATATCTAAAAACAATACTTTTAGAAGATTTCAGAAAAAATGGAATCGCAGATTTAGCATTTGCAAGTACAAGATGTAGAGGACAGAACTGATGTCAAAACAAATACTTTATAAAAAAAAGAAATTATTGCATAAATTCGGTATATGCTTTGTATAAATTTTCCCTAATGTAATTGGTCAACATATATTGAATAAGGTAATTATATTATAATCACATACAAAATAGTATATATAACTTTTTATCATGTTTGACAAAACATAAATGAAAGCTTAAATGAGTTACTCAAAAAGAAAGACTGGCATGCCTATGATTACTAGAAGCAACATAAATATGATTTTAAAGAAACAAATTTGCACATTTTATTTACAAAAATTTTTGTTCAACACAAATTCGTAACAATGCTGATACAAAATATTTATTTATTTTTAGATCATTAAATACATTTATGGAAGTTTTTTTAAGCATTTATTTTACTGTGCACAATGCTTGCACATCCTTTTCATAGCATTTTAATAATATTCTATTTGGTAAGCAATTTATAAAAAATCTAGATTTTTTTTTTTAAATGGTATGTACTAACGTTTTTATTTCTGTTCAATCGGAGAAAATTTAATTCAGGTATTGTTGCTAAGTGTTAAGATCATAATTTCATCAAAATATTGTTGTGAATTAATGCACATTTTATAATAACTATCATTTCATCAGGGTTCGTACAGTCCTTAAGAATCCTTAAAAGTCCTTAGGTTTTTTGGAATCGATTTTTGGTCCTTAAAAGTCCTTACTTTCGGCCAAAATCGGCAGAAGATCCTTAATTTTAATTATCTGAAATTTCTGTCTGTTTTTACGACTAGCATTTTGGAGGAATATTTTTGGCGATTCACTGACATAGATATGGTTATCTTTTGAATGGGTTTATGTGTTATAATTTGTTATTATTTCTAATAAAGTGGGAAACTCGAGTTTCGAAGCAGGAAGTGAAACATAAGCATTTCGAAATTCATTTCGCTTTTGGTGATGTGAATTTTTTTATTTAAAGGTTTTAAATTTGGTGACTTATCAACATTTTGGTGATTTTAAGATCAGTTTTTATAGAAAATTTTTAATTCCGAGATCTGAGAATTTTTTGATGATTTTCTAATATATTGTAACATTAATAAATTTCATTAAAATAATGGTAATATATTGGAATTATATTTAAAAAATAACATTAAAATAAAATATTTTTATTTTTTGCTGTCATAGTATAAAGTTGCATTTTAACAACTTATTATACAATATTTTGAATCTGAGAAATAAACAAAATATAATGCTATAAAACACAATTTATGAAACAGTTCTTACTAAAAGTGAAATTAACTATGTAATTAATTAAAAATGTCTTCTTTTTAATTTTTTCATAGTAAGAGTTTTTGCCATGTTATTGTCTCAGAATATTTAGAATTCTCAAAATATGCATCAGTTTTCTCTGTAAAATTAATTTTCCCCCCCCCCCCAAATATTTCTGGTTTTTGGCTGTTACAGAATCGGTAGGGATTATTTTCCTTTAGGAGTTTAGGTACTGCAGCTTGGAAAGTTTAAAAGGATTTGAAGGACAAGATTTATAGACCCACGATTCTGGAAGATTCCAGTAATATGTAACAAAATGAAATATGTCTCCATGGTATTAACACATAATGGATGTATTTTACAGAAAGTTTGTAATGAATTTCTTACTTTTTGGAGAATGTGTGGAAGAACAATGAAAACATAATGTTTGAATGTTTTACTTCTGATACTAAAATCTTTTTCTTAACATGTTTATCTTCCCTTTATTTTCTCAACTTTTCACTGGACACAAGCATGGAAAATACCAAAAATGCTTCTAATCTTATTACATGGACAGCATTATAGAAATGCATTTTTTTATTAATGAAGAAATTGAAAACTGACAATTTAAAATCAATTTAAATTTAAAAGACTCATATAATATGCCTTAATGCATCATACAGAACTTGGCGCTAGGTATTTTCCCACCTGACGCAATCTCTGTGAATCCTAAATTCTGTTGTCTTGTGTTCTAAATTCTGCTTCCAGTGCCTGCT
>KK117695.1:0-44799 GCA_000611955.2 Stegodyphus mimosarum
TACCCCCTAATTGCTCGAAACAGTGTTCTATCTATTGATAATAAGTTACTTATTTACAAAGCCCTTCTGCGTCCCATGCTTTGTTATGCCTGCCCAGTCTGAGCCTAGTCTTGTAAAACTATGAGGAAAAAATTGCAAACTGCGCAAAATTGTGTATTGCGGCAAATTATAGATGCGCCCTGGTACATTCGAAATAATCGCATTCATGAAGAACTGAATGTCGAACAACTACGAACAGTGTATTGCAACATTGCCAGGAAATTTTATGAGAGTCAGAAACTAATACAAAATCCACTAATCAAAATTTGCAATTATAATATAAATGACCCGAATAATTCTCTAAGACCCATGGCTATCCTGAATGCCAACATACCATAACTAATATTTATTATAATCTGTAACCACTGTAAATTATCTTTCTAAAACTTGCATGTATATATATATAACTATGTCTGTGTTTTATTAACTTGTATAACTGAAATGCTACCTTATATCTAATAGCTACAGCATATAACATAACTACCTGTGTAAAAGATCACCAAAGGTTTCGCACTTACTAACTATTAAAATACTAAATCATTAACTATTAACCATTAATGTATGTATCATGTAATATTCTATTTTCAGGCCAGTCACCAGCTCGCACCTGCTTTGCCATCCTTTTCCCAGACTGGGAAATTTTTCTGAGTCTCTTGGCATTGTTACGTATAGATTTTACTAAGTAATAATCATTATATTACTTAAAAAAACTCATATATTAGAATAATTAGAAGTAAAGTAACAAATCATATACCACTATAATGATATATGTGCGTTTAATGTCTGACAGTATTAAGAAAAACGCTACTATTCGATAGGGGTAGGGCCCTGGGCCAGGTACCCAGGTGCTAGCACCATTATAGAGTAACAAATTGCGTGACCATCGCTCCCGCATATTATCCTCGCTTGACTGCGCAACGCCACGTGCTGCGCCATTTTTTGCTGATTGAATTGACGTACTGTCTCTTAATGCATATTAATGAAAAGCATTTTTTAATGTTAAAGGTGTGTAGTTAATGACTGTCTGGCAACAGTCTATTTTGTTTTATACTATTATATTTTCGATTATATTTTCGAATATTAGGAAGTTAAATTTTAGTTCATATTTGAACTTACGCGATATCTTGCCAAGCGTGCTGATTGCTGGTTTTCGAGTATAGTTACCTAACTTTTGCGAGTTTTCTCGCAAGTTAACATATTTATAATTAGTTTTTTGCTGGATTTTCCCTCCCCAAGCTTCTGCTGTCAGGTGCCTACGGGAGTTTTGCTTGCTGATCTGTCTGCCAGGACGCCTTCGTGCGGGCACGGTTCCAGGCCGCAGGTTGCGGTTGCGATTTTTGGGCGCTGCGATCTTTGTTTTTGATTGAGTATAAACAGGGTTAAAGTAGTGTTCCAACAATTAATTGCGGAACTTGATAACGAACGCGCGAATGCTGGCTCTCTTACTAACGATAAGGAGCGGGATTATAAATTTTTTCAGCGCATGCTAAAATGCTGTGACGATTACGCAAATAATGCGGATGAGGAAATAACGCCACCTGCCCCCGTGGAGGTTAAATCGGATAATAAGGCTAGTATTGAAGTCACGCAAAGTGACAATGAGAGGTCCCGAAGTCCGATTAATGTGCATGAAAGTGTAGCTTCTACTTCGGAACTGACTTTAGATAAGGACCTGAGTTCTGACGATGAGTTTTATAAGAGAAAAAGAGGGGATTAGACGGTTAGAAGTCGATTTAAAATACCTGCAAAAAAGATGCGGATTGATTTGCATACACAAAGTAAAGAAAAAATACAATCAAAGCCACAGAATAATGTAAATACGGAACAAACTATCGAAAATAATAAAGACGAAAATAGAGAAAATACTATGTTAGGGAATAAAAATGATACAGCTGATTCAAACTTAATGATGGATACTACGATAGGAGAACAATTAGATAAGAATGATGGAAATGAAAACACAAAGGAGGTACAAAATGATAATAATCCTATCACAGATACCAAATTTGAGAAGAAAAATAAATTGCCACCCATAGCAGTTAGAGTTAATAGTATGGCCTGGAAAATGTTAGTAAATAAATTTAATGCACACAATTTTGAATTTAGAGGACAAAAAAATCCCCGTAGGGACAAAAATCTTTACCAAAACACCTGAGAATTACAGAAAATGTGTGAGGATACTAAGAGAATAAAAAATTGAGCACCACTCATACACGTTAGCTCAGGATAGGGACAAAAAGGTTGTACTCAGGGGTCTATATGATGATACGGATCCTCAGAATATCAGAGAGGAGTTGGAAAATAAGAATTTCACAATTCTATCAGTGAAACAAATTACACGGCGCCGTAATGGGGACACTATTAAGTTGCTTTTATTTTTGATAACATTACCTAAAATAGAAAAATCGCAAGCGATCTATTTAGTTACCAATTTAGGAGGTTTAAGTATAAAAATTGAAGAATATCGAGGACGGGCGGGACCCCGGCAATGTTATCGTTGCCAGGGGCTTCACCATACTCAAATTGGTTCTGTTATACCCCCAAGTGTGTTAGGTGTGCTGGGGACACAGACGCAATAAGTGAAGCCAAAAAAGTTTTTCAAGACCTTGCAGAGTTAGTCTCTGTTATTAAAAGCTTCGGCTTTCTTTTAACCCAACAAATTAAGGATGTGCACAATACAATGAAGGATATACAAAATTCCCGCGAGCAGAACGGCCACACACCACACTAATAAGGCGCCTATCAGAATAGCATTCTATAACGCTTTCTGCGTCCATAATAAGCTCTTGGAGCTTAACAATTTCATAATTAATCATAATGTTGATATTTTACTCGTTACGGAAACGTTTGCGAGCCCATGTCGCAATATAAATATTTCAAATTACTGCACCTATAGGTGTGATAGACTGAGTCACAGGGGAGGGGAGTCGCAATTTATGTGCGTCGTGCCCTACAATCATGTCATATAAGTGTTTTGCGGAATAACTCTCAAGAAGGTGTCACAATTTCAGTCCTGCTGCCTTTTTATGGCACTGTTCACTTCTCAGCTTTTTATAACTCGCCTGTTTCAGAGCTCACGGATGCCGTGCTTGAATCCCTATGCCCGGATGATAAACAATTTATTGTAGCTGGTGATTTTAACGCCAAGAACAGCATTTGGGGATGCCAGCATACTAACAAGAATGGAACAATTCTATACAATTTTATAAATAATCATCCAGTGGCTCTTGAAGTCCCTGATGAATACACGTATCGCCCGCAAGACCCCAGCAAGGCCCACATTCTTGACCTTTTAATTACAAATACTTCTTTTCCCATGAAATTAGAAGTATTGCATGAACTAACTTCAGACCACCTGCCAATCTTGGTTACTCTGGGCACGGCTAAAGAAAAGAATGACACAAAAATCAATCTTACGGATTGGAACCTTTTTCATGATATACTTCAGAGCAACCCGCCTGTGCTGAAGGAACTTAAGAGCAGAACTTAAATCAATCATGCAACTGATGTCATCACAGACACGGTAAATACGGCAATTAAGCAGGCCACCCGCTCCATAAATAAAGATGAATATTCGGGTAGATTACCCCTCAAGATAAAGAACGAAACAAGCTAAGAAAGAGATTTCACTTAACATGGAGCCCAAATGTAAAAAAGGAGTTAAATCGGACAAATAAAAGGATTAAAAAAGAAATTGCTGAGTTCAGAAATGAAGTATGGGAAGAAAAGATCCTGAGTTTAAGCCCAAGGGACGGATCTTTATGGAATTTCATCGGGAGTTTAAAAAGAAAAACCTGCATTAAACCACCTATTTATACTGACGACAAAGTTGCAGTTACTGACAGTGACAAAGCTAGTGCCTTAGCTGACTATCTCGAAGAACAATTTATGCCAAACAGATCACCCCGCGACATTAATTTTGTGTATGATGTATGTTATGAAATACGTGACTGGTTAAATGCGCCCACGGCCCGTGAAAGTACGCAACTTGCTACTCCTGCGGAAGTTAACGAGATTATGAAGAAATTAAAAGTAAAAAAGGCACCCGGACATGACTCTATTAACAACCAAGCATTAAAGAAAATACCTAATAACTGCATTACGAAATTTAAAAGTATAATAAATGCGTGCCTATACAAATTACTTTCCACAGAAATGGAAGCTAGCTAAGGTTATTTTGCTTCCAAAACCCGGAAAAGACGCAGCCAAGCCCGAAGGATACAGGCCAATTAGCCTTCTCTCCGGGTTTGGAAAATTGTATGAAAGAATCATTTTGAATAGACTGAAGACGCATCTCAGTATACTTCCCCCAGAGCAATTCGGTTCGATAAAACATTATCGACGACGAAGCAACTAGTGCGTCTGGTTGAGTTTTGTGGTGACGCGATACATAAGAAGCAGACGATAGCCATCCTTGTGCTGGACGTGGCGAAAGCCTTCGACCGCGTCTGGCATGAGGAGCTCATTTATAAATTGATTCACCAAGGATTAAAAAGAGAAATGGTGCAATTAATTGCATCCTTTATTACCAATCGCTCTTTTATTGTATCCATTGGAAAAGAATATTCTAGTCAGAGGAAAATTAACGCAGGAGTCCCCCAGGGGTCCATTTTAGGGCCCATTTTATATCTTCTTTACGTGGCAGACTTCCCGAGGACGGATCTTAGAAATAATTATTTCTTAGGCTGCTATGCAGACGACACGGCCTTGGCTGTGAAGTCTGCAAACCCCAATTATGCTGTCATAAAGCTACAAGATCAAATGCAAGCGTTAGAAAGCTGGTGCACATGTTGGCGGATTTCGATAAATGCTTTGAAATCACAGCTACTCATTATTCGACGCAAGCAGAGGAAGATCCCAGTTCAACAGAAGCTTTTCCTTTTTGGTGTTCAAATTCCACAGGTCAAGCAAGCAAAGTATTTAGGGTCATACTAAACGAACAGCTAAATTGCCATGATAATACCTCTAATATTCGTAAAAGGGCCTATGGAGTAATCAACAATTTAAAATGCTTAATAGGTAAATTTTCGAGCTTGGACTTGAGGAGAAAAAGACTTGTCTATACCTCTACAATACGACCGATTTTGACATATGCTTCGCCGGCCTGGTCGACGATTCAACGTAAAGACTTGCACAAGCTACAAGTTATACAGAACACTGTCCTAAGAATTATCACCAACACACATTACTTTGTTAGTAATGCTACCCTCCATCGGGACTTAAAAATAGAGACCATTAAGGAGCATATACCCAGGCTGAACAGGCAATTTTTCGATAAAGAAATGGATTGTAAGCATATGAGAGATCTAAATACGTTCAGTTATGAAACTTTAGCAGAGGATGCAGAGGTCAGATCGTTAGCGGCTCACCTCTCTTGTGACTCAAACTTCCCCACTTAGGTTGTACAATGGTTTTTGTACATAGTGAATTCTGTATATATTTTTGTATGTATTGTATTTTATTTTCATGACATTGACTTGTATTTTCATTATATTAAATAAATTTGTATTGTGTTTGTTTTTTAGGTTTTCCCTTTCACCTGATGATTACAAGCCACTCGTCCTGTCCATACTCGTTTGCGCGTTTTTTCTCGCGGCCGTGATGTTGGCCCCCCTTTCCTCCTCCTAAATTCTTTGTCACACCGACAAATTGATGATGTATTTACGTGAAGCGCCTTAGGGCTTATACTGATTGAGCCAGAAACGCGGTCCTCAGGACTGCACTTTGGCTATAGATTGCTCAGTCACTCAATCAGTCAGTCAGTCCATTTTGTGGAACATTCGGAGGGTTGCCTTCATAGGTGAAGGGTGAGCGAGCCACCGCTCCGTGATATTATTAACGCTTGAGTGAGCATGCCACGTGCTGCACCATTTTCTTCGACGAAGCGATTTTTACGTACTCTCTCTTTGATGATTATTATAAAAAGAGCATTTTTAAATGCTACAAGGTTTGTAATTGATAACTGTCGAGTAACAGATTATTATTTTTATATATTTTTAGAATATTTTTGAGTTAGGAGAAAAATTTTAATTTGACTTTTGTACTCACGCGAGTCTTGCATAACGCTTGATTGCTGGTTTGAGTTTTAGATAATTAAGGATACCTGCAGTAAATTTTTATTTTTGCGCTGGATTTCTGGTTTATATAGTTACTCCTAAGCTTTCCCTGTCAGGGGATTGTCAGGAGCCTTATAAACCCCCGCTTGCTCATCTCCCTGCTAAGACGCCTTTGTGCGGGTTTGGTTGCAGGGCGCAAATTTTGCGTTTTCGGGGGCTGCGTTTGTTATTTTCTCTTCGGTCATGGACAGAATTAGGCTTGTATTTGAGCAATTAGTTGATGAGCTTGAGCATGAACGTTGCGACACTGGCGCGCTTTCCATTCAGAAGGAAAGAGATTACAATTTCTATGTACATATGCTTACTTGCATTTATGCATACTTAGCTGATGCAGATAACACTGATAGTAAATTACAGATTAGTAAACCAGTAAAAATTTTGGATAAGGATTCGGATTTAAAAAATAGTGATAATGAGCGTTCACGCAGTCCGATCACTTTACAGGACAATGACAGTAGCACAGAAAACGAGACACCGCTAGATCATGATTCTAGCTCCGAGGAAGAATATTTTGCTAAACGAAGGGGAGACCAAACTACCAGAACTAGGGTGGCTGAACCACCAAATAAAAAATTAAGACAGGATAAGGAAGTAGTTAGCAATGAAAATTTTCCTCCTTTACCACCGCGTAAAGAGCAAACACATGATGAGGCTAATAAGAAGTTAAGTATGAAAAACAAAAGCACAATTGAGGATAATATTCCAAAACAAAGTAGTAGTGAATTATCACAGCGAAGTAGCACACATAAACAGGATTTGACTATTCAGAATGAAAATTCTGGTACATGTAATTACACTAATGATGAAATGGACACTACACCAGTTGATGATAATGCAGAGGCGGCTAATAATGCTGCTAAGGGTAAAAATCAAATTATGGACGCGGACTTTGTCCCAAAACAGAGGATACCGCCTATTACCGTTAAGGTAAATAATCAAGAAAAATTTACGACAGACTTTTATTCAAAGAAACATTGATGTGCATGGTAGAAATACTTCTAAAGGTATTAAGATATTCCCTAAAATACTGATGATTATCGTGTATGCGTTCGCTTATTCAGAGCAGCTAATGTTGAACATTTCTCGTTCATGCTGCCACAAGATCGAGACATTAAAGTGGTCATTCGTGGCCTAATGCAGGATACAGAAACCTTCGCAATGTTATCGTTGTCAGGGGTTCCATCATACCCAGACTGGATGTTTTTACTCACCTAAATGTGTAAAGTGTGCGAGTGACCATTTATCATATGAGTGCCCTAATAAAAACAAGGAAATCCCCCCCCCAAATGTGTAAACTGCCTCGAAGCACATACCTCGAATTTTCGAGGTTGCGCGAAATTCCCGAAGAAAAAAGTAGAAAAATCAAAGACATACACCAGTAGAGTTGTGGAGAGTAAGAGTTTTGCTCAGGCTCTCTCTACTGGGTTGTACTCAGAACAAATCACTGAAGCTCGTAAAATTTTCGCCGATCTGGCAGAGCTTGTTAATGTTATTAAAAGCTCCGGCTTTTTGCTCTCAAAACAAATTCAACAAGCAAAGGGAATAATTGAAGCAGCTCCGAAATCTGGTGATCATAATGGCCAGGAACAGTAATAAAAGAGCACCCATCAGAGCAGTCATATGGAATTCGCATAGCATTCTTCAAAAAATCATGGATTTTCAAAATTTCCGCACCTCGCACGAGGTGGATGTAGCCATGGTGATAGAAACTTACGCTACGCCGTGTAAGAATATACGCCTTAGCAATTATCGTGTCTACAGATGCGATCGACTGAGTCATAGGGGTGGGGGAGCCGCGGTTTATGTACGCAACTCCTTTCAATCGTGTTTGATTTCCGAGACCAGATTGAATTCGCATGAAAGAGTTACGGTCTCTGTACTACTGCCTTAATTAGGGACTATCTATTTTACAGCAGTATATAATGCTCCTTGTGCACAGCTTACGGAAGAAGTATTAAATGATATGTGCTCAGATAATCACCAGTTTATTGTAGCCGGTGACCTTAATGCTAAAAATAAAGAGTGGGGATGCCGACAAACTAACAGTAACGGAAAAATACTTTATAATTTTATTAATAATTATCCTGTAGCAACAGAAGTGCCTTCAGAGTATACTTATCGACCAGCTGATCTAAGCAAGGCGGAAATCTTGGATATTCTATTAACGAATACTTCGTTTCCGATGACAATTGAAGTTCTACACGAACTTACGTCCGATCACTTGCCCGTGCTTCCTACCGTTGGGGTTGCAAGGGGCAGAATTGTTGATAACATAAGACTCACAGACTGAAACTTGTATAAAGATAGTCTGCAGGTGAACCCCCCAAGCATGAATACATTGAAGACGACGAAAGATGTAGATAACGCTATTGAGGTATTCACGACGAGAATCAACTCGGCTATTGATAATGCTTCCAAGTTTATTGATAAGGATCAGTTTGAAAATTTTCTTCCTAAGAGCATAAGAGATCTCATTGTGGAAAGAAATAAACTTCGTAAGAGGTGGCATTTAACTTGGAGCACCAACATTAAAAAAGAATGGAACAAATTAAATAGAATAATTAAAAAGAAAATTACTGAACATCGTAATACAGTTTGTGAAGAAAAACTGTTAAATTTAAATCCAGCAGACGGCTCTATCTGGCGGCTTGTGAAAAATCTAAAGAGAAAGCCTTGTAGTAGTAGGCCGATTTATACGGATAATTTTGTAGCTACCTCAGATACTGACAAGGCACAAATATTTGCTAACCACCTAGAAGAGCAATTTATGCCTAATAGAGAACCGCGTAATATTGACTTTGTATATGAAATTTGTTACTTTGTCAGAGATTGACTCAATGCGCTTACGGCTCGTAACATTACCAAATTTGCTACGCCAATGGAGGTAAAGGAATTTATAAGGAAACTTAAGATTAGGGATGCGCCGGGATATGATTTAGTAAGCAATACAGCCATCAAAAATATGGCGGATAATTGTATTGCAAGATACATAAGTTTGATTAATGCCTGCCTCAATTTAAGCTACTTTCCCGTCGCATGGAAGCATGCGAAGGTGATTTTACTTCCCAAGCCAGGGAAAAATCTTACGAAGCCGGATGGGTACAGGCCCATTAGTTTGCTTGCCGGTTTGGGCAAAATCTTTGAACAGATCGTCCTTAATCGACTTAGACCGTACCTAACAGTGTTACCTCCAGAACAGTTCGGTTTTAGAAGACAGTTATCCACTACGAGGCAATTAGTGAGATTAACGGAATATTGCGGAGACGCACTGCATAAAAGACAAAATGTTGCCCTCCTCATGCTGGACGTGGAGAAAGCTTTCGACCGTGTCTGGCATGAGGGGCTTATCTATAAATTGATAAAGTTCAATCTTGACAGAGAGTTAATACTTCTAATTAATGCGGACGACACGGCCTCGGCCATTATGTCCGCTAACGCAAAGCATGCAGTTCGCAAGTTACAAGAATTAATCCCAGCAGTGGAGAATTAGTGCCAGCAATAGCGAATTTCTATAAATGCACAGAAATCAAATTTACTTATTATTCGAAGAAGAAGTAGGAATACTCCTGTCCGGGAACAAATTAGATTATTTGGGGAGATTGTCCCGCAAGTCAGCAGGGCAACTTACCTTGGTATCACCCTGAACGAACAACTTAAATGGTCGGATCACATAACTAATGTAAGAAGTAAGGCATATGCGGTCTATAACAGATTGAAACCTCTCTTAGGTAAATTCTCTACTTTGGATTTGAAAAAGAAAAGACTTGTTTAATTAACAACCATCAGGCCGATCCTTTCTTACGCAGCACCAGCTTGGTCTACGATGAATGACAAAGATATTCATAAACTGCAATTGATTCAAAATAAAGTAATGCGTGAGATGACAAATGCTCACAGATATGTGAGTAATATCACTCTTCATCATGATTTGCAGCTCCCCACTCTTAGAGAATATTTCCACAAGTTCAATAGTAAATTTTTCAAGAAAGCTTTACTCTGTGAGCACCTGAATTCAATCAACGTATTTAATTATATACTTCTCTCGGGAGATGAAGAATTAAGACCCTTTGCGGCTCACCTCACCCGTGACTCGAATTCCCCAACCTAATTAAAGCGTATTGTAAGGTTTTAGTTAAACTAACAAAGTTTTATTTTAATTTAAATCTTTCTATCCCTTCTCATTTTCAACTTCACGTTCGAAGAAGCGCACGTTTTCAGCTTTATGCTAATTTGAAGTGGAGCCAAGTTATATTTAAACGAAAGGTAGAAACCTCTCAATGTGAGAGAGCTTTTAGTCTCAGATCACGGTCACTCTATTCGACGCTCGCCTGACTAGCTAGCATTTAAATTCTAAGCCACAGTGCTTTCACGCGATTGCTTATTGAAATAAATCCAAGTGCGTCAGTATTAGTAAATCTTGCTACGCACCATTTAGTTTAGAGGCCAACCTCGCGTTATAGCTCGGTGAGCGACGACTGTTTAATTTCTAATTAGTTTTAGTTTAAATTATTTGATTGTTCATTTCAGACCCAAGTGTGGTCTTTACTTTCTGTATCCCTCCCGAGTTGGGAAGTGGTTTGTAAATAATAGTGATTTAATAAAAGAGAATTTTAAATCCCTTTCAAGTGCAGTTATTCTACCACTTAATCACAGTATTCCACCACAGAACATAGCTGCATTCAACTCCCTGTTCCAGATCAGGACTTTAAGCTGTCTGGAAGATGTTTTCTAAGAATATACACCGAAAACTCAGTCCTGACACTGGCGCCCGAAGAAAAATAAGAGGATGACCTGAAAGACAAGAAGACGAACCTGAGATACCTGCAGTACCTGTGCAGAATCCTGAGATAGCACCTCCTGGCCTAGAAGGATTTGGCTACATCGTACAAACCATGCGGGGAGCTATGAAGCCAGCAGCAAGTTTTCAAGGCAAGACAGCCGTAATTAATTTCCTGGAAAAGCTAGACTCCCACTTCATGCTACATCCAGTTCATGAATTTCAGAAAGTCGCTCTTGCTACCAGTGCTTTGAAGGGCCAAACGCTAAATTGGTTCAAGTGTATTGGAAAGAATCTCTTGGGAGAACCGAGAAGTCCCACATATACTTATGAAAATTTCACAAATTCCTTGGTGAAAGCATTTCCTATAGTACGAGATCGAGCCAGACTGGAGGCGGAACGTTTTAGTCGCTATCAAGAAAAAATAGAAGATTTGTCAAATTTTATTTTGAGGAAAATTCAAGTTTTCAAGCTTTTGTATGGAAGTCGCACGGATCCTGAAATTATTCAAATTATACTTCCTAGGCTACTGCCCCAAGTTCAAGATTTCATCGAGCTAAGAAATCCAACGACGTTAGACAGGCTATTTGAGCTCCCCGTACAATTTGAAAGCCGAAGAACAGCAGACAACGAACGACGTCGCCAATTCGAGCGAAGAAGTCAGTGGAGTTCGCCAAGACCCCAGCAGAAGGAAAACCAGAGTTACGGGAATAAGGTTAAGCAATGGCCGAAGAAAGATGTATCTTCTAAATCGAGCGGCGAACGAAGAGAATTCAATAGAAGAACAAGCAAAGATGCCGAGGGCAACCAGAATAAGAAGAATTTAAACTAAGATGGATTTTTTGGAGGAAGGTGAAGAAGTCCGAAGTAGCGCAAAACTCTTCCACAATAAATTTAAACACGGTGGTCGTGAAAAATTTGAGTTTACCGAGGATTGAAGTTCTAATTAACCCTTAGCCTGTCGAGTTGTTTTCTGCAAATACCTTTAAAACTGTCGCTAAACTTTTAACCCAACTCCTCCTAAAATGCCGCTAAAATAACACTGAACTTTCGAAAAATGCTAGCAACTTTTGTTAGTTGTTTTCCCTCCCAGAATTTTGGATCAAAGATTCCGCCTAATTGAGATGAGATTGCTCCATAAACATTAGTAGCTGCGAGCTGTCAAGAGCGTTGAAAAGAATAGCTTTTCCCCGACTGACCGTGGGAGTGCGGTAAGGTAAATGGCCAGCAAGTGTTCAACTCATCAACATTTCATGAATAGATTTCAGAACTACAAAACTTAAAAGTTTTCTTTCATACAGATATCTTATTTTCAAACATATTGCTTTTAAAATTTTAAATGCAGTAGAATATTTATTAGTTAAACTATTGCATATGCAACAAATCTGAAATAAAAAACTTCGGTTTTTAGCTTTATCTTGGATTGAGAATTCACACCTAGATTTGAATTGCCTTAATATTTTTTTTAATATAAAGAACTGAAAATTCTAAATCTCCTAATTTCATTTGAAATTTAGACAATTGTTAGCCAGTTTGTTTTGGCATTTTGCGTTGGTTCACTATAAAAAGATTTTAGTGTAACTAAATAATAAAAACTATATAAAAAATTTCACTATAAAAATTTTTAGTATAACTGACTTTTATAGTATATTTCAAAAAAAAAAAAAGAAACTACTGTGAAAGTCTGAATCACTTTTCAAATCTCTGCCACCAAATATGAGTCCTGCGTTATATTTAGAGAAACTAAATAATGAAGAATCTGTATGAATGTATGTTTCTCGCATTGTGAAAAAAACAACGGTACCTAGAGACATCAAATTTTTAATAACGTAGTCCTTCGCTCGAACATGGGCATCTGGAAGGCCAAATTTGGAATTTGTTTCATTATCTATTTGATATTTTGTAAAACTTAAACGAATTTTGATTAACAAACTCAACGATTTCAAAACAAGCAAGGCAAAGCTGTACGAAAAAAAAAATTATCTCCAGCGCGCGAGACTGTAAATTCGAAAGATATACTCTTTTTAAATATTTCTGATATTGCTGTTGAATTGAGTTTTATGGTTTAAGAACATGATATTTAATAAATAAAGGTAACACATAAAACGTTACGAAAACGCCGCCTTGGGCGTAATACAAAATCTGAAAGCCTTCAGATTTATTATTATTATTATTATTATTATTTTGCTTCTCTAAAAAGTTCTTAAACTTGTTATTGATTGCTCATTACGATAGTGCAGATTTGCATAGGTTTTCTCTTCCGTTTTTAGAACAATAATTTCACATATCTTTCAATTTCATTTTACAACATCCGTTTACTAGACGTTTCGTCTGCCGTATCTTTCAGCTTTCGTCACGTCATGGTCTTAGCAGAAAATTACATTCTAAACCTGGGAAATGAATTCTTGGCTTCATTCCTTAGGCAAAATATTAAACAAATCATCAAAGGAATAACTAATATCCAATTTGCAAAAAAAAAAAAAAAAATTGTAAGCTTTCAGTAAAAAAAGGGCAGTGTTATTAATGCTTAAATAATTCTTAAATGCTTAATACTCAAAGCCAAATGAAAGACAGTTTGGCGCGAGACGTTTATAAATTCTTGCCTCCACTAAATTAGTTCTAATATTTAAATTAATTGTAGCAGAAGTAATAAATATGTCGATAGTTCTTTCATTGATCTACGTTTTTCCCAGCCACTGAAATTAAAATTCTTCCTTTTAATAAAACAATCGCTTTAAGGGAATTTCTTGATAATTAAAGACTACAAAATTGTTAATTGTATCCGTAAAGCTCTCCAAAATATCACGCCCATTATTCATAAAACTGATATCATTTAAATGTGGTTCAGCAATGAGATACTTATTAGATTTAATTTGTAAAACAAATATTTTCCAATTTTAGAACGGCCGCAAGCATTGAGACGAATCTTCTCATAGTAATTTATTTGCATAATGCTATGAAAAAAGTATATTCGCTGTTAAAAATCCATAATTTGAACATTTCTCTCATGCAGTATTTTAAATAGAATGAGAGTAAAAATATTTATCGTCTACCGGAATGAGTACTTGAACTAATAAATTTAGTTCTGTAGTATTAATATTGTCCTTTAAAATATTAGTGATTTTTTTGTGTACTAATTTAGAGCATATTATGTTTGTATTAAATATAGCACATGCGTATATCTCACATTAATGAAGGAAATAATTTAGTTATTTCAAACTAATTAAGAACAACAGCAGACAAGGAGGAAAAGAAGAGCGAACGAGATTTGTCACAGTTCTTACTACGGATCTACACCAGGGACGAAGGGAATAATTATTAACAATTAAACATTCACGACAATTGTGGCCAAGGAAGTGAATACTATACACCTCATATTGCTAACAAGACTTAAAAAAATAAACAAAAAAATAAAGTATTTATAGTTTGAAAACATCAGATTGTTGCCCGATGTTTCAAATCAAAGTTTACAACTCAAATTAAAAAAATAATACTAATATAATACAAGCTTTTACTTCCTTCTTCTTTTAAATAATACGGCAGCCTACTCTTGCCAATTGATAAAATTAAATATATTCTGTTTACTCAGAAAACCAAATAAAATTAAAACTAAAATCAAAAAGTATTCCAATTTTGTAAAATCCAGCGATTGTTTCTGTACTTCTTTATGGTAAAACTGTTATAAGGAGAAAAACATCAAATTAGTTAAAAAGTCTACTACAGTTTAATCAAAATTTAAAAAAAGAAGTAGATATGATCGTTTTTCAATCTATATATTATTATAAAATAATAGTCATCATGTTTTTTGCGGGGAGATGTAAGATGATAGCATACATAAAAGTTAAAGTAGGAATTTTGCAACTGACCGTTATGATAAGATATTAGAAACCTACCTTATGTATGACACTCATGGTACGAAGAAACACTTATTGAAAAATGTTGCTAAAAAGTCCAGATAAAATGGCTTTCTGAATTTACTTTTGCTGTATTGAGCAACGATTTTTTTTAATAATATCGAAGATAAATAAAACGTCTTATGCATCGCAGAGAAATAAAAACATGCTCTCGAATTTTTTTTATTAATAATGGACAGGATTTATCGCTAGATGAAAATATTAACATTTCTTCCAGGTGTTTAAACAATAGATAGCAGTATATCAAAGTCTTTGTCTTCTAAAATTAGTTTATTTATTCTTAATATTACGAATGTTGCTGTTACTCTCTCTCCTATGAAAGAATACATCCCTGGCCAGGGCTGAGTTCATTCATGAGATTAAAATATCACGATTAAACAGATAAAATATTAAACATCGAAAACTTTCAGTTCCTACCGATTTTTGGACAAGGGCAAGCTTATTAGCAACTTTAGCCAGCACGATGAAGGAAAAAAATCATTTTTTTAAATATCAAATAGGTGAGAAAATAATTACCTATTTCGGTATTAATAAAAAAGGTTAGTTCCTTCTATTGTCTTATAATTTTTTTTTGAAAGTCATAGCAAAAATGTTTGTTCTTTAAAATAATCTCCACACATTAAGAAACAATTTTTTTCTTATATTGCATTTTTCTTTTGCTATGGAAAAGTACACAAAAGAGGGATGCTTTCGTGAAGGGTTTTCTAAACAAAACTGCTCCGTATCCTCGTTACACATAGAAAAACCTAGAAAACGTCCCTGCAGCCAGCCTGTTTGCTAGGATTCGAACCCGGTTTGAACTATCAGGGTTCAGCGACATTCCCGCTCTGTCACTGGTCTGCCTTTTTTCTTCAAAGGATTTTCGGCAAATAATTCCCCTTATGTATTATTTTTAACATTTTAAATACTTGATATTCTTATTTTTCTAATGCATTTCTAAAACTTACGTAATTAGCAAATTTCATTAAACGTTTAGTTTTTATGATCTTTATTATCTCTTTCCACTACTACATTTTATATCTTTGGTTCTCAGAAAAGTGAAGGCGTCCAAGGCAATCCTTATGTTAGAAAAACTAAGAAACATAGTTCCTCTCAAAGGAATTAAGTGATGGGCATATTTTGATGAATATAAAAAAAGAATAAAGGAAATCTGCAAAAGATCACTGCTAAAAATAATTATTTTGTAAAGAAAGTCAATATTTATTAAATGATAACATGAACAGAAATTGTTCACAAATATCTGCTGCGTGTGATGAAGTTATTGTTAGACAACGAAGAAATGTAGATAAAAATTGCTAGTTGGGCAATTAATATAGCTTTTTACAAAATGCTAAATATTACTCTCATGACATAATTTTGAAAGTCACTTTTTTTTTTTACGTTAAGTACATTTTTTTTTCAACAGATAATTACTATTTTCTGTCTT
This sequence comes from Stegodyphus mimosarum, assembly GCA_000611955.2. Taxonomy (NCBI): domain Eukaryota; kingdom Metazoa; phylum Arthropoda; class Arachnida; order Araneae; family Eresidae; genus Stegodyphus; species Stegodyphus mimosarum. Next base: position 16,273 of record KK117695.1, read on the forward strand.
AAAATATCTATTTTTCTCACAAAGGTTGTAGGGTTTCGAATTTTTTTAGCTCTCTGTTTTATACTCTTAATGCTAGCATAGTATTTGAAACTGTAATGGAAAAAAAAAGAAACTGAAAATAGGTGCATTACATTCACTTTTCAATCTTATTCTTTCGTAAGCATAAATGTTTTGGTACAACTGTTTCTAAAATCTTTCCTGATCACTTATAGAAGCTATGCTGTTAAAAATGGTTTACTGGGCCTGATTTAATTTGCATTATCCTTTCAATGAAAGCCAAAGCCCCAAAATATATCTGCTTAACATTTTAAAGCTGTTACGAATTTGAATGTTTTTTGAGTTATGTGAATAAACTGAAACTCTTTTACGAATATCATTACTTTTATATGGGTAAGCATTTTTGTTTTGAATGAAAACATTTTGTAAAAGCCACGAGTTTAATTGCCGCTAGGGCGATATCCAATTTGCTCATTTGTGAGCTCGATTCCTTATATTTCAAATACAGATTGTACAAATTCTTAATGAAGCTATTAAAACTTTCAATATCATTATTATAACCCTGATTTATGGGATTAAATCTCGTTTTACTGTTATTTTTCTCTGTCGATTTTGCAGTTGTAGAATTCGAGGCAGCGATGGCTGCGTATGATCCTTCGCTATTTGTTTGGTTGCTTGCTTCTAGTTCGTTTGGTTCCAATTCATCTATAACTTTTGAGGCGGGATTTTTCATCGCGCTTGACATAATTCTTTTATTTTCAATATGTTTCTTCGTATGCTGAGAATTCCCCGGTCTACGAGGACAAAGTTCACTGCAGGCCGGATGGGAGCCATTACACAGCACACACTGCGCCGCAAATTCTGTCTTATCTTTATACGGACAGTCGTGAGACTTATGTTTTTCAGTACATCTTACACAACGAGGTTCATTATGACATGCGGTCTGAGTATGCTCGTACCGCTGGCAATTGAAACGTTGCGTCGGTCAGGGCCTACCGCCGTAAGATTTAATAGTTATTTTGGTGTCGAATAAAAATCTGATATCCCAGATTTTCTTCCCTTCATCTATCTGTATGTGGAGTTTCCACGTAAAAAATCGGCAACTGCGTTGCGTCTCCATCACGCATACGCGTGATTGACTTAACTTTAATTACTGGACTGTTCTTGGATTCTATCTCATACTTTATTTCTTCCGGCTCGTAGTCTACTGATAATAGTCTGATAGTCTACTGATAACAGTCTATTGCATTTGTCCGAATTCAAAACGAACGTATGAAAAGGGATACATTTATTCTCTAACTTCTCCTGCACTTTTCGGTAATCCTCAACTGAACTGAGCTTGATTACGAAATCGCCTGCCTCATTTTTGCATTCCATCTTTTCAATCATTAACCTTTCTTTTAAATCTTTTCTTAGCTCCTTAACATTAATTGTTTTGGTTATCACCAGCGGCGGTATCTTTCCAGCGTATTTTTTAGGTTGCGTGAAAACTGGCGGAGGTATAGCATAATCATGTACCATTTTTGCGTTATCATCTAATTTTTCCTCTTGTAGGGAATCAAACTTGTTCGTGGCCACTAATGGCGGATATTCATCATCAAAGGAGTTTGCAAGTTTACGTGCGCGTTTTTTCGTAGCGGGCACATCCTACCAATCTTTTTCAGAATTTAGCTTCTGCACATTTTCGATCGCCTTATTAACTAAAGCCATACCATCATCTCATAAAACTAGGTCTTGTAATTTCTGAAATTCATCCTGCAAAGAGTTCATCATTACAATGGAAGAGACACACGCCAATGTGACAATCAAATTCGCTAAGACAACCTTGTAGCTGCCCTCGAAATCGATTGAGTGTTTTTAGTGAATGTACGCCAAATACAAGGTTGTGTTAGCGAATTTGAGTTCATCATTCTCTGATGATCATCGGTGCCGTTACCAGACTCCCTAACAGTCCTAAGTTCGGCTATATCATGTGGAAGTTGGCAATATCGTTGGAAAAGTGCAAGAATGGATCCTGGAGGACCCTCCATGCTTTCTCGAACGTCACCTGTCCTATCATTTATCTTAAAGCCCTTAGTTAAGTTGAAAGAATTACAAAGGAGAACAAGCTTGAAAATTTGTACTCAACCAAAGAAGGTAGAGCATCCAATAATCCACTAAAATCGTGTATCCACAATCGTGTAATCCACACAGACACAAATTCAAAAATGATGAGGTTTTTCAAATTTTATCAAAAAACTCAGCAATTAAAAATTTGCTAAGAAACTTTAAAAATTCAAATACTATAATAAATCTAAAACCATGTGTAAAGCAATTAAGCAAAAATGGAGAATTTAGGGAAAACTTCTCAGGTTGCGTATTGATCGTCACGTGACTATTTTACTTAGCTTCTTGAACGAGGTTAATCGTGTCCCGTCACCACCAAGTAAACTATTTAGGTGTTTATCTCGATCAGAAGTTTTCAAATTTCATGCTAATTATATCAAAGCACAACGTGCCTTGATGAGCATTTACTCTTTAATGTGCAAATATTCCAAGTTAAATATCAACACTAAAAGAACACTCTATCTACAGGCAATCCGACTCATAATTCTATATGCCGCCCCGGCGTGGGCAGCTACTGCACGTTCAAACAAAGCAAAGCTTCAAAGGTTTAAGAGTAAAACTCTCAGATTCCTATCTAACTCTCCGTGTTTCGTTAGGAACACTGTCATCTATAATCCTCTAAAGATTTTACCATTAGATGCCGAATTACTAAAGATAAAATTCAAATTCTACGAAAAATGTGAATCCTCCACTCACGAAGTTATTAAAAACATAGGGGAGTATGACTATCTAATCGGACAGGCGCATAAACGGCCCATAATGTTAGATGGTAGTCCTTGTATATATTTTATTATTTTCAACTATTTAATCTAGATTTTTTTTTCATCTTATTATAGACTTTGCCCGGTACTAAGGCTATTGACTTTATCATCATTAAATTCGTATATCACGTGACAATCTACTTCCCTATAAGCATTAAGATATAAATACTTTCGCCTCAGACGAAAGCACAAAAATTTCTCGGACTTGTATACATTATTTTCTATTTTTACTGTACGTTACTGCGTCAAATCTACGATAATGTGTGAAAGATATGCCATTGCGAAAAGATATGCCTGACGATATCTAATTGCTATTATTGCTCATCCAACGAAGACTCCATCCGTGGCCGATTGATGGCACCTCGCCTGATCAACTTCTACTGAAGACTTCGCACTTTTATTATAAGTGCACAGGATTTTTCCATTTTTATGGAATTTAACGAACTTTCACAGGAGAATGATAAACATGTAGCGGTAAAGGCCCTCGGGTCGAACACCACTTAACGAATGATGATCTCCGAACGAAGTTAGAAGTTTGTTTCCTACTTGATCGGAGAGGAAACAATCGGATTATTATGCAACATGCAAATAAATTTATTATTACGTAAATAATTAATATGAACTGTTGTTATTGAGGGATTTATTTTATTTAATTATTATACAGCGACTTACATTATTATATAATATAAATCTAATGTTAATATGTAAATAATTATTATACTCATGTCCATAAATTAAGGATAATGCAAAACCAGGCAAAGGAAGAGTTAGAAGCAAAACAAATTTGACTTATTTCTAAAGCTTATTTATTAAACAAAAGGTAAAGAACAAAAAAGATGATTATGTGTTTGATATTATTAAAAAAATTAGCGATTTTGTTCCCTGGAGCAAATTACAAAAAAAACCTATATACAAAAAACCAATATTACATGGTTGGTATGATTGTTAATACATTGCATGTCTCCCAGACGATGCAATACAGCCTGTACAACGCCTAGGCATGTTGAGTATCAAATTATCGATCTGATCTTGGGGGATACTACACCACTCAAAAAGCAATACTCTACGAAGTTCCGGTAGCCATGTAGGAGGAGGTTGACGGGCTGCAACCCATCGGCCAAGCATGTCCCACACGTGCTCAACTGGATTCAAGTCCGGTGAGAATGCTGGCCAGTCCATACAGTTGATATAATCCGATTCAAGGCATTCTCTTACGATGTTTGGACGGTGAGGACGGGCGTTGTCATCCATAAACGCAAATTGTGCGCCCATGGCGCCCCGAAACAAACGTACATGTTGTTCCAGAATGACGTCCCGAAAGATTTGGCTTGTCATGGTTCCAATTTGAACATGCAGGTCAGTTCTGGAACCCAGACGAGCCAAATGAGCACTCCACCCCAAACGAGCACTCCTGCACCACCGTAACGGTATCGTTCAATGATGTTTTCTTGGTGGTAACGGGTACCTGGAGCTGTCCATATGAAAGTTCGGCGAGAATCAGACTGCAAGCTAAACCTGGACTCGTCGGAAAACATCACACAAGCCCACTGTTGCGGTGTCCACAATGCATGCTCTCTACTCCAGGCTAACCGCAGGCGACAGTGAGTTGCAGTAAGTGGAACGCATCTGACAGGTCTACGAGCACATAGGCCAATCTGCCCTAAGCGTCTGTACACGGTCTGCCTTGAAATTGTCGTACCAGTGACTGAAGAGAGCTGACGAGATAGGTCCGAGGCTGTGCTCCGCCTGTTTCTTTTGGCAGTAACTGCCAAATACCGGTCCTCATTCGGCGTTGTAACTCTGGGGCGATCTGTGCTGTAACGTCTACTCACTTTACCATCATCTTGGAATCGTTGCCAAAGCCTGGAGATGACACTCTGGGCAATTCCAAGTTCGTCTGATGCTTCCAGTTGGGTACGAGCACATTCCAAACGGCCGATAATTCTACCACGTAAAAAATCACCCAAATGCGTCCTTTGTGTCATAACTATTCGGTTATTGCACTGAAATGCTTGTAAAGCGCCTGCGAACAATTTTACTTCTTTGCCTGTATTTCTTATATATCACTTTCGTCATTGTGACGCACCATGGGTGCCATCTTGTTACTTCCTGAAATTTGGATATGATTCTTGAAGATGTGTGTAGTGATTTTAGAGGTGATATATTTATTTTAGAGTTCGATTTCCGCGTGACTCCGAATTATCCCTAATTTATGGACATGAGTGTATTTTATTTAATTATTATATTATATAATTTTTATTATGTAATCTAATGTTAATACGCAAATAATTATTATATGAGTGATTTATTTTATTTAATTATTATATTAGAAAATTATTCTATAATATAACGAACGTGTTATTATTATAATTATTAGTATAAATGTACGCGTTACGCAGAACTCGTGGACGACAATCATGACATTAGTAATAACATAATCACACAAATTGTTATGTAATTATTATATTAAGCAATTATTATATAATATATCTACTATGTTCACAGATACACAAATAATTTTTATTATGTATTGTTATGTAATAATTTATTATATTAAGCAATTATTGTGTAATATAGCGATACAAAATTTAATTACAAATTGTGTAATGAGTACGTGTACATGACTAATGAGTATATGCGTAATGAGATGATCGTGCCTACCATTATATAATTAATTATTTATTATTATTAATAGTAGCAGTATAAATGTACCCATTACGCAGAACTGATGGATATAACAATCCCTTCATTAATAATCACACAAAGCCACGCACTTAGACAGAACTCGTAGACATGACAAACAACCTCATTATTCAACTTTTATGTAATATTTCTATAATTATTCATATTACTAAAGTCATATGATTCATTAGTAGTGTGTAATTAATCAGTTCTCTTTCTAAAGGAAGCTGGTTTCTATACACATGAAGGAAACCAAAAAAACGCTCTTGCCACAGCATGTTAGCGGGATTCTGACCGAACTACCAGTGCTCAGACACTTTACCGCTCGGCTGCTGATGACCTCTTCATTAATAATCATATCACGCATTTAGACAGAACTCGTGGACATGACAAACAACCTAATTATTCAACAACTATATAATATTTCTATAATTGCTCACATTAAGTCATATGATTCATTAGGAGTGTGTAATTAATTAGTTCTCTTTCTAAAGGAAGCTGGTTCCTTAATGCAATGCACTTACAAGCTACAGCATGCACATATTGGTGAAATATTTAACCATTCTTCAAAAGCTGCGAACAAGAAGAATTTGAAGGTGGTCAGATGAAAGACAGAACATTTCACAGGAACCAAATGTAAAAATAAAACACTTAATAGTACAAAATAAACATGGACTAATAAGTATAAACATATCTGACACATTTTCATGAACCCATGAGCAAGAAAAAAGGTATTTATGTATTAAAGCAATGACATTAGGACAATTTTTTGATTTTTTACAGATGAAATGCTAAAATTTACTTATCAGGTGCAAGATGGTGGTTTTTGCAACTTAATTTCAGAAAGATTCTCAAACTGTTGATATGTATTTCAAGTTGTTAAACATTATTAATATACGAAAAGAAAATATCCTTGAAAAGAAGAATTTGAATTATTAAACAAGCAAGGCATTAAGAAAAACAATTACATTCTCCTTCAAATCATTTTGTAATTATTTTGTACATTTCTTTTAGATAATTACACAATGATCTGTTTTGGTCTAAACATTGGGAAACTGCTGCGAATTAGATTCATGCAGCATATGGCTATTGAAGAAAAACATTTCCTTGTTGTTCCATTTAGAAAATTTTCAGCAAAATTGTAATCCATTGGGTGCAAATTCCAAACGTCACATTTTAAAAGTATGTTTAACACCAAAAATATCGCAATATTTTTATAAAAGCTGTTGGAGTTTGGAATACAACAAAAAAGAATGCACATAAAATGGCAGAGTTGCCTGATTGAAGAACTGTTGTAAGCATGGTAGCTGGAAGAATAGTTATGTACATGGTTGCCAAAAATTGGCATACTGAAAATATGGCAATTTGTATTAAGGAGGCTGCATTAACACACAAGCACCACCAAAAAAAAAAAACTTACATACTCAAGAAATTTTGATTTCTTTCAAAGACACCACTTCAAGTGGCATCAAGAAAATAGTTGAAATTAATGTTGAAGTATTTTTCTTGATATAATAACATATTTATATATTTTCTTGATATAATAACTTATTTATATATTTTCTTGATATAATATTATATATTTTCTTGATATAATATATATATTTCTTGATATAATATTAAATATTTTCTTGATAATATGATTTGAATACATAAGCTTGCAAAAATCTAAATCCTAAGCATTCTCAAGATTAAAAAGGGAGTTCCAAAATCTAATGAGGATGAGAGGAATACTTAAATCCTACAGCGCTAAAGATACCAAAAAAGAATATGTTTCATATTTTGTACTTTTTTAGAATGTCATGAAAAGTGAATTACAGTGCAAAATGTGAACGAAATATCTATTCAAATGAAAACGTGCAACATTTCAAGTGGGTTTTCTTTAGCAAAGCATCTGGCAAATGCAAACACTACCAACAATAGCGATAATACTTCAAACATGGCAACCAGTCAGAACCAATGGATTCACTTGTTCGAAGGTTGCAACCATTGCTCTTAAGTTGATTTTTGTTGAATTACCACCCTCATTGTTCGCATTTGCAGATTTAAATTTTTCTTCACATATTTATTATTATTTTTTTGGATTTTCCCCTTATTTTTTAAGAAATTTTTAACAATGAATAGATAGGAACATTTTCATACCATGAATGAAGTTTTCGAAGACAGATGATGGTTCGCGGAAGAAAATGTGGCAAAAGGGGGTGAATGATAATCGGAAACACGGCTGTTAATGTAGCATTAAGCAAACAAAACCATGAGGTTTCCAACCCCTAAAATTCGCTTTCGTGGGCTGCAAAAATATGAATTTTAAATAATTAATTAATTAATTAACGTTTTTATTTTTACTGTTGATTATTATAATCAAAAATAATGAAAATAAAGCAATATTAATGGCCTAAAATTTTAATGAGATAATAAATTCTTAATGGTTTTCTAGCAATAACCTTTGAGAGAATGGCAAGTATGACACACAATAGATGATTAAATTGAAATGAAAAATATTATCGATTCTCTAGAATAACAGAATAGTTTTATGAATCCCCAGGGTCATCAAAATTAGCAAACCACTACATTAACTACCACTATTTTAATCTAAGTTCAAATGACTCTTGAAAAAGAATGAAATGTAAAATGCTCTAGTTTTATTAACAATGCTACTACAGCAAATTTGAGTACTATTCAAGATTACTGATATTATCAAATATGTTATGAAAAAGACAAGCAGTTCTTTTAACATAAAGTTCTTTATGTTAAAAGAACTGCTTGTCTTTTTCATAACATATTTGATAATATCAGTAATATCCGACTATCATTCACCCCCTTCACCACATTTTAACATAAAATGCTTTAAGCTGTTTGAGTATGGCTCTTATCAAAATAAGACTGTCATTAAATGGTTGTTTGGAATTGCACATTTCTTGCTGTTTGAAACCTATTTCACTATTTTTCACACCTCGGTACTGGAATGATAACCTAATAATTCAGTTTCAATTTTAAATTCCATGAATGGGCTGGCTGTTTAAGCTGCAATTTAAATTTAACAAAGGCCTCGTATTTTATATATTATGAGAAAGAGTATCAATGTCTAACTAAATGTTTCACTTCTTAGAAAAACATAAAAATATAAATAATTTGAATAAAAAAGAAAATGTCTTAAAAGTATATAAGGAAACTAAAATTTAAGTTGACAAAATTATATAGAGAATTGAATATTACAGAAAAAATTACAAAATATTACAGATATTATATAAAACAGATAATAAATTCATGCAACCCACACTGCCGAACATTATCTTTTTCTCTCGTATCAGTTGATCTTGGACGATCTATGCGGAACGATGACTTCAAAAAAAATTTTTTACATAAGGTTTAGGATTAAGTTTTCTTAAAGTTTTCCATTTAAGGATATTGCCATTAAATCTACAACACTTATTGTCAGAGAAACATTGTGAGTGAGATGTTTCCTTGAGTAAACTGGCAAGAAAAAAAAAAAGACCTATGTACTTAAAAATTATAGGCAAATTTCAGACTGACCGAGTCTCCTTTTCTCTTACCATTGTGTGTGAGCATTTTCATAGTTAAGTGAATTTAATAAGTGATTGTAAATTCTTTAAGTGAATGTAAATATAAGCCTATTTACCATGAAAGCATGCCATTTTCAGCTAGCCCTCACATGCTTTGCATATCAAATTAAATAAACACACAAACCCTTTTTATTCTTAAAATGAAAAAGAAACTAATTTCACATTAAATGTAACGAAGTTTTTAAAAGCTAGGATATTTTAACACTTACAGTGCTAATTAAAGCTGTGCTCTCGGTTATATGTGAATAAACATCTCAATGTCACTGCTTGGGACACATTTGCTTTAGATAAGTCTTCTTATGCACTCATTAGCATGAAATAAACAAAACAGATGGCATGAAAATATCTAATTCATACACCTTTAGCGACTGAAATTTCACAGTTTTTTTGTTGCATCTGTGAACTACACTCAGATTTGACAGAGTGAAATTGTGGCTAAATTTCAGAAGACTTCTTTGATAAAATTATGGTGAGAAGATTTAAAAGCGACAGTAAAATCAAAAAAGAAATGCTGTCCATAAATATGTTATTACTGATAATTAATGCTAAGATAAACATTTTAAATAGTTATATAATCAATTCCTGTAATTCACATAAAGCATGATCTAACTTTGACCATATATGCAAATTTATAACGTTATTAAATGCAGACTTTAAATAAAATTTTTATCATCATTTGGTTTGGTTTGTTTAAATTACGACAATGCATGGGAGAGATATCTGCCTAAGAGGAAGGATGCCTTCAAGGAGAACTGGTTTGCATCCATGTTGCATATTGGGAATATCATGCTGCTAGCCCATCTGCTTAGATAATCAAACTACCAGACTTCAGTTGCTTTATTGTTTGGCTGCTGATGAGCTGCATATCAGTTGAAAAGCACTAAAAAATAATAAGTTCATTCATTCATGTTATGAGTTACATGAAAGAATGTTCAGACCTGATGAGCAAGAAACCAAGTCTTAATAAAAATTAATATGCCAAATTTAAAGTGAATATGTTGACTTCTTTGTGTAATACATTTATAAAATAAAAAAATTTAGTCTGAGAAGAATATTATTTATTATTAAAAAAACTTTTATGTAATCTGATAATTGCATTTTGTTTCTATTCTATTTAAATGAGAATATTTGTGGATATCATTAATGTGATGATAATAGATTTTCATAGTTTTGGAAGTACTTTTAAATTATGCAATGAAGATATTAATTATAAATCTAGCTTTCTGATTTTATGCGTTTATAATTTCCTTAGAAACTACACTGTTAAAATCAGGACTACTTTGGAATTTTTAATATTGAAAGATATTCAAAGACAGATCTGAATTTTACTAATTTTTTCAATTACATAGATAACTTTACCAAGAAAAAGGTTCAATATTATATATTTCACTTCCATTAAGCTTAATATATTTTTAATCATACTAATTTTAATCCAATACAAATTTATTTTCGTATATCACGTTTCACCGGTTAATTTTACATCCATATGCTTAGTATATTTTTTTCTCTGCTAACTTGAATTTATGTCATTTATTTTTTAACTTATTTTGATTTTATAAACTAAATATCACGTTCATGCAGCTTACTTTCGTGTGTTTAATAATTGTATGCCACTCAAGATCAATGTCGCTCAACCGTTGGTGACCTTGGCGGAGAAATGCAATGGCATGAATGGTTTTTTTGCCGAAGTGACAACGGGTGCTTTGCTGAAGTGCTTACTTTAAAGCGTTCAAACAATTCATAACATTACCTGAATGGGAAGAATGTGACATCAATAAAATTTCCTTATTCAGAACAGTATAATCAACATCTAACTTTTCACTTTGAATATGGTGTTTTAAAACTTTCATTACTAATTAAATACTAAGGATGAGAAAATGTTGCTGTAAGTCAGAAGCACTTTAAAATAACTTGTGCCTTATCTTGCAAACATCAGATTTTCCTCTTCTGGAAACAAATAGGCGATTTATTAAAAATTTAGATGAAATAACGCATCCCATAAAAAGCCATTTCTTTCTAGCATGGGCAAAACTTTACCGCACACATAAACAAGGGTTCTCATTAATCTAACTTCTTCACAAAAAAAAAAAAAATTAGCCTTCTTATTATGTGTAGACTTGAATTCTTTCAAATTTCCTGTCACTCAGGTGATTTGTTACACATGCAACTTGTTGATTTTCTTCCTCGTGTGAATAAGCATATGCTTTTTTAAATTAGATTCTTGAGTAAATGACTTATTACACACCTCACAAACATGAGTTTTCTTTCATGTGTGATTAAGCAGATGTTTCTTTAAAGAAACTTTTTGAGTATATGACTTGTTACATACTTCACACACATGAGGTTTCTCTCCAGTGTGAATAAGTATATGCCTTTTTAAATCAGTTTTTTGAACAAATGACTTGCTACATACCTCACACACATGAGGTTTCTCTCCTGTGTGAATAAGTATATGTCTATTTAAATGAGCTTTACGAGTAAATGACTTGTTACATACCTCACACACATGATGTTTCTCTCCTGTGTGAATAAATATATGGCTACTTAAATTACATTTGTAAGCAAATGATTTATTACATATCTCACACACATAAGGTTTCTTTCCTGTGTGATTAAGCAGATGTCTGTTTAATGAATCTCTTAGATTAAATGACTTGCTACATACCTGACACACATGATGTTTCTCTCCAGTGTGAATAAGTATATGCTTTTTTAAATCACCTTTTTAAGCAAATGACTTGTTACATACCTCACATACATAAGGTTTCTCTCCTGTGTGAATACGTATATGTCTGTTTAAATGAGGTCTACCAGTAAATGACTTGTTACATACCTCACACACATGAGGTTTCTGTCTTGTGTGAATAAGTATATGTTTGTTTAAATCACCTTTCTGAGCAAATGATTTATTACATATCTCACACACATGAGGTTTCTTTCCTGTGTGAATAAGCATATATCGAATTAAATGAGGTTGTTGAGTAAATGACTTGTTACATACCTCACACACATGAGGTTTCTCTCCTGTGTGAATAAGTATATGTTTGTTTAAATTACCTTTTTGAGTAAATGACATGCTACATACCTCACAGACATGAGGTTTCGCTCCTGTATGAATAAGTATATGCTTGTTTAAATTACCTTTTTGAGTAAATGACATGTTACATACATCACATACATGTCGTTTCTCTTGTGTGTGAACTAGTACATGTTTGTTTAAATGACCTTTTTGAGTAAATGACTTGCTACATACCTCACACGGATGAGGTTTCTCTCCTTATGAATAAGTATATGTTTGTTTAAACAACATTTTTGAGTAAATGGCTTGTTACATACCTCACACACATGAGGTTGCTCTGGAGTGTGAATAAGTATATGACTGTTTAAATTACTTTTTTGCAGAAATGACTTGTTACATAGTTCACATATGTGAAGTTTCTTTCCTACGTGAATAAGCATATTCCTGTTTAAAATTCTCTTTGTCCAAATGAATTTTTACATACCTTACACAGGAGTTTTTTCTCCCGTACGTATATGCAGATATTCGCCTAAAGAAACATACTGTCTAAATGACTTGTGACACACGAGATTTCTTTGCTGTGTCAATAAGCATTTGAGTTTTGAAATAACTCTTTAGGGCAAATGATTATTGCTCATCAGAATATAGGAGTTTTCTCTATTAAGTGAATACGCATATGGACTTTGAAACTAGAGATGTCGACAAATAATTTATTAGATATCTCACATTATGATTGGATCACATGCCGCATTTAGAAGCAAATGCAGGTTCATTTTCCGTTTCTGTCTAAATGACATTTACCTACCTCATGTAAGTAAGGTTTTTCTGTTGGATGAGTAGGCATGAGCTCTTTTAAGAACTTTTTTCTACGTTCGACTGAAATATATTGGAAAAACTAGGAGTGTCACTTTGGAAATATAATAGAGAATTTATAACTTATTTATGACATCATGGGAGATGTTACAATTTCAGGGTCAAACGTAGAATGCTCAGAGTTAAGCAAAGTAGATGGTGCATGCACATGTGATACGAAATGATTTCCAGGAACACATTTCATGAAAAATACGTTTGTTATATTTAGCATTAATATGATTTGCCACATACCACGCACGAAGTTTCGTTTCTTCATTCATTGCTTGAAATTAATATGAAAGGGATTAAACCTTTTAAAATTACAACAATGCTTCAGACAGTACAGGAGAAGGAACAGGAGCCGTTATGTGATTTTCTATGTTGTAAAAATATCTGGAACTTTTTTCTTCTCCAAGTTATTTGCCATCAGCTTTTGCCCTCAAACACACTTCAAACGGCGGGGTGTTAACGTATTTGTCTAAAATAGTTTTTTTACAAACCTCATACACAGAAATTAAAGTTATATAGTACTTCGCCTGATAAGAGAGACAGACAGACAAAGTAGGCAGTTGTCATGTTTGCACCCACTAAGTCTTTCTGCCCCGAATAAAGCTTGGCGAAAAATCAAGGTTAGGTAGGAAGGAAATGTATAAAAAGGGGGGAGGTTCAATTCAGAGGAGAATAAAAAGGTAATTTGCACATTTGATACGAGTTCAATAGGTCAGGAAGAAAAGATTGGACAAAGTAAAATTAAAATAAATTGCCCAAATGTAGCAGAGAGAGAGAAGGGCTTATAGAAAATAAAGGAAAAGAAATGGAGAATTTTCTAAAATTAGATCGAATCCATTAGTGTACTCGCCAGTCGCACCACCTACCTTTAGCGGATGAGGACAATTAGTCCAGGTTCAAGCATTTAACGCGGATTTGCCGTTCGGCAGGTGCATTCGGACAGCATTTTTGATTCAATGACCTTACAAGTTTCAATCATCTTACAACTTTCTGCTTATCTTCCTTATATATGATTTCTTTCTTAATTAAATCTTAGTTATTGTTACCGAAATTTACGAATTATTGTAACTGAACCTGTCATTGGTTTGAACCGAGGACAAATAAAAAAGAAACCTTAAATTGTGCATGTGCGAGATGATACATTCGAAAACAAGGCGGATAAGGAAAACTTGAGATTGAACTAAATAATTTGTTAATTCAAGAGTTAGCAAACGAGCAGTTTCTGACAAATTAATTGAAAAGAATGAAGTATTCATATTTCCACAAATTGTACCTATCCAACATATTAGAGATGAAACAGTAAATATTGAATCTATTCGAAAGTTGTTTCAATCAGATGCTTTCCTGATAACTGAGCAATTAAAAAATGCAATCATTTGCATGGGGTGGAAATGCTGTGACTGTTTAGAAGATTTAGAATGTAATTGTATTCAGTCTGATTTGTGCTTTAATTGGTATAACTGGACTTGTCTAAATATTGTAATTTATCCACCATTCCAATATTGATTTTGTCCAAACTGTAGATAACTGTCATTTGTTGCAAATTCTATTGATTTTGATAAAAATTATTTAAATGGCAGATATATTTTGTAATATAGTAGAAAGAAAATAAGCAAATCACTAATGCATGTATATTATCTTGACCAAGTAACTGTTGCCATTCAGCAAAAACAAAAATGAGCTACACATGAATATTAAGGAACGTAGAATCTATAATTATAGCATTGCTTTGACAGATACAGCATCATAAAAATTAAATAAATTTTATTTTTAACACTTCTCCTTGCCAAATTATGCCAAAAAAAACTTTCCGTTAAATTGATTAAATACAACCTTAAAAAAATGAGGGATTTAAAAAAGAACTTACAGAAACTCTTTAGAACTGAACAATAAAAATTGGTAAAAGAAATTTACAAATGTTATGAGCATACACAGGTACCTTTCATATTACACATGGGAGGGCTATTTGTGAGAACCTAAATATTTTGTCAAGTTGCTTAACACTGTCTTTGAAATGTTTTTAGTCAGAAGATCAGCTATGTTTTCCTGGGAATTTACACATTCCAATTTAATTACACCTTGTTCAGCATAGTCACGCATGAAGTGATGCTTGATGTCCATGTGCTTGCTGCGTTCAGGTGTAGTTTGGTTTTGTCCGATGAACATAGCTGCTTGGTTGTTTACCTTTATAACTGAGGCAAACTTCAACATCCCCAGTTTCTTCAACAGCCCCTTATCCATAAAACTTCCTTTGTAGCAAGGCCAGCAGCCACATATTCGGCTTCAGCTGACAATAGGGCAACAGTAAACTGCTTCTTACTGCACCAAGATATTGCAGCACCACCTAAGATAAGAACAAACCGACTAAAGGACTTTCTGTTGACCTTGTCAGCATCAGAGAATATTTCAAGGGCTCTTCCTGTCTTTCTGAATGTAAAGAATAGATGTTTGGTCTCTTTGAGATAGAGGAAGAGATGTTTAACACTACTAAAGTGAAATTCAGATGGCCTTTCATTAAACTGGCTCATATAGGTTGCACTAAATGCAATATCAGGACGTGTTCCGCAAGCAAGGTATAATACACTCATGTCCCTAAATTAAGGATAATGCAAAATCAGGGAAAGAAAGAGTTAGAAGCAAGACAAATTTGACTCATTTAAAAAGCTCATTTATTAAACAAAAGGTAAAGAGCAAAAAAAGCTATATGTTTGATATTATTAAAAAAATTAGTGATTTTTTCTCCCTGGAGCAAATTACAAAAAAATCCTATTTACAAAAAACCAATATTACATGGTTGGTATGATTGCTAATACATTTTATGTCTCCCAGATGATGCAAACGCCTACGCACGCTGAGTATCAAATTATCGATCTGATCTTGGAGGATATTACACCACACAAAAAGCAATGTTCTCCGAAGTTCCGGTAGACGTGTAGGAGGAGGTTGACAGGCTGCAACTCGTCGGCCAAGCATGTCCCACACGTGCTCTACTGGATTCAAGTCCGGTTAGAATACTGGCCCGTCCATACGGGTGATATCCTCCGATTGAAGGCATTCACTTATGATGTTTGCACGGCGAGGACGGGCGTTGTCATCCATAAACACAAATTGTGCGCCCATGGCGCCCCGAAACAAACGTACATGTTGTTCCAGAATGACGTCCCGATTGGCTTGATTTGGCTTGTCATGGTTCCAATTTGAACATGCAGGTCAGTTCTGGAACCCAGAATAATTCCACCCCAAACGAGCACTCCTGTACCACCGTAACGGTGTCGTTCAATGATGTTTTCTTGGTGGTAACGGGTACCTGGAGCTTTTCATATGAACGTCCGGCGAGAATCAGACTGCAAGCTCAACCTGGACTCGTCAGAAAACATCACACAAGCCCACTGTTGCGGTGTCCAGAATGTATGCTCTCTACTCCAGGCTAACGCAGGCGACAGTGAGTTGCAGTAAGCGGAATGCATCTGACAGGTCTACGAGCATACACACCAATCTGCCCTAAGGATCTGTACACGGTCTGCCTTGAAATTGTCGTACCAGTGGCTGAAGAGAGCTGACGAGACAGGTCTGAGGCTGTGCTCCGCCTGTTTCTTTTGGCAGTAACTGCCAAATACCGGTCCGCATTCGGCGTTGTAACTCTGGGGCGACCTGTGCTGTAACGTCTACTCACATCACCATCATCTTGGAATAGTTGCCAAAGCCTGGAGATGACACTGGGCAATTCCAAGTTCGTCTGAGACTTCCAGTTGGGTACGGCCACATTCCAGACGGCCGATAATTCTACCACGTAAAAAATTATCCAAATGCGTCCTTTGTATCATAACTGTTCGGTTATTGCACTGAAATGCTTATAAAGCGCCTGCCAACAATTTTACTTCTTTGCCTGTATTCCTTATATATCACTCTCTTACACTCTCGTTATTGTGACGAACCATCGGTGTCATCTGGTTACTTCCTGAAATTTGCATATGATTCTTGAAGTTGTGTGTAGTGATTTTACAGTGATATATTTATTTTAGAGTTTGATTTCCGAGTGACTCCGAATTATCCTTAACATATGGACATGAGTGTAAATTACCTATGGCTTGCCTGTATGGTATTTGGTCACTTTCTGCTCTTATATCTCTCTACTCTTCATCATCTACTTTTCGGTGTCTGAAGTTTTTGTAAGCTTATTTCGCTGTCAGTTTATAGAATTGTTCTCATTCGGTAATTATTTCACTATCTGCAGTAATAGCATTTTTAATTTTGTTGATTAAAGTTTGGATTTCTTTGTCTATATCAGCCATTGTCTTTAAGCTATTTTGGGTGAAAGTCTAGTCTTCCATTAAGTTCTGGTCATGCTAGTAGAGGCTATGGGGATTCGAAAAGTTGCTATAACAGGTAGGTCGTCAGAATTTTATTCGTGGACCTTGTCTAGTGCAATTGGGATGGTAGTACTTAAAAGAGCAATATCAGGAATGTTAGATCTCTCAAGTCGATCCGGTCTGTAAGTATACTTGCTAGGAGCATGCAAAACCACAACGTAGCTTATGACATAATCACGTAAAACTTTTCCATTAGCATTACCCCTTCTACAGCTCCATGTCAAATTCTTTGAATTAAAGTCCCCGGGGGCAATTGTAGGAACGTTCTCAAGTAAGACAGATTCAAGAAACGCTTCACTAATTCTCTTTTGAGGTGGATTGTACACAGCACAAAAGTTAATGTCACCAAACACAGGAAGCGTAATTTTCACAGTAAAAATCTCACAGTTATTATCCGCGCTTGAATGTATAAAACAAGAAGGGTAGCTTCGTTTGACAAAGATCATAAATCCCCCTCCTCTAAGTAAGATCATATTTATATGCCACATAATTTGGAATTTTAAACGATAGAATGGTTTTGCACGAGTCTCTGTAATCCTGCTTACGTCCATATCATGATCTATGTAAAATTGTTTAAGTTCACTGATTCGGTTATGGAGGCCGTTGGCATTCCAGATTACGAAGCGTATAGTAGTCAGCGTTTTAGTGTACTTGTCCATGAACGGTGGGGCACGTAGTAAGTTCCTGAGATGTAGTTGTAGTTCCATCGGTTATTTTCTTGCATAGAAGTATTCCTGCTTGTTTGATAAAGGAAATCAACACATTTAGCTGTTGATACTCTAGTTTTGCTTCATTAATCATTTTCATGGATTCCGGAGCAAGTCCGCTAGGTAAAGTTTGCGCATAAGGATTTATTAGTCACACTATGTTCTCCAAAGGTTTTGGCTATATAAGCCACTTTCTTCTTACGAAAATGTTCACAGTATCTAACGTTGACCGTGTGGCCGATCTGCAACCAGTTAGCCCATTTTGGAAGCTCAGATGTATCTTTTTTGCATTTGAACGTTTCAGGAGCTTCAGCTCAACGAACACAGCGTGGCTCATGATTACAATTTGCTTGTCAGTGGTGAAACCCTTGGCAGCTATAACACTGCAAGGCACCCGCAAAGCGATAACACTGCAAGGGAACTGCTCTTCCTTTGTAATCTTCTACCTTAATTTATATTCCTAGAAGGAAAGCTTCATGATGTAACCGTTTCATACAAGGGTAATCAGAAAAAGTGGCGGGCTAATAACGTCACAGTTTTGTGGACGTTTTTATTGGTTCGCTCTTATAATGTCAAAATCTTTTGAAGTTAATTCCTCAGCGATTTCATCAACTTTCATATAAGCAGGTAAATGTCTAATTAATACTTTCAAGTTCTTATTTTCCGATAATTCAAGGCAATGAAAACTTATTTTCTCGTCTGGCAGGATTTTTTGCACTTGTTTGAAAATAGATGGTAACTTTACAAGTATTTTAAATCCGCCCTGTATTTATTGTCAGAAGTAGTCTTGTTCCGAGTATTGGTTGTGCTATTTGAGAATCCAAAGAAGTAATCCTGACTGCAGCCAACTATCGTTGTCTAATGATAAATATTTCGTCTACAACCTTCTAAGTCTATTACAAGTTTTTATATGGGGAGAAATAGGAAGATATTGAACTAAACTATCCAAGAATACCGGTCACCAACCTATTCCCTTCGTAAGAAATATTGATACAAGCAGTTATATCACTCTTACTACGTTATTTTACACAAGATTAGCCTAACAGAACTGCATATTAATAAAGATGCATTTTTAACCAGTAAGATAAGACGGAGCGGAGAGAAGAAAAAAAAGCGGTAAACAGCTAGGAGATATACAGAATAAAATAGGCCCCGCCAATGAAGAAGCCATTGCTTCATTGGATTTAGTATAGCAGACTAAATGAGATGACGTTAATGCCTCATGAGCTTTGAGAGGTCATCGGTACGTGCGGAGATTGGTAATATAATTCAAAGTAATTTAAGAAGGAAAGCAAAGGAAGGAAAGGGTGACAATAAAGAAAATTTCGTAAAAAACAATTTAAAAATTCCAATAGAGGTGGTCGTTATAATAAGTGGTCGTAAACAGTGGGAGGGTAACTCGTAAACAGTGGGTCGTAAACAGTGGTCGTAAACAGTGGGTCGTTATAATAAGTGGTCGTAAACAGCAGAACTGTAAAAAAGCGAAGTTAAAAATAAAGAAGCTCAAATGCATAACTTGAGCAGAAGAAAAAATGTTTTCTTGTGATTGCTTGCTAGTTTGCAGTACAGTCAATTTGCGCACTGAATTCAGAAATCAGATGAAGCTAAAATTTCCTAAGCAGAAACCTAATGCGATTTAGCAACCCTTTCGAGAGCAGTTTCTAAGATGTTCGTGGAAATTTTGAATAGAGGATGCTATATATTTTAGTCAAAATTACAGATTGACAGTTATAATTTGTGAATTTTTAAATTTACGAGGTAACATTGACCTTTTAGAAATAAAGAGGTCAATCAGGTAAAATAAATAGCTATAATTA
Source organism: Stegodyphus mimosarum (assembly GCA_000611955.2). Classification (NCBI taxonomy): domain Eukaryota; kingdom Metazoa; phylum Arthropoda; class Arachnida; order Araneae; family Eresidae; genus Stegodyphus; species Stegodyphus mimosarum. The sequence continues at coordinate 36,177 of KK117695.1, forward strand.
AGCATGAATGGTAAAGGTGCAACGGTATGGTGAAATATATCAATAATTATTTACCGGCCAATATTCTGAATTATGAATTAGATTTGTATTCTTTTCCTGCTGCAAGGATAGAAAGGTTAAGACGTAAGATATTCTTTTTGAAGAACTGATAGTTAAAATTTGATTTGGTAGACGTTGGTACCAGAAATTTAGATTACAGTTGTGAAGTTATTCTTCAAAAGTAAGAATGTCCCGAATATCATTATCATCATTTCAGGTATCCTATCACGTTGTTAAGGTTTTTTTCACAGATTTAAATCAGCGAGTAACAGATTTAACCTCTTACACGTCATTAATAAAAAATTGTAGAAATAAACTCTAAACTTGGAAAGCACAGTCAAAGTCAAGAACCTTTTTATTTGCAGGTCATCGCTTTGATTTGGAGATAGTTTATTGGCTAGGGACTGATCACATCTGAACCGACTGGGGAACAAGAAATGTGCATCAGTTATCTTGTAGAATAGCTACCTTGTTTTGAATTCACAGTCAATTTCTATAATGTAAGTTCTGGGCTTACTTGTGTTTCATTTCCTGAATTGGATTTTTCATTGAGTGATTCTCTTGCTTTGGAAGCCTTTATACTCCCTATTCGACTGTTTTCAAGCATGTTTGTGCTGTAGATGTTAAGAATGCTAATTCTGATTTCAGAAATGATACTAAACCTGCTGCTGACTGTCGGCTGAAGAGCGCTGTTAGTCCTGGTGCTGAATCTCCTATTAAATGAGTTGCCCCTGGTGGTTACTCTGATTCAAGGAATATTGCTAACCCAATCGATGTTTCTGGTTTGTTTTAACAAAATTATAACAGCCCATGCTCTGATCCTAAACACGTTGCCAGTCCAGGTGCTAGCTCTCGGTGTCTTTGCACTGCTAGCCATTGTGGTTGATACCGCCCAAGGAGCCCTACTGCATTTAAAGCTGGTTCTGGTTTTAATATAAGGAATGAGACTACACCTATCTGTCATCCCTAGTGTTGGCTCTCATTCTAGGTATGTTCCTGATCATACTTTTGGCTCACATCCGATGAATGCTGCGGTCCCTCGCTCTGATTCTGATTTGCGTACAAGAAGAGTTGCTACTCCTGCCCCGTGTCTTGAGAATATTGTCATTCTAGACTTACAGACTCTAGTCTGTCTTGAGAATATTGTTATTCTAGACTATTCTAGACTCTAGTCTGTGGTAGTAGCTGTCATCCTAAAAATGCTGCCACCTCTATTGCTGTTTCTGGTTTTTATTCAAGGAATAACATCAGTCTCAGCCCCTGTCCTACAAATGTTACCGTCGCTGATGTTGGTTGTTTCTCCAGGTATGTTCCAGTCCATACCTCTGGCCGTTTTCTGAGGAGCAGTGCCAGATCTAATGTTAATTCTGAGAATCTCCTAGGAACACTGCTGCCCCAAGTTGCTAGATTTCAGAAAAATTCAATTCATACTTTTGGTGATGGTTTCAAGGAAGAATTTGCCTCTTAGTTGCGGTTTGCATCTGAAGAATGCTGCTTTAACTACTTTGCGCCTAAAATCTGTCATAGCCTACATGCGATCATCGCTAAAGAATGCAGTTGCTTCTGCTGGTTGTAGTGTACCGTAAGCAAGTGCCGTTTCTGGTAGCGACTTTTATCCATGGTCAACCCATTAACCGCAAGGGAGTTTAAAAATGATTCTTCAAATATCGATATTTCACAACCTGAATTTTGAGACAGAGTAAACATGATGTTTACTCTGTCTCTTGTTATGATTTGCAGGAAAAGAACATTTCTGTGAGCAGAGGAAGCATTTCTCGTAGTTTAGGCCTAAATTTTATTCACTTTAACAAATTTTGTTTACTAAAATATTATGTAGAATACAGTGAAGGTAATTGTGAAGGGAAGAAAAATAATTGGAATGTCCTACTCTGAGTAGAAGGGGATTCGAAATTGTTTGTAATGCACCATCACTTTACCCTAGAAAATGTGATATTTGCAGGAAAAAACCTATAAAACTAAAAATTGTTTTATAATCATAAAAGGAATTGCAAAGAAAAACTTAAAAATAAAAAGCTTACACTTTTATTAACTTGCCCTGAAAGGTAGATCGTTGAAAACATTGATAATATATTAAATGCTAAAAATTTAGAAACCAAAGAGCGTGTTAATGATAAAATAGAAATAGCTTACCTTCGTAAATGTGAAATAGGCTTGGAAACCTTTAAATCAAAGAACTCATTTTATAACCACAAATAAATTTTTCCAAACAAACAAGCACCTAATTAAAATAAAATCGTATACGTATTTATTCTTAGAAATGTCTAAATTGTGACTATTATCCTTGCAAATTATCATTTTTTAAACATAAGAAATTTTGCACAAATTTTGGTAAATTGTATGTATGCTTTATGCCTGAATGCCGTAAGTCTTTTGCATATGCTTTAAATTTTATAAGCATTTCGCTGATGAATATAATTTAAATAACTTAAAAGGTTATTCCTGTGAAACAAGGAGTTATTTTCAAAATTGACTAGAACCGGAAGGAACCTCAAGATTTAATTCAGTCAGAAAATTTTCCAAAGTAACAGAAAATTTTGAGTGTTATCATTATTATTGTTGTCAGTTTAATATGCGAGGTTACTCTGATTTAAAAAAATAAACTAGGCATAAAAATGAAAAAGATACACTTTCAAAACATGTATGTTGTCCAGTCAGAATATGGCCTTGTGAAGAAATAAATAAAATGTCTGTTTTTTACTTTCCTAAACATAACTTGAAAATTGTAAATATCGGCCATTGAAACAAGGTATGCGGTGCTGCTTAAAAGCAAATTTACATTTGTCTTTGCCTCCACAAAACATAAGGGGTATCTCTCAAGATGGATCAGGAAATAGAGAGAATAGCAATAATTTCCCTGTAAATGAAACATTTGTCTTCCGTAAAGCTATTTGTGCTTATTCTAGATATTTGAGCAATTTACATCCGAGTATTGCGTGTTAATTCAATCATTGAAACTTTAAAATGCAAAATGTGCAATCCTGGTTTATTATATAGGTCTCAAAATAATTCAACTTTGCAAGGTCCGGCTGATCTAGGTAATCGTCCAGATCATAAAGAATCGTTTGCTCTGTGTCTTCAGACACGTGAACAGAAAGAAACTATGATAAAAGATTGCACAGAGATTTCATGTATCAATACTACGCAAAAGACTAACCAGTCTGCTTTTTACTTTATTAATCTTACAGTACCTGAAGAATTTGGTTGTGGGTATACAGTTGTCCATTAATTATAAGAACATGCTTAATTTATCTGTGTGAAATTTGCTAATCCAAAACGCAGTCAATAGACAACATAGTCAATTTGGTGGTTCAGTTTATATGATAACAGTTCAGCTTTAGACATAACAAACTTATTTTATTTAAAAGATTACTGAAATGTGGTATTAATTTGCCGCTAATTATTAGGACCGGCTACTCCCTTACAGACATTCTTACTCCTAGTTAAGCATATCTCAGTAGTACTACATTCAAGAAAATAGGCGGATTACAGCGCCCTCTTTAGGAGTTTCGTAACACTCACCACATAAACTCTTAACATAGAGTTTATAACAATACTTACCAATTTCAATCATTTGAATTTATATCAATCACACTGCAATAAAGCAATTAACCTATTTTCACACGTGATCTTCTAAACAAGTTTTCCATGCAAAACTTTCATGACTTAACTGTTAATACAAAGAATAAAGGAATAAATATACTGTTGCGCTATACGGGTTCGTGGATTTCAGAGCATCCGATGAAAACACGATGCAGAACAATAAAAAGCACAACTTATTTACAAGAATCACTATTTACAGCACAGTTCCAAAATTACCTTTAAAAGCGTCGAAAATCTACAATAAATACGCTGAAACCATCAGCAAGACCGCTTCAGGCTGTAACTGTAAAGGTAGCTTCACGGCAACACTAAACTTATAATAATCACAGTGGAAGAATCACCAATATACTGTCAAGCTATACTGTAAAGGTAGCTTCACGGCAAAGCACTATCTCGATCGCTTTCTGTTCACAAAACTCTCGCGTAACTTAACACTCACAGTAAGCAGCTATTCTCACAATGCCGGCTCTCAGAAACGCAGGGGTTTATATAGCTTTTCCTTAGGTTCCACAGGTTTCGAGAAATATCTCGACAGGAAGTTATTCTAGAAGCTTCCCGATTGGACCATGGCATATCGCCAATTTGGTCGCCAAATGGGCGATAAAGTCGCCAATCTGGCAACCCTCCCATACGCTATTTTATGGTAACCCTAGTGCTAGGCCGGAAAGCTTACATACAGGCGCAACCGCCGAATTTTTCGCAACAATACTATTAGCACATAACAATTAAAAGATTACAATAATGAAAAATCAAAAGAAAGTTTCAATCTTGTGAATATCATACTGTAAATTTTTTAGACTCAATCATTGAGCTCTAAGTTGTAAATTAACTGAACTGGCCTTCTTTCCAGTGCCAGGTTTGATCGAACATGAACAAACTTTTCTGTCCGTTCCTGAGAAAATCTCTATGACTTTACCTAGAGACCACATATTTCTAGGGTAGCGTTCTTCATAGATTAATACTATGTCATTTGGTTTGAATTCAGTTGGCTTTGAATTTTGCTGGCACATATTAGCAGACCTTACATTTAATAAATAGCCCTATCGCCAGCATTTCCAAAAATTATTTAACATATTCTGCTGATGTTTGAATTTTTTCACAATAGATTTTCTAGTTCCTGATAAATCATCCTTATATATTCTAGTTGGAGGAAGGGATAACAAACATCTAGCTATCAGAAAGTGTGCAGGAGTGAGTGGAGAGGGTTCACTATACAAGTAAGTGATTGGCCTGGAATTCATTATGGCTTCAATTTCATCCAGCACTGTTTCTAGTTCATTGAGAGACAGCAATGAACGGCCAACAATTTTTTTAAGACTCGTTGTCATCGTTCTGATCACTCTTCCCCAAATCCTCCCCACCACGCTCCTCTTTCAATTATATATTTCCAATGAATGTTGTAAGAAAAGAAGAAATTCTTTACCGAAGGATCAGAAATCCAAGTCCACAGTTTTTTTGAGTTCAGGCTCTGCGCGCTTGAATGATTTCCTTTGTCATTATATATAATTGAATACAGTAATCATCGTGCTGTAAACCTTCTAAAAGCCAATAAGAACACTTCAGTATTCATCGAAGTTACCAGTTCTAAAGGAATAGCACGCGTTACTGCACAAGTGAATACTAAAAGGTAATGTTTATTGTTGCTCTCTTTATAGCAAAATGGTCCAGCATAGTCCAATCCAATTACAGCGAACGGTGGTGACTGAAGAATTCGATCTGGAGGATGTTCAGCTACATTTTGAAATCCAGGGCATGCACTGTATCTGTTGCAAATCACGCATCTTCTCAACAAGGATTTTATTCGCTGTCTGCCTTTGACAACCCAAACTTTTTCACATAGGTGCGTCAGAGTTGAGTTCACTCCAGAATGAAATACCCTGTGATGTGCGTTGAAAATTAACAAATCGACGTATCGACACTTTGACGAAAGTATCTATGAATGCTTAGCAGATTCCAGATAGTCTGCAAATTGTATTCTGCTTTTTAACCGTAGAAGGCCGTCTTTGTCGAGCTGAGGGTTCAATGAGTAAATGTTGGACCGATTTGTCAACTGACTTTCCTTTTCGAAGATTTCCTTTTCGAAATATTGAAATTGATGGTTTTTAATCCAATATTTTTCAGCATTCATTATTTCAGAAGCGGTTAATGGTCCACAAAGTTTTTCGTATCTAAGGTTAGAATTGTTGACGAACCTAAGTATCCACGCTGTTATTCGGTTTACCTTGCGTAATTTGTTAAACCGATTTAAATCGAGCAATGAATTCGAACTTTGCTCTCTGTCTTGGTTGTCGAAGGCACCTTGTAGGATATTATGAGTTTTTCTCTTTTCTACGGATATCTCTTCCTTATTTGCATCCATGTTTGGTCTCTTAGGCCACAAATTTTCATACTGGAGAAGCCAACTTAGTCCGTTTTACCACAACGGACTGGAGATAATGGTCTCAGCTCGTTCCCCTCGAGAGGATAGATCTACAGGATTTTTTTTGCTACTGCAATGGTACCACTGGTTAGCGTTGCAAATTTCCTGGATTTCTGCTATAAGGTTGCCAACAAATGGCTTCCAGACATTTGGTGATTTCCTTATCCAATTGAGAGTTATTTGAGTCACTCCAAAAGATAATACTGCTGCTTTACATAGACAAGACTTGTTTTAAATATTTAGCTAAGCGAGCAGCTACAACAGCTCCCATGAGCTCGGATCTAGGGAGGGTTAAAGATTTGAGGGGAGCTATTTTACTTTTTGCCATTATGAAACTCGTTTTAATTTCCTCATTTTCATCAGGGAATCTAAAATATGCCACTGCCCCAAAAGCTCTAGGCATCACGTCACAAAATATGTGAACGTTCAGTTGCGTGTAATTAATGCTGTGAAAAACTTTTCTATGGAAATCTAGGGTTTTTAAACGTTTCATTTCTATACACCAATTCATCCACCTTTTCTTGATATCGGTGGGAAGTGCAGCATCCCACTCTAAGACAAATGTCAGAAGACAAATGTCTTACAATATTAATTTTACTCGAAATATAAATGTTTGCAAATATCCAATAGGGTCAAATATTTTCGCGTCAGTTTTCAATACCAGTCTTTTTGTGTCGCCTTTACCATTTCCAATTGACTTCTGAACTGATTAGGTGTTTACATCGTTACTAGGATCCCAAATAATGCCCAAAAATTTTGTTTCCTTATTGACTTCATCTTCCATTTTAATATTTGATTTCATCCATAAAGTATTTAATCCATCTGAATTCGATTTCAGTTTTCTCAAATTCATACCCGCATGCCGAAAAATATTTACAGCATCTTCTACAGTGCTACCTCCATAAAATAAGCCATCAGCATAAAGAGAAGAACTAAGCATTTTATAACTCTCGAGATGGTCCTCTTTATACCCTTTAATGTGATATTGTGGCAGCCAACAGAAAAGGATTAACCGCTGTGCCGAACTGAACCCGACACATGCGCGTAATATTACATGATTTCTCATCATTACCAAACCAAAGAAATCTTAAGTAATCTCTGTCTTCTTCTGCAATACTAATCATTAAAAAGGCCTTTTCTATGTCCCCACAAAATGCTACTTCTGGTTTACGAAACCTCAGGATCTCGTCAAGAAAACACTTTTCTCGAAAACGAAAATGGAAATAACAGTACTTGTCATTCGGATTATAAGGGTTGCGAGACCTACTTCGATCATTAGAAGATCGGCTGCTGTTTCTTGAGCGAGGACGAGAATTCCTTGTAACACTCAGTTTTTCGAGTTTATTATCCAAAGCTGCAATTTGTTGTTGTAACTCAGTAATGGCATTTGCTGGAGAAACAATACTGCTGGTACAGTATAGTTCTTGTTTCGGTTGCATTTCGATGATACGATCGGCCATTAGTGCTAGTTTTTCGATATCCTCATCACTAACGATTAAAATATTGCGTATAGAATCCGGCATTTTCTGCAGAAACAGTGTTTTAAGAACTTTATTCGAAATGCCATCAGTTGCAAGATTTCGCATTTTTTGTAAAAGCTGACTAGGTTTACTATCTCCCAAGTCCATGCCTGTAAGCATTCTCTGTAAACGTTTATTTTCGCTCTCTTTAAAAGTGTTCAAGAGACGTTCTTTAGCAGCAGTATATTTGGTTTTGCTATTGTCACTTATAATATCCCACAAACTTTCAACAAATTTTGCTTCCAATTGCGAAATTAAGTAGTTGAAATTAATTTCCTAGGCAATTATTCCACAAATGGAAAACTGCGCTTCTACTTGGTAAAACCATATTTCTGGATTTTCGGCCCAAAAAGGAGGTATTTTCACACTTACCAGTGCTATTTCTTCTTTCGTCGCCGATTCTTCCGTTTCTGATATCTTTATTAATAATTCCGAGGTCACCAGTATGTAGTCGCTTGCAACGTTCTTTTTGTATCATGATTTAAACGGCAAAAATTAAAGCAAGAATCAATTTTTGGCTAATCTTTGGAATATGGTTATCAGGACTGAGTGTTCTGTGCATACTCTTTGCAAACATGGTAAAGTCTGTAATAGGGTTCTTCTTCTCAAGTCCTGAACTGGAACAGTGAGCTGATGAAAAGTTAGCTTTGTTCTGATGTAGGTACTGTGCTGGAAAATGACTGCACGTGAAAGGGATTTAAAATCCTCTTTTATTAAATCACTATTATTTACACACTTCCCAACTCGGGAGAGATACAGAAAGTAAAAGACCGCACTTGGGCCTAACTTAACAATCAAATAAATTTAAACTAAATTTAAATAGAACTTAAATCAAACTTTGCTCACAGAGCGATTCGCCTCTAACTAAAAGGGTGCGTAGCAAGATATACTAATACTAGCGCACTTCAATTTGTTTCACAATGCAATCACGTAGTAAGCACTATGGCTTATAAATTTAAACTGCTAGCTGGTCAGACGAACGTTGAGCAGAGTGACCGTGATCTGAGACTGAAGCTCTCTCACC
>KK117695.1:50656-74768 GCA_000611955.2 Stegodyphus mimosarum
TCTCAAGTCCTGAACTGGAACAGTGAGCTGATGAAATGTTAGCTTTGTTCTGATGTAGGTACTGTGCTGGAAAATGACTGCACGTGAAAGGGATTTAAAATCCTCTTTTATTAAATCACTATTATTTACACACTTCCCAACTCGGGAGAGATACAGAAAGTAAAAGACCGCACTTGGGCCTAACTTAACAATCAAATAAATTTAAACTAAATTTAAATAGAACTTAAATCAAACTTTGCTCACAGAGCGATTCGCCTCTAACTAAAAGGGTGCGTAGCAAGATATACTAATACTAGCGCACTTCAATTTGTTTCACAATGCAATCACGTAGTAAGCACTATGGCTTATAAATTTAAACTGCTAGCTGGTCAGACGAACGTTGAGCAGAGTGACCGTGATCTGAGACTGAAGCTCTCTCACCCTGAGAGGTTTCTACCTCTGGTTTAAATAGCACTTGGCTGTACTTCAAAATTAGCATAAGCTGAAAACGCGGGCTTCTTCTGACGGGAAGTTGAAACAGAGAGGAGATAGAAAGATTTAAATTAAAATAAAACTTGGTTAGTTTAACTAAAACCTTACATGGTAACAACTAGTTTGGCGACATTTTGGTAAGGCTATACCATTTTTAATTTTTAAGGCTAGGATTATTTTTAATGTTTGCCTTATAAATTCGCAGGTGACTTTTATAATGGATAATTTAGAGGGAAAAGAAAAGTAATGTATGTTCTTGCATATTTTATTTATTTTATCCGTGCAAATGTTGATCCTTGGAAAGGGTATATGCAAGCTGAACATACATACTTTTTAACGATCAGGTAATTTCATATATGTCTTTTTTACCTACTTCAAAGATTCACAAAATTTTCCTGCATTTTTGTGCACATTTTTCTAATTTATAAGAAAAATTATTTACATGTTTCATAAATAAATTTGCCCTGTAAAAACAAATTTCTGTGCACGTTTGTTCTACTTTCTGGAAAATTCTGATCGTGATTTTAGCAATAAGCACTTAAAAACAGTTTCGCACCTAATCTTCGTCATGATTAAGCACTTTTATTCCATAAAAATTAATAAGCATAATTCGGCTAGCAGATTGTTGTAAAAAATGTTGAGTAAAAAAACATCGTGAAAACAAAATGGCGTCCAAAAAAAACTCATAGGTTGCTGTAGCAAGGTTGGTCGCCAAATTACCATAATCCGAAGATTCACCCAATTTTTTTGTATTACAACATTTTATTACTCTTTCTAGCGTTCAGAAACACCACTTTCTGATCTCAGTCATAACAACACTTCAGCTGCGCGACGGGTGAAGTGAAAGTAGAAGTTATTAACTAATAGAAGTAATTGTAGTTATTATAATCAATAATAATTGTTGCCTACAGCATCACTTAAATTCAAATTTGTACTTCAAGTTGACCTCGCCTATAATAGTGCTCTGACTAATCACATAGTTCGCGCTCTTCAACCTCATTGCCTCATTTACCTTACCTACTCATTGATTTCGACTGCTGCTGCCATAGATGTGAAGTTTGCTTTTCTCGTGCTATGCATTGTCAAAGATTACTTGTCTATTGCCATAAGATTGCTGCCCTCGACTTCTTACCAATTGCTTAATTATTTCCTCAAATGCTTATGTACTGAGTTTACTCAATAATTGATTTTCGCCTTCGGATATGGTGTATATTATAATACACACCTCTAGTTTTTATAAATTTTTAATGGCCTCTGGTATAATGATTACTTACTGGTTAGAACTCTTGGCGCTTGAAGCCAGAAGCAAAGATATGATCCAAGGTCGGATATCAGTTGCCGTTACTGGATCCAATTTAGAATTTGCATGTATTTCTCTGAAATTTGAAAGTCAATGTTCGTGTTTTTTAGATTATATCATGAATTTATTTCTGAAAAAAATGATGTCTGAAAAAAAAATCACACTGTTCACAGCTTGTGAGAAACAGTGAAACTGAGATGAATACCTGATGTTTAAATGAATGTGCAGAGATCACGCCATATATGGAGCAGCAATTTTCTTTGCGAGACTATGAAAGATTCCTTATAGAAATATGGACAAAGGATGCATAAGTAAGACAAAAGTTTAGCAAAAATTTGCCTTGTTTGCAGTTCATCATCAATGATAAAAAAGGGTACCGCATTTCCATACAAATATACTTCACAGGAAGATATTGTAGATTGAACATGGATATATTCGACAAACTTAGCTTTAGTAGTAACTGAAAAATAAGTTATTAGACGAGGTAACAGCATATATATTTTGATTTGAATTTTTTTACAAATTGTAATATATTTCTGTTATCTAGTCTTGCTCTGACCTACATGTTTCAAACAAATTTCTTTGCTTCAAAAAATGTTTTAAGTCAGTATATTCTTCTTTTAAATTAATGTTTAAAATCGAGACTCAAACGTCATTAGAATCAATAAAGTTATAAATTCATGGTAAGCTGAAGGAAACCTAAATTCAACATAAAGAGAAACATTTTTAATTTAAAAAAGTACTTATTTAAAAATTAGTTTCTGATTCATATTTACCGACTCAACAGATACTAAACAGATGAAAGTAGATAATAAGTTACAGTATTCAAATAATAGTTTATAAAAGATTACTCATATCTTAGAAAATGCTGGTAGTCTGCACCTGAATTACGAATCTCAAAAAAATTTTCATATTTCCTGTTTATACATATTTAGGCTTAGTTGTATATGTTTCTTCAGTATTTACTCTTTAGCGAGAGGAATTGGGATATTGCAATCTGTTTTAATAGGTTTTATTATAATCTAATAAAAGCTTTCAATCGTCTGAGTAGTTTTCTGTCCTGCTCTCCAGTTAGAAACTTGAGCTACAGGTGTCAGTCTTGCTCACTGAAGCAAAATTTGTTCAATCCGTCGATTAAATGTTAAAAGCGAGGCAGAGGAGCGTTATCAATCTAATAGAAGTGATGTCTTCATGGATGAATTTTTAAGGGAAATTTACTCACATTTATGTCACACATTGAAGAAATCACAAACACATCTATGCCCCAACTTCTTTGCTAGGATTTGAACTAAGCTGCCACTTTATCTTCCTCTCCTTCGAGGCTAAATATTCGAAATGTATAAATTTAATCATGTTATTAGAAAATTTCTTACGAAATGAGAAAAACTGATAAAATAAGAAAAGCAACTTCCACTTTGGCAGCTTAAAATGCAATCATAGTTGAGTTGCTTTTCACTTCTGGGAACTAGAACAGAGAAATGAATGGAATAAGGAAAAATAAAATTTTCTTGATGCTTGTTTGGTAAAATCAGAGTTATGCATTATATGTAATAATTCTACATTATCTACTTGAAATTATAATTGTTCCTTTTCTAAAAAAAGTGTAAGCTATTAAAAGGCAAGCCAGTTGAGTCCTAATAAATAGCAGTTCTTAATAAAAAGACATGAAAAAGAATGAGAATCAGAGGAAAAGGAAAACTTAAGCTGCAGGTGTCAAACCTACTCATTCAAGAAAAATTGTTCAATCTGTCGGTTAAATGATTAAAGCAAGGTACACAAGCGTTATCTAAGAAGTGATGTGTTAATGGATGAATTTTTAACCGAAAGTGACTGATATTTACTCATACATACAAAAATGACATACGCACTTATGTCCGAAGTGTTTCCTAGCAGTTGAACTAAGATTACTCAACAATTTTATCTTCCTAACCACTCAGGCTAAAATACATTTGGAAGAAAAAAGTTAATTATGTCAGCATGCTAATTTTAGAATGCAAATTCTATTATTAAGCGAAAAAAAAAACCAATAATATTACTTTGTACACAGTTTACATACACTTTTAAAATTATGTAACAAACAAAAAAAAATTAATAGCTTATCCATGTTAGTAGTTACTTGAAGCAAATTGTCTTTATCTTATAAATTATTACTCATATTTAGCTTTATGGGCTGACTGACAAAATTCAAATTGTTTTTCATGTCTCCAATGCGCGACTTAAGATATTTACTAATTTACACATAGTATTATTCTAACGCAAGTATTCTGACACAAAATCGGCCTTTTTGTCAAATGACATGCCAATTTTTTTCTATATTTCGATTCTACCACTCAGCTTATGCTTAAATATTAAATTTTTAAAATTTCGCCCGAAATCTTCGAAGAAATTAAAGAATTTATCTTGGTGCATTTTTACAGTTTCTGACTAGAATAATTTACTTGGACAACTTCGTAATTTAGAGCAACCTATGTTCCTTTCCTTTTTTCACTGTAAACGTGCGGAAAAAAGTCGTCTTCGATACTTTCAAATAATTTTCACAAAGTGCATAAACCACGTTTGGCATTATTATCGCTCGAAAAAAGATGCCAAATTTTAAAACGTGCCAATATGTAAATTCATGTATATCTTAGAAATTTTTAATAAAAACTCTATTTTCTTGCAGGTGTGCCTAGAAATACGTTTATTTTAAGATGATATTAGAAATTTTATAGCTTATAATAAAATAATATTTTCGAAACATTTATGAAACATATTTAAAAATAAATAAAAAAAATGTGTCAATTATATTTAGATTAAAGCTAAATTTCGAATTCTGGAAGAAGTAATCAAGTACTTTTAATTAAAAAAGACATATTAATAAATACATATAATATTCAATTAGATTGAGAAGCTAAAATTTTTAGAGCTAACTTTTTAAAAACTACTGGCAGGATTTTTACAAAACTTTGCAAATTGGCATAATACAAGTCGTAGAATTGAAATATGGAAAATAATTGGCTTGTCATTTCAGAAAAAGTCCGATTTTGTGCCAAAATACCTATATTAGAACAATGCTATATGTAAATCTGAAACATATCCTATGTTGTGGTTTCGAAACGTGAAAAAAATCAATCTGCTCAGCAGAACGGAAGATATGGAACACTCCCATTTTTTTTTTTTTTGCACACTGTAATTAATTTTATTTCATAGAAAAAGTACTTAATTTGATGACAATTTAAATATTAGCATATACCTCTGACATATTCATTTATATTTAGAGACACATTCATAATTCTGTAAGTAAATACATTTATCTAATAGTTACAATCAATTAATGCATATAACTAGTACGACCAATAAATTTTATAATTCATACTCAGGCTACTTATAATTTTGTGATAACTTTAGCCTTGCGACTTTAAATGTAAAATACATCATAATATGAGTATTTTGTACATACATCTAGACTAACGTAATTTATCTGGTAGACATTACCCAATATAGATAGCTGTTTATTTTTACACTATGTATCTGTTAAGTCACCACTCTACATTTACACTGCTCACAATAACATGTACAACGAGTCATTTCTATTCGTAGGGTTGGTTTTATGTTGCAAATAACATTAAATAATTAAATGATGTTGTAAACACTAATATACAAGATATATAAATATTGTGCTGGTTTGATTGAGATAACATGTTCTAATCTGTTTATTATATATATATGTATGAACACTTTCGCATGCATGTGTTGGCAGAAACAATGTGTATGTGTATAATTTTGAGTACTACAGAGGATATTTTTCCAGAAAAGCTTATTACATAGCAAAACATATTATTTACAGCAAATGATGTATGAATATTAAACTCTCTGATTACTTATTAAATCCAGTAGACAAAATATTTAAACAAATTTTACTATTTCCATATTAACACAACCATCTTGGTGCAATTTGGCATTTTTTATTAAATGAAAATGTAAAAGTTATATAATTGGCTGCAAGGTGGTGGTTTTTTTACCTTTTTTTTAGAGAGATTCACAATTTAACAAAATTTCTCATAAATTGGGAAACGAAAACAAAAACATACTTCAGAAAATTGAAATACAAATTTTAATTATTAAATAAGGATTATGTGATACATCAAAAGAATAATATATTTACATTTGTCTCAAAATTATTCTGGAATTTTTCCATTATTCTTCTCCCCAAGCATACAGGGACCTGTTTTTCCTTAGGAAGACATTACAGCCTCAGCATAGTGCAACACTACCTGCCTATCATTTTCTCATTGTTCCCTTTTGAGAATTTTTGAAAAAAATTTCGTATTTCTGCAGTTGATATACTAAGTACTAAAAATAAATTATTAAGTAAATCTAAATCTATTTCAGGAAAAGTTAATTTTTAAGAACATGTATCAAGTAGCACTGGCAACAGGCATTCCACAACATATTTTTTATATACATACTCAACATTCATTCCATAAAGTACATTTTATTCCCATATTAGTTAATATTTTATTTAAATAAAAATAATCCTTTCAGAAATGTAAAAGGTATTTAAAACATGCAATTGCAAACTTTCCCACTACAAATTTTTGAATTATTTTATTTAAACATCTCCTTAAGTTCAATAGATTTATTTCTTCAGCTTTAAGCCTGTAAATAATGTTAAAAAACACTTACAGCTATAATTAATAAAAAAGAAGACATTAAGATTTATTAAATAAAACAAGCTGACAAAAACAGATGGAATTACTTCAGTCAATCCCATGAAACAAAATTAAAAAATGATGTGACTCAGTTATATTCTGTTAACAATATAATTCTGCCACATCAGAAATTTTTATTTTTGTTACGAGTCCTGTTTGACAAATTCTTGAATATTCTAAAGTGGCATTATAAAAGGAATAGTTTGACATGCTCTGTCAATGAATTTCAGACCAATTTTAGGCCTAATTTTATGACAACAATGAGATTCTACTCTGGTACATAAATGTTAATGGATACAGAAAGCAAGTGTGTATTGTTGAAAATTGAAACTCGTGTTTTCTTTTGGCACTTGTTTAAAAAAGAATGTTTGAATGTTTTTTTAAAGGCACATTTAAAAAGTAAATTTTTTTTCAAATTCATGCAAAAGGTATTTTTTAAATAGACTTTCTATATTAACGCAGATGGGATTTTTCTACAGCATGGATATATACAAAAACTGATTCAAAGCTTACTGAAGTTGAGAAACATATTTTCATGTCTAACCACAGAACAAAAACTAAATTTTGTGATAAGAAAAGCCAAGTTTAATGCAATGCACTTACAAGCATGCATATGGTGGTGAAATATTTAACAATTTTTCAAAAGTTGGAACAAGAAGAATTTGAAGGTGGTAACATAAAAGCCAGCAGATTTCACAGGAACCAAATATAATATTGAACACTTAATAGTACACAATAATATAATAAGTATAAACATATCTGACACATTTTCATGAATGATGAGCAAGAAAAAAGGTATTTATGTATTAATGCAATGATATTAGCACAATTTTTTAAATTTTTACAGATCAAATGCTAAAATTTACTTATCAGTTGCAAGATGGTGGTTTTAGCAACTTAATTTAGGAAAGATTCCCAAACTGTTGATATTTATTTCAAGTTGGTAAAGATTATCAATATATGAAAAGAAACTATCCTTGAAAATAAGAATTTGAATTATTAAATAAGCAAGGCACTAAAAAATAAGACAATTACATTCTCCTTCAAATTATTGCATAATTATTTTGTACTTTTCTTCTAGGTAAGTACAAAGTGATCTGTTTTGGTCTAAAAGAACACTGGAGAATTGCTGGGAATTAGATTCATACAGCATATATCTATTGAAGAAAAGAATTTCCTTGCTGTTCCATCTACAAAATTTTCAGGAAAACTGTGTTTTTGTAGTCAATTGAGTGCAAATTCCAAACATCACATTTTAAAGCTATGTTTAAGGCAAAAGATATTATGATTTCTTTATAAACAAAAAATACATTGGAATACAACAAAAAAGAATGCACATATAATAGCAGAGTTGCCTGATTGAAGGATTGTTATAAGCATGGTAGCTGAAGAACGGTTACGTACATGGTTGCCAAAAACTGCCGTACTGAAAATATGGCAACTTGTATTAAGGAGGCTGCATTAACACACAAGTACAACAAAAAAAAACTTACGCACTCAAGAAATTTCTTGAGTTTTCGATCTTTTTCAAAGACACTTCAAGGTGCATAGTGTCTTCAAAAGAATAGTTTAAAATTAATGTTGAAGTATTTTTTTGATAAAATAACTTATTTATATATATATTTTTTGATATAATAATTTCAATGCATAAGCTTGCAAAAATTGAAATCCTAAGCATTCTCAGAAATGAATACAGACTTCCAAAATTTAATGAGGATGAGAGGAATACTTAAATCCTACAGTACTAAAGATATCATAAAAATATATATTTCATATTTTGTACTTTTTTAGAATGTCATGAAAAGTGGATTACAGTGCAAAATGTGAATGATATATCCATTCAAATGATAATGTTGAACATTTCAAGCAGGTTCTCTTCCGCAAAGGATCCGGTAAATGCAAATACTGGCAACAATAGCAATAATACTTCAAACCTGGCAACCGGTCAGAATCAACCGATTAACTTGTTCCCAGGTTGGAACCATAGCTTTTACGTTATTTTCGTTGAATTACCACCCTCATTGTTCGCATTCGCAGATTTAAATTTTTCTTCACATATTTACTATTATTTTTTTTGGATTTTCCCCTTATTTTTTATGAATTTTTAACAATGAATAGATAGAAACATTTTCATATCATGAATGAAGTTATGGAGACAGATGATGGTTCACGGAAGAAACTATGCTGAAAAGGGGTGATGATAATCAGAAACACGGCTGTTAATGTAGCCTTAAGCAAACAGAACCATGAGGTTTCCAACTGCTAAAATATTTTGATTTCTTGAGCTGCAAAAATATGAATTCTAAATAATTACTTAAGTAAAGTTTTTATTTTTATTGGTGATTTCTGTAATCTAAAATAATGAGAATAAATCAATATTAATAGCCTAAAATTTTTATGAGATAAAAAATTCTTAATGGTTTTCTAACAATAACCTTTGATAGGACAGCAAGTGTGACACACAATAGATGATTAAATTGAAATAAAATATTATTGATTCTCTAGGATGAGAGAATAGTTTTATGAATCCCCAGGGTCATCAAAATTAGCAAACCACTACTTGCGTAATGAATCTAAGTTCAAATAATTCTTGAAAAATAATGAAATGTATAATGTTCTAGTTTTATTAACAATGCTACTGAAGCAAGTTTGAGTACTATTGAAAATTATTGGTATTATCAAATATATTATTAAAAAGACAAGCAGTTCTTTAAACATAAAATGTTTTAAGCTGTTTGAGCACGGCTCTTATCGAAATAAGACTGTCATTATATGGTTGTTTGGAATCAGACATTTCTTGCTATCTGAAATCTATTTCACTACTTTTAAAAGGATGTAAATATATAGGTTTGGCTTTTGGAAAATCTACTTGTGGCCTTCATTGACATAAAGTTTGGCCACCCTTGATCTATTATATTTTTGTCTATTGTATTTCTATCTATTATATATATAACAGCACTAATTATCAGATATAATTTTATGAATATCAACAAGCAAAGCACTTAGAAATGAAACAAGTAATAGAAATATTAATATTGTACACATATAATAGGAAACGCATGTAATGAGTCTTAACATGACCAAACACATAAAAATAAAGGAGATATTAGCTATTCCCTACTTCGGCACTGGAATGATAACCTAATAATGCAGTGTCAGTTTTAAATTCAGTGAATGGACTGGCTGTTTAAGCTGCAATGTAAATTTAACAAAGGGCTTGTACTTTATATTTTATGAAAAAAAGTATCAGCGTCTAACTCAATGTTTTACTTCTTAGAAGAACAGAAATTATGAAAAATTTGAACAAAGAAGAAAATGTCCTGAAAGTATAAAAGAAAACTAAAAGTTAACAAAATTATACAGAAAATTAAATATGACAGAAAAATTTACAAAATATTACAGATATTATATAAAACAGAAAATAAATTCATGCAACCCAAGCTACCACACATTATCTTTTTCTGTCGTATCAGTTGATCTCGGAGGATCTATGCCAAATGATGACTTTTCAAACAAAATTTTACATAGGGTTTAGGATTAAATTTTCTTAAAAGTTTTTCATTTAAGGCAAGTCTCCTCTTACCATTGCATGTGAGCATTTTTGTGGTTTTCCTTATATGAATGTATATGTATGCCTATTTACCCTAGAAAATATTCATGAAAGCATGCCTTTTTCAGCTAGCCCTCACACGCTTTGTAATTCATATAAAAAACACAAAAAAACTTTTTATTCTTAAAATGGTAAAGTAATTAATTTCACATTATATGCAATGAAGCTTTTTAAAAGCTAGGATATTTTAACAGTTACAATGTTAATTACTGCTGTGGTCTCAGTTATATGTGAATAAACATCTCAATGTCACAGCTTGTGACACATTTGTTTGAGATATGTCTTCTTATACACTGATAAGCATGAAATAAACAAAACAGATGGCATGAAAATACCTAATGCATACATCCTTAGTGACTATTATTTGACATCATTTTTATGTTGCACCAGTGAACTAACTACATTGACAGATGTGACGGAGTGAAATTGTGGCTAAATTTCAGAAGACTTCTTTGACAAAATTATGGTGTTAAAATTTAAAATAGAAATTAAAATCAAAAGATAAATTCAACAGTAACATAAAAAAAAAGAAATGTTGTCCCTAAATATATTATTACTGTTAATTAATGTCCAAATAAACATTTTAAATATTTATATAATAGATACATGCAATTCATATAAAAATATCTTTTTAACAAGACCTAACTTTGACCATATTCGTAATTTTATAACGTTATTAAATGTAGACGTTAAATAAAATTTTTAGCAGCATTGGGTTCGGTTTCTTTAAATTACGACAAAGCATGGGAGGCAAGAGGAAAGATGCCTTCAAGGAGAACTTTCTGAGGAGACCTGGTTTGCATCCATGTTACATACTGGGAGTACCATGAAACCAATCATACTGCTAGCCCATCTCCTTGGATAATGAAACTGACAGAGACATACCAAAATCATCTAGTATCACTCTTGCACTGTATGCAGATGATACGGCCATCCTAGCCCAGAACAAACACCTTGAGAACTTGGTTCACATTATTCAGAGATACCTCTCCAGCCTTGAGCACTGGCTCATTACTTGGAAAATAAAAATTAATGTTGCTAAATGTGCTGCCATGATTTTTAAGCGAACCCCCCTTCTGTACCCTTCCAGTAATTTAAAGTTTTTCAACGACTATGTTCCCTGGTCAAATTCTTACAAGTACCTAGGAGTTGTACTTGATTCTAAATTACGCTGGCACCTTCACATTGAAAATACTCTCAATAAAGCAAAAGGTGCTAGAGCCCAACTTTAGCCCTTATTAGCTCGAAAGAGCCATCTGTCAATTAAAAACAAAATTCTTCTCTATACATCAGTAATAAGACCAATATTTTTGTATGCATGTATGATCTGGGGCACTGCTGCAAAAACTCATGTGAAAAAACTTCAATCTTTTCAAAGTAAAACCCTACGTATGGCCCTGAATGCAGCCTGGTACGTCCGTACAGATGTGATTCATTCGGACCTCAACATTAAACCTGTGGATTATGTTATTAAAAAACTTAGTCAAAATTTGTTTCTCAAAATTGAACAGATTGATAACCGAGCGCTGCAAATGCTCCCTGCATACGACCCAACGATTCGCAGCTCACAGAAGAGACTGAGAGCCGTCATTGGCCGGGAAAATCGGCATCTACCCACCATCCAAAAGGGCGAGACACGCCCCCGCGCCATGAAGGAAGGAGGTCTCCCTGTTGTGTTGCCGATTCAATTGCCATAATCTAACAAAAAATTGCTCATCAATCTTCACGCAAAGTTATCAGTCTGTTCGCTCAAAATCACATCTCCCGCAGGTTAATTCCTGCCTTTGAATATTTTCACCGCGTCAATATTTTATTATTTGCCCTACCTACACACGCCACATGCCAATGAGCCTATTTATCGTAAATTCTTTCCTATCCACTTTTTGCTTTAGTGTTTTGTATTGTGTGTAAAAAAATTATTAAAAAACCAAAAAAGGTTGGAATGCGCTTTAGCCCACTGCTTGGCGGCGATTGTTTTTGAATGAGCAATAAACGCGTCAACATGGGTAACTCCATATATCCGCGAACATGGCTGAAGCTACGGAAATATGTAGCTTTCGCGCATGCGTATTTCCTATTTTATAAAGAACGGTTTTATTGGTAATGTGAGATGACGTAGCGGTTTATTCGAAATGCTTACGTGTTAATTTGAGTAGTTATTTCAGTTCTCGTTTTATTCTTTGAATGCGGTGTTTTTCTATTGAGTGTTTGCTATTTTCGTACGTATATTTCGCTAAATACCAAGTCGCTATGGATTTGGCTGTGATGCTGAGAGAGGTGAGTGAATGTACATGTACATTTATTACTTTATTGGAAGTACAAGGGAAACGTGATTGATTGGTGTATGAAAGCTGGTTATTTTGTTGATTTGTGCACATCAACAAAATAACCAGCTTTCATTAAGCTTTTTTTCTTTTTCATTTGGATTTGGTGTGATGCTGAGAGAGGTGAGTGAATGTACATGTACATTTATTACTTTATTGGAAGTACAAGGGAAACGTGATTGATTGGTGTATGAAAGCTGGTTATTTTGTTGATTTGTGCACATTGCCTACATTGTGCAATTCGCTGATTTTTTTTTAAGTTAAAACGGAACGCTGTGCACATGGCATTTTCTTGTAATTTATTTTTGTTATTTTAGCTTATTTTGTTGATTTGTGTACGTTGCCTACATTGTGCAATTCGCTGAAGTTTTTTTTTAGTTTAAAAGGAACACTGTGCACATGGCATTTTCTTGTAATTTATTTTCGTTATTTTAGCTTATTTTGTTCATTTGTGCACGTTGCGTACATTGTGCAATTCTCAGATGTTTTTTTTAAGTTAAAACGGAACGGTGTGTACATGGTATCGTTTGTAATTTTAATGACCTTTTAAAAAAAATTCCTTCTTTCTTGGATGCCATTTTGGTTACGTTTTCGCGGAACGTGTCCTGAAGGTTATGTAACGGCATAAAATATGTAAATTTTACAACATAAAATGTAAATAAATAATTTAAACCTAACTGACAAATATTTTAATGTTCGTTTTGCATATTATTTTATTATCTTTTTGTGGCAACAGTTTCCATACTAATTTATGCTTTAGAATTCTATGTTTTGTTTACAATAGGTTTTCGCAGAGCGTGTCGGGAAGGTTGCAATTAATTGCAAAGACGTTTCGCAGAAACGCGCCGAATTGGCGATTTTCAAAACATTGCCAAGCAGTGGGCTAAAGAGCATTTTCACCCAAAAAAAAAATTATAAAAACCTAAAAACTTATGAATAGTTAAGTTTTTAAATTCTTGCTGTCCCTAAACTTTCTCGAGCCCGTGGCTCCCTCTATTGAGCATCAAGTCAATCACTTACGCTTTGTTTCCTATTTCTGCTCACTTTTAATAATTCTGATGTGGAGGTACGTGGTTTTGAACCACAGGCACTCCGTAATCTTTAATCATTGGCATTGGCAAACTAACAGACATCAGTTGCTTTACTGTTTGGCTGCTGATGAGCTGCATATCAGTTGAAAACCACTGAATAATAATATGTTCCTTCATTCTTGTTATAAGATGCAAGAACCTTCAGTTCTGATGAGAAAGACAGCAAATCTTAATAAAAAATAAATAAGCCAAATTTAAAGCGAATATGTTGATTATTTTGTGCAATACATTTATAAAATAAAAAAATAAGTCTGAGAACATTATAATTTATTATTAAAAAAACGTTTATGTATTCAGAAATTTGCAATTTAGTTTCTATTTAAATGAGAATATTTGTGGATTTCATTTATGTGATCATAATGGATTTTCATAGTTTTGGAAGTATTTTGTAATTATGCAGTGAAGACATTAATTATAAAAGGAGCTTTTTGATTTTATACTTTTACAATTTCCTTAGAAACCGCACTTTTAAAATAAGGATTATTTTAGAATTTTATAATATTGAAAGATATTCAATGACAGATCTAAATTTTACTAATTTTTATGATTAAATAAATACTTTTGTCAAGAAAAGGGTTCATTATTACAAGATTATTTCCCTTCCATTAAGCTTAATACATTGTTTACCATGCTAATTTTTAATTAATGCAAATTCATTTTCGTATATCATGTTTAACCGGTTAATTTTACATCCATATGCTTAATATATTGTTTTCTCTGCTAATTTGAATTTATGTCATTTATTATTTAACTTATTTTGATTATATAAACTAAATATCTTTTTTATACAGCTTACTTCCATGTGTTTATAACCTCACACCGCTCACCATCGACATCAATCTGCTGTTGGTAACCATGGTGGAGTAAAACTGCAACATCGCCAACGGGTGCTTTGCCGAAGAGCTTCCTTTCAAGCTTTCAAACAGTTCATAACATTACCTGAAAGGGAGGAATGTGACATCAAATTTCCTTATTCAGAACAGTATAATCAGTGTTCGGATATGCTGTTTTAAAATTTTGATTACTAATTATATACTAAGGATATGCAAATGCTATTTTAAATCAGGTGCACTTTAAAATTGCTTGCGCCTTATCTTGCAAACATCAGGTTTTGCTGTTCTGGAAACAATTAAATGATTTATTAAGTATTGAGATAAAATGACAAGATGAACACACCCCATACAAAGACATTTCTTTATAGCATAGATAAGTCTTTATTGCATATATTAGCAAAGGTTCTTAAACTTTTCCACATAAAAGTTTATCCTTCTTATTATGTGTAGACACGAGTCTT
Source organism: Stegodyphus mimosarum (assembly GCA_000611955.2). Classification (NCBI taxonomy): domain Eukaryota; kingdom Metazoa; phylum Arthropoda; class Arachnida; order Araneae; family Eresidae; genus Stegodyphus; species Stegodyphus mimosarum. The sequence continues at coordinate 65,438 of KK117695.1, forward strand.
TCAAATTTTCTATCACCCAGGTGATTTGTTACACAGGTAACTCGTTGATTTTCTCTCCGGTGTGAATAAGAATATCCTTTTTTAAATTAGATTTTAGAGTAAACAGTTTATTATATACCTCACAAAGATAAGTTTTCTTTCATGTGTGATTAAGCAGATGTTTGTTCAAAGAACCTCTTCGAGTAAATGACTTGTTACATAGCTCACACACATGAGGTTTCTGTCCTGTGTGAATAAATATATGTTCATTTAAATGAGCTTTACGAGTAAACGACTTATTACATACCTCACACACATAAGGTTTCTCTCCTGTGTGAATACGTATATGGTTGTTTAAATTAGATTTGTAAGCAAATGATTTATTACATATCTCACACACATGAGGTTCCTTTCCTGTGTGAGAAAGTATATGGCTGTTTAAATTACATTTATGTGAAAATGATTTATTACATATCTCGCACACATGAGGTTTCTCTCCGGTATGAATAAGTATATGCTTTTTTAACTCACATTTTTGTGCAAATAACTTGTTACATACCTCACAGACATGAGGTTTCTCTCCTGTGTGAATAAGTATATGTTCATTTAAATGAGTTTTACGAGTAAATGACTTGTTACATACCTCACACACATGAGGTTTCTCTCCTGTGTGAATAAGTATATGGCTGTTTAAATTACATTTGTAAGCAAATGATTTATTACATATCTCACATACATGAGGTTCCTTTCCTGTATGATTAAACAGATGTTTGTTTAAAGAAACTTTTTGCGTAAATGACTTGTTACATATCTCACACACATGAGGTTTCTCTCCGGTGTGAATAAGTAGATGCTTTTTTAAACCACCTTTTTTAGCAAATGACTTGTTACATAACTCACACGCATGAGGTTTCTCTCCTGTGTGAATAAATATATGGCTGTTTAAATTACATTTGTAAACAAATGATTTATTACATATCTCACACACATGAGGTTTCTTTCCTGTATGAATAAGTATATGTTTCTTTAAACAACCTTTTTCAGTAAATGACTTGTTACATACCTCACACACATGAGGTTGCTCTCCAGTGTGAATAAGTATATGTTTGTTTAAATTAACTTTTTGAGTAAATGACTTGTTACACACCTCACACAGATAAGGTTTCTTTCCTGTATGAATAAGTATATGTCTATTTAAACCAGCTTTTTGAGTAAATGACTTGTTACATACTTTACACAAGTGAGGTTGCTCTCCAGTGTGAATAAGTATATGACTGTTTAAATTATTTTTGCACGTAAATGACTTGTTACACAGTTCATATATGTGAAGTTTCTTTCCTGCGTGAATAAGCATATTCCTTTTTAAAATTCTCTTTTGTCCAAATAAATTCTTACATACCTTATTCATTAGTTTTTTCTCCAATCTGTATGTGCAGATATTTGTCTAAAGATGCAAATTGTCAAAATGCCTTGTGACATACATCACACATGAGATTTCTTTCCTGTGTCAATACACATTTGAGTTTTGAAGTAACCTTCTAGGCTTTCTTGCACATCACATATATGAGTTTTCTCTTTTAAGTGAATTAGCATATCGACTTTGATACTACAGATATCGACAAATAATATATTACATATGTCACATTATAATTATACCACATGCCGCATTTAGAAGGAAATGCAGGTTCATTTTCCGTTTCTGTCTAAATGACATTTACCTACCTCATGTAAGTGAGGTTTTTCTGGGTGAGTAGGCATCAGCTCTTTTAAGAAGCTTCTTTCTCCGCAAGATATTTTTCAACACACGTTGGACTCAAATATAATGGAAATATTGAGAATGTCACTTTGAAAATATAATCCAGAATTTATAACTTATTCATGACATCATGGGAGATCTTACACTTTCAGGGGGAAACGTAGAATGCTCAGAGTTACGCAAAGTAGATGGTGCATGCACATGTGATAACAAATGATTTCCAAGAACACATTTCACGAAAAATAAATGTTTCTTCATTCATTGCTTGAAATTACCCATGAAAGGGATTAAACACTTTCAAATTACAACAATGCTTCTAGGAAATATTCAGAGGGGAGGAGTCGTTACGTTATTTTCTATGTTGTAGAAATATCTGCCACTTTTCTCCTCTCCAGCAGGTACTTGCCATCAGCTTTTGGACTCAAACCCATTTCAAAGGGCGGGTTGTTCACGTGTTAGTCTAAAAGTAGAGTTGCAGCAAACCGCATGTATTCGTTACCGTGTAACGGGTACATGGGTTGACTCGAAGTACCGAATTGGTAGTCACAAATTCATCTCGTTACTCGCATTTGTTGTAAGATGCGGTGTATTCAAATGCGAATGATGGGGTTGCTGCTCAAATACCAATGATGCGGTTGCTAACAATACCTGTGCGTCACAATATGAGCATTTTTTTTTTATTGATAATTTTATTTTTTTGGTTAGTTCATCGGATTCACATTCTGTGTCTTAGTTGAAATTTTATTTAGTTGCTGATATTTAAGAGGATGATCAATTTTGACGGCGTAAAGCGTTATTTTGCATTTCCTTTGGTTTACATTGAGACTTATAGTGCATATTTCGTTTGTAAATTCGAAATTTGGATAATTTAGATGATTAGTGATTTTTTTCTTGAGCGTGCAATAGTGACGTTTTATTGATTTGAAATATTTATATACTGGACTTAGGTATTCTTTATATAAGAATATGTAGGTTAATATAGCTTTTTTATTTCCTTGTACGAAGTAAGTATTGTAATTCAACTGAAATATCCATTTTTGACCATTAGCGAATCCATGTCGATTATTTTTTGGGTGACATCTGTACGTTCGGACACAATGAAGACCTCTTTTTTTCCCCCAAAACGGATTTTTAAATGGGATTAAAGGGATGCAAGTTGATACTAAAAAGGGATGTTTTCGTGATATGTATGTACGTATGTATGCATTTCGCATATCACAAAAACGATTAGTTGTACAACGTTGAAATTTTGTATATGGGACCGCTATAACATGTATACATCTGATTTTTTATTGCAATCAACAATACAGTCAAGTACCGAAAATCCGCCGACCTGAAATTCTCCAACTCCTGAAATCCGCATTGCCTCTCAAAATATAAACATTGAATTCATATTTCCCAGAAACCGCAGAACGGAGAATGAAATACCGAACAAAGAATATTTATCCAATAATGACTTCATAATTACCGAATAATAATGATTCTGTGTTAGTGGCAGAAAAAAAATCTTAGCCCAGAGAAGGTTTTTAGTATGGATGTGTTCAGATGAGCCAACACTGGCATATCAGATAACCGATGATGAAATCATTGGCTCTGTTTTGAACTCGCCGCAGCAAGAAAACGATTCCAACACCGACACAGATAATGAATGTGAAAGGAGTGAGAAAATATCTTTTAATGAGGGTTTGGAACATGGTGAAAAATACCTAAAATATTTAGAACAGAGCTGTGTCACAGAGCAAGAGATTGTGACCCTGTAGAATTTACAAAAAAAAAAAAAAGAAAAAAAACTTACCCTGGAGCATCTAAAGTTTTAAAACGAACCTCTATCGGAAAAATGTTTGAAACAAATAAAAAAAATGAAACATTTTATGCTTTATTAGTATCCCTTATTTTTACAATTCTCTATTGTATATGTCCTTAATGCTTTAAAATATTCTTGTAATCAGTAATATAAATGAATAATGCAATAAATATACAGATATAATAATAAATGCAGATAATAAAATAATGTAATAATGTATATTATTGTACATAAAGTAAATGTATCTAATATGCCTTATTTATTTTGCACTTTTAGTCTGAATATTATGATTTGGCTTTTCTCTCCTGAAATCCGCATAATATTAAAATCCGCACAACCTCTGGTCCCAAGTATTGCGGATTTCTGGACTTCTACTGCACTACCAAACGTAAATATATATATATATATACTATTATTAGCAAGTAAGACTGTAGAAGTTATGGTACATTCGAAACCTCTAAGATCCTATTTGTAAAAGCACAGTTGTGCCAAAAATTACATATCAAATAGAATCAAAAAACCATTATTAACAATAAAACATGACTAAAAAGAAAAAATAATAAATGAGAGTAATAATTGAATATTTAAATATATATTTATATATTTAAAAATTATAATTAAATGTAAAGTACACACGCACACATATATATCCATCTTCTTTCCTTGGCTTTTATTTTCACTATCGTTGATTGCAGTCAGGACTTAATTTTTAAAATTATATGTCCTGGAGCTGTTATGTCTTTGCAGTGTGGGTTCAGCTAAGTGCAGGATGCAATGAGAATGGACTAGTTAACAACACTAACATTTATTTCTAACTCCTAAGACAGACATGGCGATGCGTTATTTCTGCAGTTTCACATTACACCTTAGTCCAGACGTTGTCCTGGTGGGTGGGGGAGGTGGGGAGGGATGTAGCATCTGACTTCAAGAGTATCAGTACTCTTTATCCAGACGTTGTCCGGATATAAGAGTACTGATACTCTTGAAGTCAGATGCTACATCCCTCCCCATTTATTTAGAGATTCAATATCTGAGGAGCTTTGCGGATGCGCGAAGATTGTCTAAGTTCTGGTTGGGGCTGCTGCAAGTCTTTATCAGGATTTACTGGAATAACTGGTTCAGTTTTCCTCGTAACTGACGATGTTTCAAGTCCGGCTGAAGTTTGCACAACTTCACTTCTTTGTTTGACGTCCTTGTGCGGAGCCAGTGGCTTCACAGAGACATCTGAAGTAGTAACCACACGAGGTTTATAGATTACCGGTGCAGACGGAACCTCGCTCCCTACCGATCTGATTTGATCGGTGTGCCGGCGCAGTAAAGTTCCTTGAACGTCAATAGTATAATGCAGCGCTACATCTTTATTTGTCATTCTGCCAATTTTCCATCGAGAATTTGGCAACTTTTTCTCCGATCTCAAAACTTTTGTCTTTGAAATCATAAGTATCCCTTCGGAAGAGTTCTTGGACTCCTCGTCTAAGATTTGAAACAATTAAACAATCCGAGTTCTAATTTCTCTTTTTAAGAATAACATTGCAGGACTTAACAAGCTTGTCATATTCGGTGCCTTCCTGTAATTCATGAGGAATATGGCAAGTTTTGCTTAATATTTCCTGGATAACCTTGCTTTACACGTAACGCTTGTTCAATGGCTTAAATATACGGCTCTTCTTGCCCGTTACTTGCCGGTTTAAATGGAGGACACGTTTTGTGCTTAATTCCATTATTTCTGATAAAAGTTTCAAATTCGGCTGATGTGAACTGAGGATCATTGTCACTCACTACTACAAAAGGCAGTCCGTATCTTAAGAAACAGTCTCTCAAACATTCAACTGTCTGAAAGGAATTTGTTGACTTTAAAGGATGTACTTCTAGCCATTCAGAATGTGCGTTAACGATAATCAAGAACATTCATTCAAAAATAGAGCCTGCAAAATCTATGTGAATACGTTCCCAAGGCGCACTTGGATATTCCCAGTGATGGACCTTTGCCCTTACTGGATCTGATTTAAACTTAATACAATCAACACAACTTTTAGAAACTTCTTCAATATCATGATCAATTTTCTTCCAAAAGACGTAGGATCTGGAGATTGTCTTCATTTTAACGATTCCTAAATGTCCTTGGTGTAACTCTTCGAGAATTTTTAACTCGGAGCTTTTGCGGAAAAACTACCCTCTGACCATTCATTATACAGTCATCTTGTAAGGTGTACTCTGCCTCTCTACCTTCCAAACTTTCTCCAGATTTTAATTTCATATAAAGAATACTTAATTCTTCATCAGCTCGTGTTTCCCGAGCTATCTCCCTAGCTGTTACAGGAAGAGTTTCAATTTGGGAGAGTTGGAATATTTCAACATCATCCTTAATGCTTAAATCTTCGGACGTATGAGGTAGGCGCGACAAGCTGTCAGCATTACCATGTTCTTTGGTATTTCGATACATAATATCAAACTGATATGCCTGCAATATCAGTGCATAATGTAAAAGTCGGGTGGCTGTGAGGATAGGAAGCCCTCTTTTCGACTTGAAAATAGCCACTAAAGGTTTATGATCTGTGACCAGAGAAAATCGTCTTCCCTTTAGATATAGATAAAACATTTTGACGACCCAAACAATTGACAGTGCTTCTTTATCGATTTGGGCGTATTTCTGCTCTGTGGTAATCAGTGTCCTCGATACGAAGGCTATAGGCCTTTCCGTTCCATCGGGAAAAACATGCGAGAGCACTGCTCCAAGACCTACCGGAGATGCATCAGTAGCTAGCATTAACGGTAATGTGGGATCGTAATGCTTTAAAACTCTGTCTGAACAAATGTCTTTTTTTATTTTTTCAAAAGCGATTTGACAGGTTTTTGACCAATTCCATTTAGCATTTTTTTTTGTTAAATTATTTAAGGCATGTACCAAGGTTGTCAAATTAGGGCAAAATTTGCCATAAAAATTCACAAATCCCAAAAAGCTTTTGATGTCCCGAGCACCTTTAGGTGTAGAGGCATTAGCAATCGCCAAAATCTTTTCATCTGTTTTATGCAATCCCTTCGCATGAATTATGTGCCCTAAAAATTTACTTTTAGTTAAATTCAATTTTTGACCGTGCTCCTTGCATTTTTTGAAAAATTTTTCCAATGCTTTTAAATGAGACAGATCGTCCGGGCCTCTCACTCAAGCATCACACATAAAAATTTTAATTCCTTCGATCCCCTGAAATAATCCCCCAACATAACGTTGCCAAATAGCCGGGGCAGTATTTAATCCATACATTAAGCGTTTACAGATATATAACCCCTTATGCGTGTTTATTGTTAATAATCGCTGGATCTCCGGATGGTGGTGGTGGGTGAAAGTTTTTGGCGCAAAACCAGAAATGGTTATACCGCGCCAAACACAAGATGATGAGATATAAAGTGATATAAAAGACAATGAAATTAAAATAGCTATGAATTAAATAAGTAGATAAAGGAATATACAAAATCCAGGGGATGAAGTCGTATAAAATCAGCTAAAATCACAAGTGTTGAACCTAATATACAAAATTAAAATCAGTTCAGATGAGGTGATAAACCCCAATATCTTTTAAATAGTGAAATAAATTACGATTGACCTAGGCTCATTGTCAGCATTTAAAAGATAGTTATGGGTCATTCTGGTGTGACCGATTCTAAGTCTAGTCAAAAGAACTTCCTCCTTACGTCTTCCAGTAAAATGCCAAAGTTCGATTCTAGGTTTCACGCTCTTTATTTTATTAAAAGACTGAACATCCCAAAACTGCTGCCATTTTTCCAATATCTTTTGCTGGATTAAACTGCTAATATCTGTGATAGGGATGAGGCGACAGGATATTTCAACAGCTGATTTTGCGACGACATCTACCCGCTCATTGCCTTTTATACCGGTATGCCCGGGAACCCAGCATTAGAGAATTTCAAATTCGAGCTTTGTTAAGTTTGAGTTCAGTTTCAGGTTATCAAAAATTACCGGATTATGGGTGTTCGAAAAAGCTTCTAAAACTTTTAGCGCGCTGTAGGAATCTGAATAAACTATAAACTTTTTCTGCCGTCGCTTTGATACGTACAAAAGTTAATGATATATTGCGGTAAGTTCAGTTGTTAAGACTGAGGAAGCGTGGTGCAAACTTCTGCCTTCTACATGGTCACCAATTACGAATGCCATCCCGACATGACAAGTTGACCTTGAACCATCTGCGTATATTGGAACATATTCTTGATATTCATACCTGTGATCAGCAAAAAGTTGGGTACAGATGACATTGTCAGTGTTTTTTTCATCTGATAGGAAAAAATTTCAAGAATCTGTATTCCTGCCTGTTCCCAAGGGGAAATTTCAAAGTATTGCATGGCTTGGGGTATATATCAGACAGGGAGAGTTCCTCGATCAGAGAGCGAACTCTCAAAGAAAACGGAGGCACACAGAATGGCCGTGAATCAAATAAAATGTGACAGCTGTTATCGGTCAAAGCTAGCCTATTAGGATTGTCTGGTTGTGATAAAATGCTAAAATAATGCAAGAGAGACAACTGCTCACGCCTCAAACGAAGTGATGGTTCATGACAATAAACATAAAAACTCTGGACAGGAGATGTCCTGAAAGCTCCAGCACAAATCCTCAGAGCTTGATGATGCACAGGATGTAGTTTTAGCAACACAGAAGACCGAGGTGATCCGCAGATAACTGAGCCATAGTCCAGTCTAGAGCGGACAAGCGCTCTATAGATGCGAAGCATGGAGCATCCATCAGCACTCCAGGAGGTATTCGATAGGACTTTTAGTATATCAAGTACTTTCATACACTTTTTTCTCAGCTGTAAAACATGAGAAAGAAAAGTTAGTTTCTGGTCAAATATCACTCCTAAAATTTTTTCACTGAAAGATGCTTTTTTCAAAATGTAAAATTATTTTTATGCAAGTTGTCTAACTTTGGTGGAAGAGACAGTGAGAGTCTACTTAAAGCTTAGTGTCACAAGCAAAAAGAACTTGGTGAATGTGGAGTGCACATGACAATTAAAGAAAATCCTCTGATAACTGTAATTGTAACTCCTATCATGCAAAGAGCTCATGATAAACCATTTTCAGGAGACATTGTATTTGTCAATACAAGTGGATCATGTGATCAGACCAATACATGTGTTACTTTCATGTTTACAGCAACAAAGATAGGAGCCATTCCACTGACTTGTATACTGCATTCTTCACAGACGGAAGAAACATATGTTAATGCTTTCAGTACATTTAAACAATTAATGGGTGATCAAGCCTTTGGAGGAAAAAGAGAACCAGATTTATTTATGATGGATGATTAAGTCACTTACGCTAACTCTCGTTTACTGTTGTGTACATTCCATGTAACTCAAGCTTTATGGCGTTGGCTTTGGGACTGTAAAAATAATATCTTAAAAACGAAAGGAAGTATTTAATGGAACTCTTTAGAAATATTTTATATACACCTAATGAACTTGCAGGTACTGAAGAATATTTCACATTACTTCATGATCCATGTGCTAGTAAATATGAGAACTACATTTCTCATGTTGAAATGTTTTGGGAGAGAAGAATAGAATGGGCTATTTGTTACAGGCAGGAACTTCTTTCAAAGGGCATAATACAAACAAAATGAGAGAATCTATAAGAATCTATAAAAATCTATAAAAATGAGACATCTATAAGAATATTTAAAGATATTGTATTAGAAAGATGTAAAGCTTTTAACATGTTTCTTTAGTTGAATTTGTATGCTTAGTCATGGAAAAGTACTACATGAAAAGAATGCTAGAATT
>KK117696.1:11187-34092 GCA_000611955.2 Stegodyphus mimosarum
AAAAAAAAAAAAAAAAACCTCTTAATATTGAAACATTATTAAAGTTAAAATTTTTTTTTCTTTCCTCTAAGTCATCTTGAGTATAAAAACAGTCATATCAAAATAAGTCTATATATTATTATGCGCATGGAGCGGATCACAAGCGCGATATTCAAAGTCCACTCCAGAGGAATATGGTAGACGTAATTCGCCGCATTGAACCGATCAAGAACCTACAGCTCGAGAACCGAACCGAAGGAAACCCCTCGACAGTTCGCTCGCAAGCACGTCGCCTCTTTCTTTTTGTGACGTAAGGCTGTGAGCTATACATCGATGTTCCTTACTGGTGCCGTAGCGGAGCTGTTGGCTGCTGTGTTTCGAGATCTGTGCACGGTGTGGCGGTAGTATCAGTGAAGTGTATATAAAGGTTCTATTAATCTGAATTGTAAACAACATAGATATCTTGCATTGCGATTTATTTATTCTCATTTTTGTACTTGTGATTGGTGTTGAGCTCGAGCATTTTGTTAAATCAACTTTTTCTAAGGTTAGTATCCATGTAGCTAGGCGATTGACTTGCGGTGTCGGCGAGTTGGTGGTCTCGCAGTTCCCGCTTAATGTGAAATTGTTCGATTTGAGATCATATTTGTTAATTATGCATTCTTGTATGTGTTAATCATGAATGTCCAATTCACCTAGCCTTGTTATATATCCATAATTATATGATATTGTTATGAATTAATATTTCCTATTGTATTTGTATCGGTGCTTGTGGTTCGATACCCAACTGAGGGATCAAAATGGCGACTGGCTGTGTTCTTATTAGCACAATAATCAGGAATTCGCAGCAGATGCCTATGTTATGTGTGAAAGCGCTGCGATTTAAACCTAATCATTTGTACTAATATACATTTTTAACAAATAAATAATGTTAAATTAATTAAAAATAATAAATGAGAATTAAAAATTTTTTAATAATCTGTTTTGCAGGTTTGTTTTGACTTTTTGATTTAATTCTATCAGGTTATAAACATGAGCTGTACTCCACCACCAGATACTGAGGTATGTATTATCATAAGTTTTATAACAGTGTACATTTACAGTATTATTTACATTCTGCAGTTTTTACTTTCATAGTGTAATTGACGACTGAAGAAAAGTTTTCAAATCGTATTCATATTTGGGTTTAAAAAATATATGTACAGTAAATAAAAATTTTTATAAAAAAATTTTTAAGAGCATGTTTGGGAGGCATGTAAATTTAATACTAAAGATATACATTGTACTTATAAGTTCAGTGTGTAAAATTATATATTTAATACACATTATTTTATGTATTTTCTTAGAGCTGCTAATTTAATTTTAAATTTCTTATGTGATTTAAAAAGTTCTCTATTTATATTTAACTGAGGATATTCCTATATTATTGTTCTAATTGGCAGTTATCTGTTTGTATTTAATTTTGAGGTAGATAATAGTATTTAAAAGTTTGCAATTTTTCTTAATTCAATATTATTCATTTTAGTGTGTGATTTTGGAGTATGTGATTGAAACTATTTTTCTCGTTATATCCATATATTGTGTTTTACCTTTATGCATATTTTGTTAAAATCTGTGCTAACTTTAGTGATGTTTCTTAAAATTTTACATTGAGATGTGTAGTTTGGTATTAAGAAACATGAAAAGTTTTGAGTTTGATGAAGTAGTGTGTATTTCTACAGTTATTTATTGAATTTAAATTATGGAAGGAGTTTTTATATTTTTCTTCTTTATTATTTGCTCTGAATTAGGAAATTGATTGTAAGTTATGACGTTTACAGTTTACTTTTTGTTTATTTTTTCTTAAAGAGATTTTTTTTAATCCCCCACAGTTAATCTGGTTATTTCATCGAAATCTTCAGACTTTATTTCATAAGATTTTTATAACAAGATTATAAAGAAAAAATAGAAAGTAATAGATTATATGAAAATTAATGTAACATTATTTAGAAAAAAGTTTCTAAATTGTCTTAAATTTTCTTAAAAAAAAATAAATTAACCAAAATTTTGATAAATACGAATTAGATAATATTTAATTCTTACTGATTTGTAAAATTGCTGTCAATAAATTTAAGTGGTAAGTAAGCTGCTATAATAATTAGACTTAAGTAATTTTTGGGGTGAGTAAGTTTATTTTAAATGCTTTATTATGTTTTTGTATTTATTGTATTTGTTGATAGTGGTTAACCAAAAAAGTTCATTTGAATTAATGATACTGTTATTTTAAAAATCAGTTTTTTTACTATCTCTTCGCTTATCAAAATAGCATAATTTCAGCAGAATGTAGTATTTCTTCAGTGTAGTGCAAATAGTACAGTATTACTTCCAGAAAAATATATATTTAAATTATGAAAATTTTTTTTAAAATTTTATAATGTAATTATATTGCTTGTAACTTATGCTGAGTATCGAATTCTGAATAATCGATAGTTGTGCATTTATTGCATTCTTTTAAAGATACATATAATTTTTTATGTACTGCAGAGGAACACATTTTCACACGGTAGATTGATTACCTTTCATTTTAACGTTACTTTATTATTGTCTGAAACCCAGATTTCAACATTTGAGAAATTGCATGTTTCGGGATTATTTTAGATTATACATGCAACAGTAACGAGCCACGCATGCACGGAAGTGTTACTTTATATTTACTAAAGAGGCTAGCTGAGCACTATCTTGTTTGTTATAAAAATGTAAATATTGGCCGTTTAGAATTTTGATTTTTCTTAAAAAATTTGTCTTGTATGAAATGTTTTTATTTTTTATTATTATTTATGAGCAAAACAGTTGTAAAGATAGCCAAATAAACATTTTTGGCAGTTTTTTTTTCCTCCAGGGATGCAGATAATTAAAAAATACAATTTTAATTTTTATTAGAGAGAATTGGAGTTACACATAAACATAGTGTTGATTAAATTGTCTTCCTTTCTTTAGTAATTTAGGCAAGAAAGTTATTTCGATTTGCACAAATAGTGTGTGTTTTATTATTACACATTATGTGTGTTTTATTATTTTTCTGCCAATCTTATAATTTTTTTTTTTTTCTTTTGAGATTTGGTAGCTAACACTTTTAGGTTGCTACAGAAACAAATTTTGTGTATTTTCTTTTACAACTGTTAGTTTGTGATCAGTTTTAACATGAACTGCAAAAATAAACATTTTTGATTTACTTTTTTATGTTCGTAAAGGTGAGAAAGTGGCTGAGGCTCGTAAAGAGATATGTGAAGCATATGATGTTGATTGAGTTTAAAAAAAAAAATTTTTAAATGTTTTGTTCTGGAGATTTTTCTCTTGAAGATGACCAGACATCTGTGTGACCTTCTGAAGATAACAGAATTAAAGACATGACTGAATCGAATCATCATATGAACATAAGATGTTTTGGATTCATTAAGAAGCTCGAAATTTCGCTTCTGCATGATGTGAAAGATATTCATTCACTTAACGGAACAAATCTATGTTTGTGATACACATTGCAAACATAATGCATCGATCCTTTTTTGAAGTGAATTATCACTGGTGATGAAAAATATATAGTCTACAAAAACATTAATCGCAAAAGATCATGGTCCAAGCATGATGAATCACCACAAATCATGTTTAAAACTAAATTGCATCAATAAAAGGTCATACTGTCAATTTGGTAGGATTGATTATAAAGGTGGTGTGTATTTTGAGTGGCTTTCAAGCAACAATACAATCAACTCGGATGTTTGCTATCAATAACAATTATGGAATTTGAGGAAGCAATCAAAGAGAAAAGGTCAAAAGTGGCAATTCGCAAAGAAATTATGTTCCACCATGACAGTGCGAGGCCTCCCACATCTTTAGCAATATGTACGAAATTATTAGATATTATTGTTTGGGACGTGATGTCGTGTCCCTCTTATATCCCCCACCTTTCACCATTGGGTTATCATTTATTTAAACTTTACAAAACTTTAAATGGTAAAAATTTTAGTAATAACGATGATCTCAAATCTGCACTCAGTTGAATTTTTTGCTGATAAAGACCAGAAGTTCTATATAAGTGCAGAAGAAAGATGGCAAATGGTCTTTTAATATAATTTAAGATATATGGCTGATTAAATTCATTTTTTGTATAGAAAATTTTAGTTTTATTTCACACTAAAAAACCAAAATTACTTTCTTACGAACCCGATAACTTTTCATGCATTGTGTTTGCTGTTAAAATTTTGTATGTTTTTTAATGAAAGTTTTGAGGCTGTCAATAATCTGTTTTTAACCCTAACATTTTTTAGCGTCAAGTTCTGAAAGCGTTAAAAATATATGCATAATTTTTCCCTTCCTCATTGTGTTCAGAGAATAAACTCTGCTGAATTATAAAATGGATTTCTCCATGCAGACATTGTTTTTATTCTACTGGTAAACTCTCTCAAACTACCTGAAAAGGTCATGCCGAACCTTTCCATTTTAATTGTTGAACTTTATGTCAGCCTAATACGAGAAATGATTAGATGCAACAAGGCATGAAGTGACATTTGGTCAACAATTTTGCTGAGTCTGTCGCAATTTCATATTCTCTAATTATTTATGGATGGATGATTTGAGACCTAAGTAGTAGCAGAAACAATAATAAAATTACTGCCTCTGCTATTCCTTAAACTTCAGAGTACTTTCTTTAACATTCAAGTTAAAGAAAGTAGAAATAAGATATTATATATTGTAGTGTTGATATTACTATGTATTCTTATTGGAATGTTGGTTTCTTTTAACCCTCTGAGCGTTATGACCGGCTTTATCCGGTCATCAGAAGTTTTGCTACTTGGCATTTATTAGCGTATAATTTAAGATGTTTTGCTTTCTTACTTTCTTTATTAATGTAAATATCATCTTAATGAATGTAAGTTTATAAAAATACAGACTAAATTAAGTAATTATGCAAACACAATTAATAAATGCTCTTTAAATACCGGTCTTCATGACGGATCTAAAATGCGCCGCTCAGAGGGTTAAAGAAATAATATTGTGATACAGTAGACGCTCGTTTTTACGAACTCGTAGGGACTACGAAAACAGTTCGTTAAATCGAGAGTTCGTAATTTAGAAAGGCATCGGAAATTGTTAGTATTTCACATTTTAATGTTTTCGAGACAGGTTAGTGATACTATTCCATGCTTTTATTTATGTATTATTAAGTAGTATTACTACTTAATAAATGATATCCATTCTGTTAAACAAACAGGAAATATAAAATATTTGTAAAACGTACCTTTATTAAGTCATTGAGCAACAAAATAATCACTTATCTTTGTCTGTTTTAAAACAACAGATTGTACAATGCAAGACTCCATCTTCTCTATATTTGTTAGCATTTCACAATTATCACTGGCCTCAAAAAATCGTCTAAGTTCTGACAAGTATTCAGCAGCTTGTTTTAAAGTCGAAACTGCTGTACTTTCACCACACACTTTCCGGAAACTCAAACCATTCCGAAATTTAAATTTCTGTAACCAACCATCCGATGCTTTAAAATCTTTGATGTTTAATTTGAAAGCAAAAAAGTGTGTTTGTTCTTTAAGTACATTCCCATCAATTGGAATGTTTAAGCAAAGCCCTTCCCAAATTTGGGTGTTTTGATTCTCGAAAATATTTTCGAGAGCAGGGTCCACATTCATCGTTTCCGTTTTTAGCTCCAAAGATCTTCTCTCTTGCCTTTAAAATGGTCGATAAACTATTTTTAGGAATTCCATATTTCTGAGCAATTTGTGTCTTGCTTAATATTTTTTCGTCAACTTCTTTTAAAATCTTCTTCTTTATTTGAACCGCTAAACAAATTCGTTTCTTCATTTGCGACATAGCTCTAAGAATCTTACTTAACAAAAACTGCCCAATCTCCCTCTCGACTAACGAGACTTCACTGATTGAGTTGTCCAGATCAAATGACTATGACATTACAAAAAGCAGCAACTCTGTTTTAGAAGCAACCAAAACCTCTTTAACACGAATGGTCTCACCCCCACCCAACAACACCAGGCCGATGCTCTTCTGAGAGCCTCCCACAACAAACAACACCATAAATTTGTCCTAATTCCCCCTCTTCTCCGCCCCCTCCATCCTTACTGTACTTCTTCGAATGTTTCGCACTTGCTGCCTTAAAATAGTTGGAGACTTTATTTAACCTTCACACTTCGTCCCAATGAAACACGCAGAAGTATGAAAACTGAGTTCGCAAAAAGGAGATTTTCCTGATTTGTAGTTCGTAAATAAAAGCGCAAAATTACATTGCATCTATGGGAGTGTATTCGGGACCATTCGCTAGTTCGTCAAATCGAGAGTGTTCGTAAAAAAGAGGTTCGTAAAAACGAACGTCTACTGTAGTTACCTGTAATTATCCATGGGTACTTTTCGTTTATGTTCTTACTGTAATTGCATCCTTCATTAATTTAATTATTTGCTTAATTTCTCTCTCTCGATTTTCAGACAGTGAAATTAGTTAAAAATGTAGAAAAATATGTAAGGCAATCCGGTATTAATAACATAATTTTCTTAACATATATTTCTTAAAATTCTTAACAACATTCTTCTATAACATTCTTAATATATTTTTCTACATTTCTTCCTACATAGTGTTACAGATTAGTATTATGATAGCTAAAAAAATTATAGTATTAGTAATATCTGTGCCACTAAATTTTTCATTTAAGGACACAGATACAGCTAGATACTAGATCTTATCATTAGATACCAGATCAGATGGCATTCTGCACTACTACTACAAATTTTATTCACTTATGTGTTTTTCCCAATTCAGGCCATTGCTAAATCCAATTGAACTTCTAAAAAATATGCTAGTGTTATACTCAGTTGTGGAAGAATGTATTAATTATGCGGGGTGTTTGAAAGAAGTGATACTTTCTGATTATGCACACCTCTTCTAAAAATTGTGACCTTGTGTATCATTTTCCCTAAAGCTAAAGCATAAAAGGCAACAGCCATTTTCAAAATGGCATGTGCTAAAAATTCTGTATAAAAGCAATCGATCACTAAAATAATAATAATAATAATGAAAAAAAAAACAGTTATAAAATGCTTACTTTTTTTTTATAAAATCATCCATTTTTGGGCTATTGTTGCCCATGTATTGAAGCATTTTCCAAACTTTTCTCCTTAAGTAATGATCTGTGTATCTTCTAATTACAAAATTACTTAAATTAAGAAAGTTTACGAGGAGGGCTTGATTTTTAAAAAAAAAAGAAACTTTTTATATTGTCTTAGCAAAGAAGTGATTTGTCTGCATATGTTAATTATACTTTGATTAGTTAAAATTAAGAAGTTTTTACTGTTATATGCAAAATTTTCTGAAATTATAATGAATAAACATTTGAGAGGAGGCCAGTTAAAAATTTAATAATGAGGGCTATTTTACCAAGATGCAGCCATTAATTGAAGCAAGTGATATTTGTTTTATGCCTACAATCTAAATTTGTCAAAAATTTTTTTTGAAATTAAATTGGTAAATGACTGAAATTTGTCTTGAATGTGTTGGCAGATTTTTTGCTTAAAATTGTAAAGCTTTTAAGTGTTTAAAGTATAATGCATATTAATTTAGAAGTCAAACAACACAAATCAGGGTTATGTTTGCAAATTTTCACAGGCGTAGTTTCGATGATTTTACCAAACCAACGACCTCAGCTGTCAAAGCGCAAATGAACTAGATACGATGTAGTGATAAGATAAGAATTGCTGGACAGGAGTTAAGCTACTGATGCCATCTATTAATGAAACAAGAAAACTAAAACATAATTTCCTTAAAGGCAGAAGGTAAAGATGGATTGGAATTAGAATCGTTAACTAGGACAGAAAGATTTCTTTGAATGTGAAACGCCTCTAGAAGATCTAATTCACCAACATAAGATGTTTTCTGAATAATTTCGGCTGCAGAAAATTGGAAAGGGTGATTTTCAGACCAACAATGCTGGGCAACAGAGGACTTCTGTGTCTCCCTTTTCCTAACATATGCATTGTGTTCTTTAATGCAAAATTTTAAGGCCCTCTTAGTTTGGCCAAGGAATCCTGTAAATACCCCAGGAATTCATATCCGGAATGGGCTCCTTAAGTGTGGAATTTGGGATTTTATTGATAAGAGAATAAATGACCCAGAAGTTAAATTTCTGTAAAATATGTGCTATTTTATAGCTAATTGGTGGAAAGAAAGGAGTGACAACAGAATTCTTATAATCTCCTAAAACAAGAGTGTCCGTTTTGATATGCCTAGATGAGAATTTTTTAACTGCTTGATTGATAATGTTGGTGGAAAAGCCTCTGTCAATAGCTACAGCTTTTAAATAATTTAGCTCTTGATCAAGAGCTAGTTTGGAGGAGCAAACTTGAAGTGCATAGAAAACAAAGGCATAAAATGAGGCTAACTTTTATTTTGTTGGATGACATGATTTGAAGTGTGGTGGAAGGCAAATCGATGAAGGTTTATGGTAAACAGTTATCTAGTTCGTTTGCACTTTGTCTGCTGAAGTTGATGGTTCGGTAAAACCATTGAAACTACTCCTGTGAAAATTTGCAAAAGTGATGCTGATTTTTGTTGTTCGACTTTTAAATTAATATTTGTTTGGTGTGTTATTTTAATTTAAATTATAACGTATAATTTAGAAATTGCAACTTCTACAAAGACAATGTGAAAAGTCAGGGTTAATTTTTATAGAACTCGCTCACCTTATGTTTAAATTTTTTTCATAAAATTTTGTACCTTGTTTTAAGAAGGTTTGTAACTGGAAGTATATGCTCATAATTTATGTTTACAGAGGCAAAATCTGTGACCATCTTTTTTTTAAACATTTCATGCAAATTAAAAGTAGGTTCTTATTTTTTAAAAAGTCTGTCATTTAAAAATTTGAAATTGCATCATTTGTTAACCCATAAATTACATATATGAACACTAAAGACTTAAAATTTATATCCCATTGAAATTTTGTATGTAATAATAAATATTTTCTCCAATTTAATAGATAGAGGAAAACAATTATAAGCTAGAAATTTGCTCCATAGATTTTTTTTTTTTATTATTTTATTGCTGATGTGGGGAGGTGTATCTGCTAAAAAGCATTCTCCCCAGACTGATACTTCATAGTATTATGGTATGTTAAAGAATCAGTTTAATTTTCATAGGTTGAAGAAGGCAGCCCGGTTGGTGAGGCAATATGTGAAGATTCTTCTCCTGAAAATACGATGCAGTCTTCTGCAGCAACAGAAATAGAAGAAAATACAGAACAAACTGATGAAAATTTGTTTCCTTTCAATAGTGTATCTGTAGAATTATATGAAGGCCCTGAAGAAAGTGAGGATTCCTCCCAGACTAAAATTTCAGAATATGAAGCTGGTGTGGAAGAATCAAATAATGAAACTCAAGATATGCAAGGGGTGGTAAATACAGTGTGCAGTTCCCCTAGTAATTCTAGGGATTCTAGAACTGTTGATGCAATATTTTCTGGTAAGAGCAGTTTAAAACTAACTTCCCTTTTCTTTTATAGATGTATCAAAGAATTCTTAAAAACAATTTCTTTTTTAAATTGTAGATGCTTCAAAGAGTAACTTGGATGAACCTGATGCTTGCGAACCTGCCGCTGTTGAACCAGTAGCTGAAGATTCTTCAGATGCATATGATCCTAATATTGTTATCAAAGATGAGGTTATGGACACAGAGGTAAAAGACAACCAAAAAATTCTGTATGTTGGTATAATGTGCAATGAAATTACTGAGTAAAGAGCTGTGATGTTTTTGTTTTCCCACTGACATATTCCATTTCTAATTAAGTTATAATTAATAATGATATGTATTGAAAGAATACTCTTATTAGTTAAATATATGAAGGAACTTTTAAAAAGCTACTACATAGAATGAGCAAATAACTTTTTGCAGCTTTCTGAAATTTTTATTAATCTCCTTTTATTTATAAACATTTTGAGTGACATTGCTGTTTATGTTACACTATGACATATTTTGTTACCAACTAGATAATGCCATTGAGTACAGGTAAGTTAACCTAGGTGTTCAGCTTCTATAATTGAACAGACTGTAGGTTTAGAATTTTCTCATATTTTCCCGTGTAATATGAATACTTTTCTTTGACAGTCTGCCATGAAGGCAACTGCTTCAAGCCTTCAGTGTACTTTTTTTTAAAACCTGTGTACACTGCGCAAAAAAAGGGGGGAACGTTCTATATCTCCATTTTATTGGACCAGTTGCCGAAATTCAACTATCATTTTTTATTTCTTTTGGACTTAGGATATGTATTAGATATATATAGCATTGTTCTAATATAGGTATTTTTGACACAAAACTGGACTTTTTCTGAAACAACATGCCAATTTCTTTACATATTTCGATTCTACAACTCAGAGTATGTCAAACTGCCAAGTTTTGTAAAAATCGCAAGCTTAGTTTTTAAAAAATTAGGTCACAAAATTTTAGCTTCCAATGTTAATTGAATTTGGTGTATTTATTATCTTTTTTTTTATTAAACTTACTTGATTCCTTCTTCCAGAATTCGAAATTTAGGCTTAATTCAAATATAATTCCTACTTTTTTTATGATTTATTTTTAAAATTTGTATTTTTTAATAATTTTTATAAATTTTTCGGAAAAAAAATAACCTATAAAATTTTGAATATCATCTTAATGTAAAATTATTTCTAGGCACACCTGCAAAGCATTAGAGTTTTTTTATTGAAAATTTCCCAAGATTACATAAATTTACATATTGGCGCATTTTGGAGTTTGCCATATTTGTTATAAGCAATAATAACGCCAAGTGTGGTTTACTCACTTTGTTAAAATTATTTAAAAGTATGAACAATGACCCTTTTTTCTGCTTGTGTACAATGAAAAAAAGGAAAGGAAAATAGGTTGCTATAAATTAGGAAGTTCGCCGAGTGAATTATTCTTGGCGCAAACTGAAAAAAATGTGGCAAGATACATTTTCAAACTTTTCTGTAAGTTTCTCACCAAAAATTACAGAATTTAATATCTAAGCATAATTTGAGTCATAGAATCGAAATATGGAAAAAATTAATATGCTGTTTCAGAAAAAGTCTGGTTTTGTATCAGAATACCTATGTTAAAACAATGCTATATATAAATCGAATATATATCTTAAGTTGTGCTTTTCAGACATGGAAAACGCAAATTAAATTTAGACAATCGGTCCAGTAGAATGGGAGATATAGAACTGTCCCTCCTTTTTTTTTGTGCAGTGCACCTCTTAGTTCTTTATAATAATTTATTATTTCTATTAATTCACAAGTCAGGCTTATAATCTGGACTGGCTGTGTGGGTGTGTTCGTGGTTTTCTTCATGTGTAATGTGTATATCAGCCAGTTCCCTTAAGAAGCCCTCCACAAAGGCAGCTCTCCTCTTACGTAGATATGAGTTATTTGCCATATTTAAGTAAACTATGTTTGGTGTGATACCAGAAATATCTTCTCATTTTTAAGCACAAGAAAATTTCATAAATTTTTGTACTATATGAAAATTTTTGCAGTTTTGTATTTTTGAACTTATTTTGGTGGATTGAAAGAGGCATAGTACCTGTTAAAAACATCTGTAATATAGAGGCTGTTTGCATATTTTTTGGACGACTTTGCTTTCCTATTACAAAAAATAGCTTGCTTAGAAAATTTTTTTTAACTACAGCTATATTTTTGAAAGTAAAATGTTGTTTGCTATTTGACAATTTTGTTTTCATGCCAAATGGTGCCTTTAAAGAAGCAAATGGACAGAAAACTATGTTTGTGCTCTTCCCGAAGAAAATTATTCGTACTTATTAAAGTCCTGTGAAAGCCATGATTTTTCGATATCTAAAGCAACAATAGGTAATATTGTCAATAAAATTAAAAAAAAAAAATCAAAATGCATATCCAAGGAAAAACCGAATGTTTCGAATGTTGCAAAGGTTAAGAACTTTAATATTAAAAGAAAATCCGCAAACTCAAAGGACAGTTGTATAATCATTAAAATGCTCAAACTGTAAACAGTGATTATTGCTGATTGAATCTTAAAAAGTCCAAAAATGTACTGTGCATTGTCTCTCACCACAACATATCACCGAAAGCAGGATGCGCCGGAGAAATCTCTATGAGAAACAATTATTTGGATAAAAATGGAAAAATTTTGTCACAATAGATGACTCTTGCATATATTTAAATGCTCGCAACAAAAAGAGATCCATTCATTATCATCAAAGACAAGAAAAAAGTCTTAGAACATGGTTCAAAGAATCTAAACAAAGTTTTCCAAAGGGATTTGACAAATAAAATTTAAAGAGTGCAGAAAACTGTTAAGGTCAACTCCATATATTATCAGGAACATATGTTATATTCCCAATTTTCAAATATGAAATATCTTCTCTTTACCCGTAGTGCCATCAATAAGTAGAACTGCATAAAGACAAAGCAAGAAGCCGTACGTCAAAATCCACTGTTAATTTCCTGGAAAAATGGAATAAGCAATGTGTATCAAGACCATAACCTTCACTCATATCCCTACTAAATCTCCTGATGATCCACGGATTTTTCCGCTTTTAGACTTTTAAAAAGGGGATTGTCCAGACGTCGACATACAACCCTCCTTGGACTTTGGAAAACTGTTCAAGAAGAATGGGATAAAATACATCCACCACTACTAAAAAAAGCTTTATTGTCTTGGAAATTACAATGTCAGAAGATAGTGAAAATAAGGGTTATTAAATGGAACATTTAAAACAAAAGTTTTTGGTAAAACATTTCTATAAATACAATAAAAATCATCTAAAAAATGTTAGAACAGCCTCTGTATATCTGATAAGTTCTTTTATGCTAGTTGCTAAAACTCAGTTTCACAGACATTTTAGATTTCTTGATTTTTCATGCAAGCTGATACACAGAACTGTTGCTTTAGATCAATAGGAGTGTAACTACTTAATGTAGAATTTCAGATGATCCTTCAAGAAAAATGAGATTAAGGAGGTTCTGTATTCAGAACTGTAACCTACTGTGGAAGAATCATCCTTAGCTATTTTTATTGTCATTCATAGTCATTCCCTCTGAGAATTTTTTTTACACATTGTTATTTCATTATATGGAGAAAATGATATCGAATAACACTAAAAATTGAGGTTTTCTTTCTTTATTTACATAATTTTTAAATTAATTTCTGTACTATGGAACTAAAATTTCTTAAACTGTAGTAGTCGCATTTTATTTATTTGTTTACTTTTTGAATACCTGGCCCTTTTTGGCGTTTTGGAAGTGTTTGATCTTTTTTAAATATTTATTTATTTAGTTACTTCTTACGTGTGTATAAGAAAATTTTAAGAGTGTTTAATTTGGATATTAATTATTGTTATACTGCAGTAGGTTATAAATTAAAAAAAAAAATGAAAACAAATATAAGTGCTTCAGTCATCTGGAAAATGCAAATGTTTGCTTTTATTTGCTTTCCATTTTCCTGTCTGTGTTAAGTGGCACTTCAGTTAAACTGCAGTAACAATATTATTCATTTTTTATTTCTGAACAATTAGTTGTTGAATGAACTGATTACTAAAACTTATTGTTCTTTTCTTTTGTTAGGAGCTTCAGAAAACTTATATTGAAGATTTCCTATATTCAAATAGTAAGTGAGTGATAAATATTGAATTATGAGTAAGAATAAATTCTAAATTGTTCAGTATATTATACAAATTCTCATTAAAATGTTAATTACTGTATTTGTCTTCTAAATTGAAAGCCACTCTTTGAAGTATTTGTCCCTCTATACCCTCTACTCGCAGAAGATAATTATGAGATATTAGAAGTAAATGATAAATCATATATTATGATACAATTACAGCATTCTTTTAGCCTAAGAGTAAAATTGCATACAGCATACCTTAGCTTTCAGCAAATAAGAGTCATAGTTGTACTTTTCTAATAGTTTAGTAGATAAAGCTGTAGATCTCTGAACATTTTTAGAATTTTGGTATATTAAAATTTTTAATGTTAGTAATACTGGTGTTATGCATTGAATAAACAGATTTTTTCACTTTCTTGGGAAGTTTGTATATTAATTTTTATTTTACTTGCATGAATTACCTTTCTAGTTTTGAAATTAATTTTTAAAGATTTAATAATGAAAATGTAAATGTGGCTGAGTGTTAATGATGCAAAGATAGGATATCTGCTAGAGCGAGTTAAAATTCACTGCCTATTATCTTGTAAAGAAATATGATTATCAAATGTTATTACAATTAATTTTTTCACATTTTCAGCATCTACTAGTTTTGACGAAGCTTCAAATTCTGCTAATGATGAGAAAGGATGTCCGTTGTCACGTTTCAGTAAAAGTATGCTAACTTCTGTATATAGAATTTTATGATAAGTATTTCAGTCTTCTCATTCAAATAAAATTTATGCAGAATTTCTACGCTGTGTCACAAAAAATATATGCACCTAGAAGGAAATGAACTACTATCACGAAACTGAACATGTATGCAGTATATGAGGAGGTAAACAAATGATTACAAATTCAGAACAAAAGATCATTTTAGTTTAGTTTTTCATCAAGATGCTAGGACATGAAAAAGGTTACAAATCAGTAATTAGTATAACCACCTCCGGAAGCTGTATTGAATCAAGTGGGTCACCTAAGATGCCTTGCAGAATATCATGCCATAATCTTTGCAAATGGGCAGTTGATTCACCAATATTGCAGGATAGCTACAGTTACTTATCCTTGAAGGCATTGTTGAGAGATTCGTGCAGTATGTAAACGAGTGTTTTCTTGCTGATAATTGTCACCTGAGGAACTTGATAGCAGAGGCATTACAACTGGCATTAAAATATCGTCCATGTAATTGGGAACTGGCATAATGCCTT
The DNA here is from genome assembly GCA_000611955.2 of Stegodyphus mimosarum. Taxonomy (NCBI): domain Eukaryota; kingdom Metazoa; phylum Arthropoda; class Arachnida; order Araneae; family Eresidae; genus Stegodyphus; species Stegodyphus mimosarum. The sequence goes on from KK117696.1 coordinate 26,074, forward strand.
GAAGGACGACTAGAGGTGATCGTGTGTCCCAACAAAGCACTCCTAAGATTGTCATACCTTGCGTAATCGCTGTATGCCACTCAACAACAAGTGCCGTATCTTACCACTTGCCTGGCCGCCCGCAAACACGTGTGCGTTGGTCATCAGCAATGAGACTGAATCGGAATTCATCGCTTAAACCAAACTCTAGCCTGGCCGAGTTCGGCAAAAATCCAGTCAACACTGCCTATGATGTGGGGTCAGTGGTAGGCATCTTAATGGATGTTGATAGCATTGGCCATTTGTCTCCAAATCGTATCTCTTGATACCACCAGATGCGTGGAAGGTGGCAAATGCCATTGAATCAGTGCTAGCAATGCTGTTGGTGCAGAAGTAGGCCCTCTTCATTGTGCGATCCTTGCATTCATTTGTGTTCTTGAGACGCCCTGACCCTCAGCGACAATAGACTGTCCCTTCTGCGATCTATTTTTGCCACCACCTAGCAACTACCATATCTGGACCGAAGTGGCGGTCAATATTGCCTGTTTAACCCACCTACTTCTCTGAAGTCTACTATACGGCCCTTCTCAGAGGTCTACTATACGGCCCTTCTCAAAGTCTGACAACTGATCGTATTGCCACTGATTATGCCTCCGAGGCAGCTCTAGTCACAATACTGTCCATCAAAGTCGATAGATTCATTTGAAAGCTCTGTTGCAACTCAAATGTTGTTGCGATCTGATATTGCTGTCTGATGTCATTATGAACTATGAACTCGCTGGCAGATCCATAAAGAATTCCAAAGGGAAAAATTGCACGCTGCGTCATGCCAGAATTTAAAACCTTTTTTATATATCCGTTAATGTTATGTAACTTTTTTTGTCATATTAAATGTGTTTTGTACAAAAATGATTGATCATTTTGGATTAATTAATCTCGAAGGATTGCAAATGGAAAAAGAGGATCAATGACCCAGTTGGCCTGAGTTTGTACCCGCTGAGAATAAGGTAAGCACATAGCATGCTTACCCTCGTCTGATTGGCATCAAAATTTAAATTATTTGCATGCCTCTTACCAGACTACATTCCTCCCGAGTTTCATGATTATGGCTATATTTCTTCTGGGTGCATATATATTTTTTTTTTTTGTGTGTATGTGACAGTGTTTTAAAAGATAAATTAGATCTAAAACTTTATATTGTTTAATTTAAATTATCTTATGTTTCATTTATTTATTTTTCCAGTTGTAAGAGCTGTTGAACAAGCTGATTATGAAACTTTGCAAATGCTTTATCAACTGTTATATCAGAGGAGTGCTTGGGTTAGTAATTAAAAAATTCTTTTATTTTAAATCTGATGCATTTGTATGTGTAGCATAGAGAATTCTTGGTAGTTTTTATAAATTTTGAACCATGTCCATTCAATTTGTAATATGTTCATTATCCGTACGTTTAATTTGGAATCTGTACATTATCCGTACGTTTTTGGAAGATCTTGTACACTTCCAGTATTTAGTGTATATATACGTATTTTGTATTTTTGAAGATATAAATTAAATACTGTGTCTAAAACTATAACATTTATATTAATTTGAATAATAGTTATTTTAATTTGTTAGTCTTTCCTGTCACTCCTTGTTTTCTTTACATTTTTTCACCAGGATGTAAATTAGTTAGGGTGAATGAAAGTATTTAAACTGAAGTAGTGAAAAGGTTAGTCAGAGCATGTTTTCGCTATTGAGTGCGTACATTATTATTTGTACGAGCTGTTTGAATTTTGAATCTTGGCTTCGCATTCTTACCGCTGAAGTTTAGTATCACGCCAGTATAGTTTTCTAAGTCAGCCTTCTAGGTTAAATTAATTTGTGTTGTCTTGAACTACTAGCTTATCTCTTAAATTTAGATTGTTACCATAAAGTTCTCAGCAAGTAGATGGTGAAATTGTAAGATTGTGCCATCTGTAAATAACTGTGTTCAATAAAAGGTTGTTTTATACCCTTCCCTTGTTGTACTAGTCTTCGAGTAATAGCGAGAAGTCGCTAAATAGACTTTCAAGCAGGTCTAGTAGCAATTTATGCTATTAAAGAAGAAACGAAATTTGGAGGAAGCCTTGAGAATGGTTTAAAACAAAATTATGTATCTGGAATATAATGGCTCATCCATATTATAGTATGTGTGATATCTTCATTTTTCAGAAGGCCTTTCAAGGTACATTAGGAAGAAACATTATAGCGTTTTTGTGGCAAGTTATATTTTGTTTTATTAAATTCAGATTTTGGCAGCAATTTTCTCTTAATCATGGTCTCAAACGTCTAAGCTTATATTTTTTATAAATGGATATTTGGAGAATTTTTGCATTTTATGTATTATATTTTTATTACTTTATGTATGTATATTAATTGCACAGCACAATGAAAAGTGAAATTATTATTTTTTTTAAATTTAATAAACTTTAGTTTTGGATCATTGAGTTACACATACTGGGTTATAATTGAATTGTAGTGTATGGTATTGAATTATATTAAATGCATTTTAATTTATGCCCAGATACATTTATGATCAATTTAGCTAATAATACAAGGTCCAGCTATTAATTTCCAAGACTGGCGTAACTGTAGGAGAACGAAAAGCCGGAAGATGGCACTAATAATTGCATATTGAAGAGCGTTTTCTTGCACATGTGCAGTGCAATTGGCGCAATTCTGAAGTAAGTGGTTCTCGTGGAAAGGCGCATTAAAACGTAGCTCTTAAATTCCTATTCTCGAAGTGAAAATGGAGCAAAGAATTAACATTAAATTTTGCTTCAAATTAGGCAAGACAGCTGCGGAAACCTACAAAATGTTAAAACAAGTTTACAGCGAGGAAGCATTATTCCGCTCAAGAACTTTTGAATGGTTTAAATGCTTTTGGGACGGACGCGAAAGCATCGAAGATGATCCACACACAGGTCGGCCGCAGTCCGTATGCATTCCGGAAGCAATTGAAAAAGGTCACAATATGGTGAAATGTGATCGTCGATTGATTATTCAAAGCAATGAATTGAACATGGACAAAAGAGACGGTTCGGTGAATTTTGACGCAAGACCTAGGCAAACACAAGATTTGTTCCAGATTCGTTCCTCACCATTTAAGGAACGAACAAAAGCAATTGAGACTGGACGCATGTGGCAAACTTATCGACAACGCTGATGCAGACCCTGCATACCTGGATAGGATAGTCACGGAAGACGAGTCTTGGTGTTATCAATATGATCCTGAAACCAAGCGTCAAAGCTCCGAATGGTGGTCTCCAAGTTAACCAAGGCAGAAAAAATTTCGATATGAAAAGCCCAAAATCAAGGTCATATTAATCGCTTTCTTCGATTGCGATGGACTCGTTCATCATGAATTTCTTCCTCCCAACATGACTATCAATGGGCAGTTCTACACAGAATTTCTTGACCGACTTCGAAAACGAATTCGTATAGTGAGGCCTCATTTTCAACAAAATGGGAGCTGTCTGCTGCTACATGACAATGCCCACCCACACATTGCGTTGCCTGTGAGGCGATTCTTAGCCCAGCATGGCATTGCTGAAATGCAGCATCCACCATACTGTCCAGACCTAGCACCTGCAGACTTTTTCCTGTTTCCTAAGCTGAAAAATTCGCTGAAAGGAACAAGATTTCAGGATGTCAAAGCCATCAAGAAAACTGTAACGTCACTATTAAAGAGCATCCAAAAGAGGACTTTAAAACTTCTTTCCGAAATTTGTACAGTCAAGCACAGACATGCATTACGGCTGATGGGGATTACTTCGAATCACATTAAATGGCTGTGTTTAACATTTTTTTCTTCTGATTTATTCCATGAGTCCTGGAAATTAATAGCCGGACCTTGTATGTTTGTAATAATGTATTTGTGATCTTATGTGTCCAGACAGTCCCAGATGTTAGTGAATTCTTGCATTAATATTACAGCTTAAATTCTGATAACTTGAAAGGAGGCAAGCAAGTTTAGAAACTATGATATGTAAGCTGTGTAAAGCCATGATATTTTCAGTTATACGTTTGTCAGATAGAGACTGCAGAATGTCAAAAACAGTCTTGGAAAAGCTGCATGGAATTGGCGAAAACATTTGAATTAAAGTCTGATTCCAGATGTAATATTAGCAGATTGACAATTTACTTAGAATTCTCAAACTTAAGATTTTCAGAGCTGAACAGCCACTTCTGAATCAAACATCATTGCAATCAATATTGCCTGTTAGTGGCCGAGCAGCAAAGTCGTTGAACACTGGTAGTTCGCTCTGGCTTTGATTTCAAGTGAATGGGCTGATTGCATGGACAGTTTTGTGGTTTTCTCCATGTGTGAATAGTTTCCCTTAGAAAGTTTTCCATGAATAGCGTCCCTCCCTTATAGGCAGATCGCTCTGCTATGCTATAATCAAATAATAATAAAAACAAACAAAAACAATAACAAAAAGAAAGCAGTCAATACCAACCAAGCATTGTTTTCATTAGCTTGAAACTTGAGAGCATTTGGTATTTTGAGTTGTGGCAGTGTGCTGCAGAGTGAAAATTTCTTGTTGCTCACATTCTGATAAAATTTGGACCTATTGTTGTTTCAGTATGATTTGTTCCGCCTTACCTCTATTAGACTTAAAGCTATCCATGGCTGTGCAATGAAAAAACAATTTCTGTGAATTTTCACTTTTTAGGATATCTGTTTGGTTAATTTGTGCAAAAAAAAAAAAAAAAAAAGTTTTAGGGAAACCTATGTAAGACATACCGGCAAGTGACACATTTTTGCCTCAGTTGCAAAATCTCTCGAGTACCTAACAGGAACATAGTTCCAACAAAACTATTTTGGCTCGGATCCCTGCAGTGATAGGAGAAGCTTGTTTCTGAGAAAAGTTTCTTTTATCGTCATGTGGTAACGCCAATAGAAGCATCTTGTGCAAGCTAGTTCAGTAATGATTTAGTATGCTATCTACAGCTTTCTGTTAGTTATTGTGAAGCATAGTGAAGATCTATTAATAAAAGTGCTAATTGTGTTTCATATAATGCATATAGCTGAACAATTCATAAAAAACACCCCTTTTAAGGCCCCCCTTTTTTTAAAATGAATTTTGGAATTTATGTATTTTCATTTATGTATTTTGAATTATTTGTATTTATTTTCATATTTAAAAGTAGCATTTTCATGGCCCCATCTAAGAAATAAACAACTAGAAGTTGTAGCTCGCATTCTACCTCTGATTTTGTGGACCTAGATCTTTAAGAATTCGATTAGTTTGCATCACTGTTCTGAACCATATAAAGCTCTTGTGGAATAAGTTGAGCAATGACTATGAGCCAGGTCACCTCTTTTGACATCAGTGATAGAACTGATCAGTGCTGTGCTGTCAGAATGATGATCATTTTGAGTTGTAAACATTAATAGTCATTCAACATTCTAAACATTAATAATTTTCTTGATACAGCGGAGCTGCCACAGCAGCAAATGGGGAATCCACACATATTGATTTCCTCTTGTTTTTTGGGAGAACAGTTATTACCAAGGCATCTAAATACTTTTGACTGCTTAGGGTATAGAGTCTCATTTTTTTTGGAAGCGTAAATTGTAGACCGTACGTAGAAGATGAAATAGCTAAATATCACTATGTCTTTGAAAGAACAGATACTGCAGAAAGAAGGTTTTAAATAATTTGACAAGATGCATGCACTCGGTGCTCACAATTGACTACCACTTGTGACTAAACTAAGCAGAAAATAAAAAATGTAGAAATCGCAATAAATTAGGATGGCTAACGACTGGCTTCTTAGTTATCTAAAACGCTAAATTGGCTGCGCATGCCAAAGCTGAGCCTAGAATATCAGTATAAACTGATGGGTGTCTAACACTGTCTAGAGAACTAATTTCAAACACGCAGCATAAACTCGGAATTAACTATGCTACTAACCCTCATGAACTCTTGAAACACAGCTTAAATACTGCTTCTAAATCACACTTAGATTTTGCATACTACGTCATTAAAATTTGCATTCCAGCAGGAAGCTGAAATCAGGAGGGACGGGAAAGTAAAACTAAAAATAATTGTTTAGAATACAATAAAGTCTTTACAAGGGTAGTTTTTGAAATTGTTTTCTATCATGATCATATGTTTCAAAAGGTTTTGTTAAATATAAAAACAGGAAAGGGTCTTTGAAAAACTTGGAAGATTTTGGAACACTATCTAAATTGTGGTTTTGTTTTAGGACACTCAAGAAATTTTGACGCAAAGGATACTTGAATTTTCTGGTTTTAATTTTAGCCAAAGTAGTGAGGATTATTTTAATCGAGAGATGATGCTTCGAACGTAAGTATTTTAAAAAAGAAACCTTTAAAATTTTTTTTTCATCATGTTTGCAGTTGCACTTTTGTATCATGTTTATTTTCTTTTTATTCTTTCAGTCAACCAAATGAGGTCTTGAGAAAAATTGGTGCCATCTTATGTCTGGAGATGAGGAAGTTTTCTGATACAGGCAAAGAAAGACATGATTTAATTGCAAGCATTATGGAATTTTTATCTAAACCCAAAAGAAAGAGCAGGGCTCCAAGAGGTGGTAAGAGACCTATAATTTATTGTAAACTTGGAAAATGAAGGGGCTTTTTATATATTTTCTGAGTACTGTTTTTAATTATTGAAGCTTTCCTTTCTATAATTACACATATGTGGATTTTTTATAATTACTAAGTTATAATTTCTGTGGGATAATTTAATTTTAGAAGCTCCGTATATGGCAATGTATTATTCTATGAACATGCATATTCCACTGAATTCAGGTCGATATTTGTATTGTGTCACTTTCTTATGCAGGTCTTTTGTTTTCTTCTTCAAATGCTTTTTTAAAACATTAGAATAAAAGCTGTAAACAGAAATTTTAATATGTGTAAAACACTTTGACAAAATGCAAGTGTCTGTTTGAAGGTACTGTTCGATAATTCCAGCTGAGAGTTTTAACAGAAATTGAGAACTGGCAATGATTATCAGAGAAGATTAAGTAATTCCTAATGTGCTCATATCTGTCCTAAGAGTCCTTAAGGATTGGATCAAATAATGAAGTTAAAGCATTTGATTACTAAATGCCTAGAATGCATATCGGGGAGCACTCCAAGGATGGAATAAATCTTGCATTTCTCTTTCATCATCTTCAGCCTATAAAGAGAATTTTTGAATTGAGAAATTTTCCCACATTTTCCAGAGAGGCATTACAATAATAAATGTCTGTAACTTGTTTGGGAATTAAATTTGAGTCAACCTCTTTTTAACTACCATTAATTTATTTACTGTCAAAAGTAATCTGTTGTATCTGTGTTTAAATAATAAAACAACGGAAAATAATCTGAAAGCATAGAAATGCAGTAGGGTCTTGGCACCACATTAGCTTTCACAGCAAACAGGTTAAGCGGCACCAAGAGCCATCTTTTTTACAAATGCTCTGTGTCGAAATGGCTGCCCTACTTAAAGCTTTTCTAAGAGGCACAAATTGCAAATTACTGCGATTCCAGTGCATGTTCCAGTCATTTTGTAATGATTAGAAAGAGCTATGAGTAGGGTTGTCAATTCAGTTCACTAATGAGTTCTTTTTCCACTTAAATAATGGGAGCTGTAATAATGCCAAAAAGTTGTTTTTTAATGAGTATCATAGCAGCAAATGTAAGAATACCATTAGGTTCTAAAGAGTGATCCAGCAGTTGATGAAGTATTTGAGAAAATAAACTTTAATTTTATTCTAAGGAAATAACTATTCATTATTGTGGCTGATAGGCAGAAACAGTGATATGTTTTGGGAAGTTAAAGCAAAATTCAGTGCAAATCATTTTTGGATTTTTTTATGTTATAAATATGCATTAAAATGTGAACACAATTCATGTTATGTTCAGATACACGTTTGCAGAAAAATGAGGTTTTTAAACCTTTCCCCCTCTTTTTTTTTTAAATCTTTGAGTGGAGATTTTACTTGGTTTTTGCTTCTTGTGTTACTCATTTTACCTTATTTTTTTTTTTTTTTTTTTTA
>KK117696.1:44368-107829 GCA_000611955.2 Stegodyphus mimosarum
AAACGTCAGATATTGACATAAGAAAATATGTATTATGTCAGAAACAGTTTTGTAGGAACTACAATTCTGAAGTGAACATGTCGGTGTCGGATAAAGATTTACTTCCATGCTTACTTTAGGAGTTCAAATTAGGCAGCAGTGTAGCAGAATGTATAGGAAAATATGCTGCATGTTTGGAGAGCCATCAGTAAGTAAGTAAGTGAGTGAGTGAGCTTACAGCATTAAAGTGGTTCGGTGTATTTGCATTAGGAGATGAGCCTACAGAATGAGCCTCAAATTAGTTGTTCATCCATTATCGATGAAGCTCTGTCAAAGGAGGGCATGGAGTGTAATTCACAGCAAATATTCAGGGAACGTGCTCAGGAGTTTGGAAGTGTTGGAGAAATCCATGACATTGCATCTGTGCAACCTTGGAAAAACATAGAATCTCGGTGAGTGGGTGCCTCATGTTCAAGTGAGGAAACCAAATGCTAGTGCTCACCATTTCCTCTTCAGTGCTATCATGCCACAAGAAAGCCTGTTCTTGGATCAGATATTGGCATGTAATGAGAAATAGGTCTAATATGCAAAATAAAGCATTTGTCGTGGTATTTGTTCCCAAAGCAAACGTCCATCAAGAGAAAGTACTGCTATGTGTTTGGGGAACCGTCACTGGTATTGTGCACATTTAATTAATAGAAGAGTAGCAGAACCATCACAGCCAAGTTGTACTTGTCATCGTTGCAAAGGATTGCAGATGCATTGTATCTGAAGCAGCCGGTAGTAGTAAATAGGAAAGGAGTAATCATTCTTCAAGAGAATGCCACACCGAAAGTGACAAAGGAGGGATCAACACACTTGGTTGGGAAGTTTTACCTAATTCAAGTTATTCTCTGAATATTATTTAATCTGAATATCACCTGCTTTAGCTATGGATTACCATTTGCATGAACAGTAGTTCTGAATTCGAGATGACGTCATGCAGGGCATAGGACAATTTTTTTGGTTCTAGGGACGGGAGCTTTTACAAATGTGAGGTTACTAAGCTTCTAATTTATTGGGAAAATGTAACAGAAACTGAAGAAGATTATGTTGCTGAATAAAATACACTTGCTTGAAATTACTAGGTTGTTATTTCTCTCTGAAAATTACGGTGGATATTTGGTAAACATGTGCAAATACTGCAATTAATGGTTTCAATAAGGTTTTTTCTTCTTGTATATGATGTCATACTTTTCCTCTGCATTTATATCAAAAACAATGTGTCGTATAGGTACGGTTTTCTGGTCACTTTTTGTACATTCCAAAGAAAGGAATTTGGCTTTGCAGGGTTTGGGCAGTCTTGATGGGACACTCTGTATATCCCCATGCCACCAAAACTACAGAAGCATCGAGAACATCCCTGTGTGTTAATATCAGCTGATACAGTTAACAGCAGACTCTGTTTACATTACTCATCCCCAGGCTTTCTGCTTTGATTCTGAAAGTATCAAAAATGCTGCAACAGAATGGATATCAACATTCTCAATAAATTCCACCACTGCAGACAAAGGGCTACATCTAGTGTCAACAAAAAATGCTAAGTAAATGTTCTTTCTAAAAATCATATATGATAACCTGTCCTAAGCATCATATTTAAACTTGATTCAAATATGACACACCCAGCTATGAAATAATGTTGGTGGCCAGTGCATATTGTGACACTACCATCTCGAAATGATTAAGGATTCTGCTGAAGTTAGGGATGATATATGACTTATTGAATGTAAAGAGTATAATTCCAATTTCATTAAGAAAATTCATCTTGTTGAATATATTAAAATATTTGATTATGTTAAAGAAATGCTAATATTAATTTGTAATACATTTCATTGAGAGTGACATTCAGCTTATCAAAAATTTTTACATTGCTGAAGTATAAATAAGCAAGTTCTGTCATAATTTTACTATTCACTCCAAATTGATAGACATGTCACAAGTACTGCAAAACAAATTTTGAGACAAGATTTAAGAATTAAAAATTAAATTTAACAGTTTGCTAATTATAAAATTATTACAAAACAGCATGAGTATAAAATAAAGTAGTCAAATCTAAATTCATGCTGTTAAGAAAGCATATTCTATGAGTGAATTTAGTTTATAAAATTTCCCTTTCTAAATTTGTGGCATTGGGGCTAACTTTTAAGTTATAGTAAAGTTGACATTACAATTTAAACTGTTAAATCAGTAAATTTTAAATAATGCTTTTTATGAAAGTGCAGAAATACTTATGAGGTAGGTGAATATTAATTTCCTCATTGTTTTATATTATTTAACAAATTGTATTATTGTATTTAAATGCATTTTGAAAAGTGTGGAGAGGAGGTGTCTGATTTGCAGCTTGTAAATTATATCTGGCTTTTAAAGTTTTTTTTAACAGACTTGTAGTGTGCAAATAGGAAATGAACTGTGCAACATTAAATTTGGAAGGGGTAAAAACTAACTGGTTGATATGTAATGGAAATGGTTGGTTGCTTAACTAAAGTAAATTTGTATATTTATGGTTCACAGGAAGTAATAAGAGATGTTTGAAGGAACAAAATTAGAAATTAAATACAGATCGCAGCAATCTCATATTGAGAAGCAAAGTATTAATTCACTCTGGAATCTCTTCCATACTGAGTTTGAGAGTATATTTTAAAGTTTCAAAAAATACAAATTATAACAGGATCCTTATTTCAAGGAAAGAAAACTCGACAGAATGATCTTTAAAGTATTTTCTTAATATAAAAAGAATTATAAACATAATGTTTACAGCTCAAAGTGATTTTACGTAATGGCACCTCCAAAGATAACTACTCAGTCGTTCATTTTTTGGCTGTTCCTCCAATGGCAGCACAATCCAAATTCGCACTTTTAAGGAGAAGGAGAAAAATTAATAGATTTTTTTTGTCCCTCCCAGTTTTGATTTTGTTACAGCTTTCTGCAGTGGCTCCATATTAGTAGGTTTCCTGGGACATCCTTTTCTGAGAAGAGCTTGAAGAGGTCATGAATTCGAATCATAGCAAGATCTTAACACCAAGGAACGATAAACACCTAATGGCATATCTGACTCACTTAAGTTTGAAACCTCATTAGGTACTCGGTGAGCATTGAGTCATAATAATTTAACTGCCGTGTCTATGAGGCATAAACTTAGATGTTTTCTGTTAGGTGAATTTGCTCACATGGTGCTTGGCAAATTGATATCCAGGTTTCTCGATCTGTATCAGCATATTGTTTGTGATACTCTTTGTTTCTTTTCAACCAAAAGAAACAACCACAGCAACCAAGTAAGGAAACATGTCAGTTCCTTTACCTGGTTGACTGTGGTGGCAAATCTCTCAAAGTATGGTGTAATTTCTGCTACAAAATTATCATTGTAGATAATATGCCTAAGATCATGTGTAACATCATACAGCATATGTAGCTCTCTACCAAATTGGAGGAATGCAATAGTTTGCCTGGTGGTTTTACATTTGTGAGTATTCATTACAAAGTGAATTATTGGAAAATTTTCTACTAAGAAGAATGTTTATTGCCCACAAGTATGGCTAACCTAGGTTTCAAATCTTGCTTCCTTCGCTGTACTGGATTTGCTTGAGGATGATACGCTGGTCAGGGTTAAGAAGAAAACTTGCTTGCTGCATGACAGCACTAATGAACTGATTATAAGCTCCATTATCACTGATTAGCCTTTGGGGCAATACATATTGTAAGAAGGCCTCTTCGATTAATGTAATGGCACATTCGTTTGCAGTAGCAGTAGGTAAAACAAAAAGCTCCACTCATTCCATTTTGCAATTTTCAATGATAAAATCCATTTTTTCCCCCTTTGTTACTTTCAGGTAGAGAACTAAATAAATCAGTTGCAGGTATTTCAAAGTGCTGCCTATATATATTGGTGTCTGGAACAACCTAGATGGCTTTTGATTTGAAGGTTTGTAACGGTTGCACTTATCATAGCCTTTTTTTTTATGTAATCTGATTGTATTTGCACTTTTCTGTGAAATAATACCTTTGGGAAATTTTGTGGTATGTTCCTTTAGCACCATAATCTCCTGCTGTCATGATATTGTTTAAGAACTCTCGTTTGGTACTACTAGTTGAGCTTCCTCTGATTCAGAATCTGAAGACCAGCGATACAAAATTCCTTGATTCATTATATAACCTTGTCTAATCCTGTGAGGAAAAATTTTCATCTACATTTTTGAAAGATTCTATGATTATTTTAAGCTCTGTATCCTTCAGCTGTTCTCCACGAATTTCAGCTGCATTTCTAGTTGGCATATCAATGGCTATTGTATAAACTTCGCATGGTTGCACTTCATGGTTAGACACAGGGCATGATAACATATTGGCTGTAAAATTAATTCTTCAAGGGATGCATTGCATCTTTAATTATAAGACTATATTTGCATAGCCCACTTAGCAAGTCTACCTGCAGGTGACTTTAAGCTTAAAATTCATTTCAACAGTTGGTGATCAGATGCTGGAGTAATCTCTTGACCATCAATATAGCCATGGAATTCATTCAAGACCTATGCAACAGCAAGGCCTTCATGTTCTATTGTAGAATAATTTTTTATTGGCAGCAGGCAACAAATGGTTAGCGTATTATATACTGGATGTTCCTCTGAACCTTTTCCTTGTATAGCACAGCACTCAAAGCATAATTACCAGCATCCATCTGAATAATGTAATGCTTTGTTGCATCATTTTGCTTTGAGATGCGAAGGCTAACAAGGAAGTATTTTAATATCTGGAAAGAATTTTGTTTTGCTGGTTCCCATGCGCAGCTTATGTTTCTTCTTAGTTAGATTACTCAGAGGTTTAGCTATTTCTGAAAATTTCACATGAATCTTCTATACCAGGAACAAGTCTGCAAGAAAGACTGCACTTTTTTTCATTTTTTCGAGCAGGGATCATCTGTATAGCAGAGGCTTTTTCTGAATGAACTTCTTTCTTTGCCTTCACCAGTAATCCAGTGACCAAGATATTTCACTTAACTGCAAGCAAAACTGCATTTTTTAGGATTTGCATTAAGTTTAAATTGCGACAGTGTCTCGAAAACTGCTTTTAGATCAGCTACATGTTTTTAAAAAGTGATAGTATTATAATATCATCTAAGCATATTTTTAAATCTGTTTCAGAATTTATTAGGTAATTTCTGAAACCTAGCGAGAGCAGCCTTCAGTCTGAAAGGCATTTGAACGAACTGGAAAGTTCCACAAAGGGCCAACAAATGTTGTTGTGTCTCTGTCTGTAAGACAAATGCTGACTTTGATGATACCAAGACTGTAAATCAGTGGTTGTCATATATGGTGTATGTTTAGCAGTGTGCAGGAAGTCATTCATCCTAGGTAATGCATATGAGTCTGATTTTGTAACAGTATTAGTCCTTGGTAATCAATGCAAAGTCGGACTTTTGTATTTGGTTTGAGCACAAGAACCACTGGTGCAGCAGACTCGCATTCTTCTCTTATTTTCTTTTCCAGTAGATCATCAAGCTGCTTCTTTAAAATATCCTTCATAGCTGGAAACATCCAATATGGGGTACTGAAATTGGAGGATTAGTCTCCATATTTATTTGGTGTTCAATATAGGAAGTTTCTTCTCTCCCTGGTTGGAACACAGTCTCATATTTTCTTAACAGAGAATTGAGTTTTTCCTTTTGGTTTTCAGTTAGTTCATCTTTCATTTTCTCTTAATCACAGCGTATTGAATTCCTCATTATTTTCTGGATGCTCAAGTATTTAGAAAATATCACCACTAAAGCTAAATTTCTGTTTAGGGTCATCATATAAATATCATGTATTATTTGGAAGGTCTAAAATGATTTCAATGCTATGTAAAAATTTCAGTTTCTAAAAGTGTCCTGTTATCTTTTCTTGTAGGTAATGCAAATAAAGTTTGGAATGTTCTTCCCCTCCAATATCCACTTGGGCCCTGTACACTTTTGTTTCCTTTGGGGTCCATCGACGAGAGTAACATTCGTGCTGGTTTCTCCAAATTCTCTTCCTCTTTCTCTCAAAGGACAATATAATGTTTTTCCAGCAATAGTGTGGCTGGCCCGAGTGTTGGCACATTTCGGATAACCCATTTATTTTTACTTTCAAAAGAGTCGTCTAGAGTCCTTCAGCAGAGAATGTCTGAAGGTGTACAGCTCTGAAATCAGTTTCTGCTTTCTTGAGAGGAGGGGAACAGACAGGGCCTTTAGCCTTAATAAAGCCTGACGTCCCACACCCATAGCAACAAACAGGTGGTCGATTTTCATCTGATGAGGCATTTTTAGCATGTTGAGAATTACCTCTATAATTTTTAGGACTATCTCGTTGTTGAAACTTAGTTGTTTTCATGTTAACATTTTTATTTTGTACATGTCTAACTTCTTTACGCAGATCTAATTTGTCAGCGGACTGAAGTGGGTTGTTCCATTCACTTCAGTTCTTTATAATTCACTCACTTCAATTCTTCAGAAGAATTTCTTTCATTTTCTGATCATCTTGAGCATCATCAGAAATTTCGTTTGCAGTTAGTCTTGCAACATTGGTTGGGAGAAGACCAACAAGATAGACTACCTATTTTGAAATTGGTGCCTTCAGAAGGGTTAATTGCCTCTTAAACAAGTCCAGAAAAAAACTTGGTCTGTTTTAGGATCAAAATTAGGAATTGTTTACTTCTAACTCTTGCATTTCTGCATCTACAAAAGAAGATACTGTTGCAGACTCTGCTCTGTTAGTGATAATACTAGATTGTAATTTTAATTTCTCCAATTCAAATAACCATTCATTTTCTTTCTTTCAGCGTGCTGTTCTATTTCTGTTTCTTTCCTGTCATTTGTGATGCAGTTCAAACACACTTTTGTAAACTCTGCATTATACATGAAACTAGTACAGTAATAACATTACTTATCTCATGAATTCTAAAATTTTCTTCTATCACTACACCTAGTGTCTTCAATAATTCAATTAAATTATGTTTCTTCCCTTTTGTTAAATATGCCATGCCTTAAATGAAAGTTGATGAATTCTCCCAAAATGTACATCTACAACTTTTAGTATGCCAACATATATAGGGTTTAAAATATTTTTATATGGATTTCGTACGCATCAAAGGTACATAATCAAAAGCAAAAGATAAAGTAACTCTTATTACATCACTTTCATTTGGTTTCCTCAATAACATATAAAAAACAGTTCTCAGACCATAAACTGTTGCAGAATACTTTTAGTAATTTGCATTAGTGCAAAATATAGCAACTTCAGACTATATACCTTTTCTATTGTTCTATTTTCAAAAGAAAACTAAGAATCATTTATTATATTTGACATTTTTTTCCTCACCGCTTCATATCAAAACTTGTATGGAACAAAATACTTGAACTTTATACAAAATATTCGTTCAAGTACTATTTTCTTAAAATTGCCAAAGTAACAGGTGCAGAATTCCTCATTTAAATTTCAGCTGTACTTAAAAATTTATTTTCAGTATTAAAGGAACTGGTATGCTACAGAACTCATGATATGATCAGGGTGTCACACTTCATATAAAAGAATTCAAATTCAACAGAACATTTAACTCATTTGGATGATCAGCAAAAATGAAATAAGGTCAGTGTGACCAAAATTCTTCATATATTTACTTGATCCTGATGATCAGTTTAAACAATATAGTTCAAGGTGACCAGAATTCTTACCTTTTCCTTTAGTTCCGAATTTACTTAATTAGAAATCATCAAAGTTTAACACGTTCACGCCGGGGCGGACCGCCAGTGGCCCGCACTAGACTGTCAAATCGGGCAGCGTGAGCCACCAGTGGCCCACACTACATTGTCTCATCGTGCGACGCGTACCACTGGTGGCCCGCACTACATTGTCTCATCGGCAAACACACAACGTGTTTGCAGGTCTAAACAGGCAAAAATCACATACTGCCAGATGAAGCACGTCATTAATTTGAGTGCCACCTCACAGCAAAACTGATGAAAATCGGCCCTGGCGTGAACGTGTTAAAGATTACTTATTTACGCTATATGCATAGACTATCTGTAGTCATCATTTTTGCTTTTGATGATCCATAATGGGAATTTATTTTTGGCCCCATAGTTGGGCTGCCAGTTTATAACAGGAAGGTTCATTTCCTTACTTCAAACAAATAAACACATGGCATAATTATCTTTAAAGAAGTAATATCTTTTTAAAAATAATATAGTGGCACCTTTGTGTACTCATTTGTTCTTTTATTGGTTGTTCGCCAGAAGTGGCGCAATGCAAATTAAAACTTTTAGGGGGGAGGAAATTTTTTTTTTTTTTAAATGACAGAATTGCATTTTAGTATGTTTACCATTTCATTCTCAGTTGACATCAAATTTATCTGTGAATTTGCAAATAAATGTAAAGAATTGAAATCGCATATGCAGAGCAAAATTATTTTAGAAGCTCTATGTATTGTAAATAAAAATATTCTGTATTTGTGATGTCTCTTTTTCAAAGTATATTTGTGAACATCTGTGCAAAAGTAAAATAAAATGAAAAATTTTCTCGAATGTTTTGAATATAATCTTTGCAATTTGTGATTGACTAAATGGATAATTAAAAGGGAAGTTCAACATTCAAATTAAATTAAAATGCTATATTCTTGATCCTCTCTAATGTCTTTTGGATTAGATTTAAATATGATTTTTTTCAAATGCATTTGTAATACAGTCTCTATTTGAAAAATTTATTAAATTATATCTGAAATTGTTTATCTAAATTAATCTATCTCCATCTTTTACATTATTTTTATTGGTAAATATAGCTCTTGTTACATCTTAGGTGGTCCAAGTGGGCTAGAAGTTTTTAATGTTGGATGTCTGTGGTCTAGAGCTGTTTCCATTCCGGAAAATTAATTTTATCACTTTGCTTAAAAAATGTGCTTAATTATGTTTTTTTATGCCCAGTAACATTTTAAAAATTGCAGCAGTTAAGTTTTGTTTTTCATTGAAGTATTTTTAAAATTCAGGCAAGTAAATGCTTTTTTCTTTCCTGTCTCATGTACTTAAAATTATGGTAATCAAACAATTAATTTTTATCTCTTTTTGCTTTTTTATGAATTTTATAGATGTTGATGTGAACGAGAATGAAGTAAAAGATCAGCAGAAATCTCCAAACCAGCAGAAATCCCCACATCAGCAGAAATCCGCAAGCAAAAATCGTTCGAAGAAGAAATCAACTGCAGGTCCTAAGAGCTCTAAACGTGAAGTGAGTTTTATGTTTTCAGACTTGCTTTCTTGTTGTCAGTTAAAATAAATTTTATGTTAATTTTGCTTCTGGAATTTGCATCATAAGGCCATAAATTTTTATTTTATTGAAAATATTAATTTTCTGTGTATGTTAGTCCAAAGGGGTTTTGTCCCTGAAGGACTATTGTTTTTGTTTTGCGATTTTGCGTCGGAAACATTAAATGTCGGTTCACTTTTCAGACTGTTGCCACCAAATATTGCAGCCCTGTATTATATTTAAAGAAATTAAATAATGAAGAATGTGCATAAATGTATGTATGTTTCTCGCAATGTGATAAAACGACGGTACCTAAAGCCATCGAATTTTGAATGCCGTAATCCTGCTGCGAATATAGGCATCTGGAAGCCCAGATTTGAAATATGGAATTTGTTTTATTAACGATTTCATATTTTGTAAAACTTTAATGAATTTTTGATTAACAAACTCAAGGATTTCAAAAGCGGGCAATGGCAACGTTGTACAGAAAAAAACATTTTTATCTGCAGCGCATAAAACTGTGTGTAGGAAATTCTAAAGATATGCTCAGTTTAAAATTATTTTGCGATATTGTTCTTTAACTGAATTTTATGGTTTAAATGCGAAGAACATGATATTCAATAAATAAAAGTAACATACAAAATGTTTAAAAAACGCCCATTTGGACGTAATTTAAAATCTGAAACATTTCAAATTAAAAAAAAATTTTTTTATTATTATTTTTATATATACACTCACATTTGTGAAAATTGCAACACCAAGAAGGAATCGTCATAATTGAATGCAATTTAATACACAGTTGAGTGGTAGTGGTACAAATAAATGATTAAATGTTCAAAGCAAACAAACAAGAACAAGAGATCAGAATCAGTATTTTGTGTGGCCACCACGCGCCGCAATAAGTGCTGCTACACGACGTGGCATGGAGTCAAACAAAGTTTGAATGTCTGACTGAGGAAGAGCATTCCATATCGTTTGTACGCGTACCCAAAGTTCGTCTGCAGACGCAACAGGACGAGGATCACGAGCAAGACGCCGACCAATGACATCCCACACATGTTCAATTGGCGACATATCCGGGGAACACGCAGGCCAAGGAAGAAGCTGTACCTGCTGCGCTGCAAAGAAGGATTTAACAATCCGAGCAGTATGAGGGCGGGCATTGTCCTGTTGAAATACAGCGCCTGGCAAGCTTTGAAGGAAGGGAACAGCTTCGGGCTGTAGAACTTCACGGATATACCGGTTGCTGTTCAGATTGCCCACAATTCGTAGCAATTGAGATCGTCTATGATATGCTATGGCGCCCCAGACCATAACTCCGGGTGTTCGTCCACTGTGGCGTTCGATAATGCACTCCGGAAGGTGGCGTTCACCGGCATAGCGTCTGACACGAATGCGGCCATCATGGTACCACAAATTAAAGCGGGATTCGTCAGAAAACACGACATGCTGCCAATCAGCACGCCAGTCTCTATGCTGATTGGCCCATTGTAGCCGCAGGCGGCGATGGTCGTGCGTTAGGGGGATCCTGTATAAAGGAGTCCGTGCGCGCAGTCCACACTGCAGCAGACGTCTACGAATTGATGAAGCACACAATGAAACACCTGTAGCTATTGACCACAGTGCTGCCAATTGTCTAGAGGAAGCTGTACGGTCCGTCCGCGCCATGCGGACCAGGTGTCTATCATCGCGAGCTGACGTCACATTTCGGGGTCCACTCCCGGATTTCCGAGTTGTCCGACACTCGTCCGTCCACTGCTTCCAAACGCGCATCACTGTGCTGCTGTTACGCTGCACACGAGAGGCTACTGCACGATACGACAATCCAGCTTCACGAAGGCCGATGATTCTCCCTCGTTCAAACTCTGTAAGTTGTTCAAATCTCGCTCTCTTTCGTCGACGAGGCATAAGTACAGATTGAGTTAACGTTTACCACTAGCAGATAACCATACACGCCTCGCTACAGCCGTCTATTTATTCGGATCCATCAGCCGTTCAGAGGGCGCTGCTCAGCATACGCATGCGCTACGGATTTGCAATTCTAATCATTTGCATATCATGCGCTACTTTGCATTTCCTGAAAATTTCAGCTCACTCGCGTAAGTCCTTCATGGTGTTGCAATTTTCACAAACGTGAGTGTATATTATTTTACCTTAATTTAGAGAAGCTTTACCAAGATAAATGCATAGTTGCAATGTTTAAATAACTTTTGTTATTCCTACTGCTAAGTGTTTTTAATCGGGTATATTTGTTAGAATAGATTAATCAGTGCCTACATGCACCTAAAGTCTGTATATATGTCTTTTGCCAAGCTGTTTGGGACAACTTATAAAAATATTTTGAAACTGTGATTAACCTCGTGCAATAGTTGTATTACATTGTTATTAGATCTGTTAAATTTCTAGCATTTAATAAATGTAAAGTTCAGTAATTAAAGTACCATATCAAGATCTAAAGAGAAAATTTACATAAAAACTCGAAAACAAAATGAAAAATGATTTTGTTCAGAGTAGGCAGTGAAATGCATCAGAAGTATTAGAATGGAATGATAGTAAGAAATTGTTTATGTATATTTTTATTAGAGAAAATCCTAAACTTATTTAAAAAAATTGTTAACATCAGTCAAGATTATGTAAGTATATTTCATCACATTATTATATTGTAAAATTAAACTTGTGAAATAAATCTCAGATGTTTTATATAGATAGCATATTATACAACTATAAAGAGCATGTCCATAAAAATGATTAATGCACAAAGTGTATAGTTAAACATGTATCTGTTAGATTAAATCAAACAACATATATATGAAAGGTTTATGAAATGATTGCATGACAAAGTATGTTGCTTTCCAAAACTTAGCATGCGGTACAGATTCTGGCCTTTGAAATCCTTGTTTGTGGCTGTAAAAAACTATATACAAATATATACAGAAAATTAGGAAAGGACTGTAATCTCTCAATTCTGAAAGTTTGTGTCCCTTAAAGCATCTGAGCCACATAGTTGAAGCACAGTTGAAATCAATTGCATGCAAATTGGAAGACTGAAGGTCTAATATACTGTTGGAAGGCTGTTGGTCTGCCATACTGTTGATGAGTCAGAATTTGTTCTAGACTCTGAAAATAAGCATCTGAGGATCTCAGGAGGAGGATAAACATAAACCAAACTCAAGTATTAAACATGATACGTTTGGTGTTCACATTATTAATGATGTGAACTAGATTTCTTTTAACTGTCACACCAGCCTCCATGTTTTTACATTTGTTTACACAGTTTTTTTAGTGTACAAATATGATGCATATATGTAAATTATTATAAATATGCCTAAATAGTCTTTGTTTATTATAATTTTTTCATGAATTATCTACTGCATGTAGGATTTTGAATCCATCAAAGTATTGGGTGTACAAATAAATTTTGAGGGATTTACATAAAATGGTGTAAACAGTATTAAATCCTATCGGACAATCTTGTAACTATATTCATATTAAAGCACTATCATTTCCATTAAAAAATCAGACTGTTTCATTTCGCTGAAGTATAAACAACAAACTGTCTGTGTGCTCAACCCATGTCAACATTTGTACCAACAAAACAAAATTTGCAGGAAGCACTTATTTTTTGTTTTAATTTGAAGAAAAGTGCAGCTGATGAACATCGATTGCTGTGCGAAGCATATGAGGAACATGCTCCATCAATAAAAACATGTCACCAGTAAAGTTTGAAGACCCTTAGTTGGAGGGGTTATTGGACCAGGATTCATGCCAAACTCAAGAGGAGCTCATTAAAATCTTGGGATTGACTCATTCAATTGAAGTGATTTCAAAGCATCTCAAAGCCATGGGTATGGTGCAAAAACAAGGAAATTGGGTTCTGTATGAATTTTAAGTGAAGAGACGACAAACGCCGTTTTTTCACGTGTGAAAACAACTGCTCCAAAGTCAAAATCGAAAAGGGCTTTTGCATCGAATGATGACGGAGCACGAAAAATGGATCTACTATGACAACTCAAAGCACAGAAAATCCTGGAGTAAGCCTGGCCATGCATCAATTTCAATGGCCAACCCGAATATTCGTGGCAAGAAGCTAATGCTGTGCATCTGGTGGGATCAGCTCAGAGTAATCTATTATGAGCTACTCCAGCCTTATGAAAACATCACTGGGGAATGTTACAAACAACAGTTGATGCAACTGAGCCAAGCATTGAACCTCAAACACCCTCAATGTGTCAAAAGACATGGCAAAGTGATCTTTCAGCACGACAACACTCGCCCACATGCTGCAAAAGTCGTCAAGGAAACTTTGGAGGGGCTTCAATGGGAGGTTCTACCCCACTCACTGTATTCACCAGACATTGCTCTTTCCGACTTCCATTTGTTACGGTCAATGACTTATGGCTTGGCTGAGTAGCACTTCACTTCATACGAAGAAGCCAAAAATTTGGTTGATTCTTGGATCGCCTCAAAAGATGAAGAATTTTTTAAATGCGTAATCTGTATACTACCTGAAAGATGGGGGAAAAGTTGTAGCTAATGATGGACAATACTTTGAATAAAGTACATTTTTCCAATTTCTCTGAATAAAGCTTCAAAGTTAGGGGGGGGGAAGAAGCCTCAGAACTTATTTGTACATCCAATATAACTTTTGTGGTTATGTTGAATTTACTGCCAGTTTATAACTTCTGGAAAGCAGCATATCTTTTGATGAATAATTTATCTGGAGCTGTGGTTAAAGTTTAAAAAAATGAACTAGGTAGGTAAGCTTCCAGATTAGAACGATTTTGATCGTATTATATTTAATAATGGAAAAGTTCTAGTTTTGTTTAAATACAAAAGTAGAAATTTGCATTTAAGAACTTATATGCTTAGATCAAATTTTATATGGTCATACTCAATTTTAATGAATTATACTTTTTTTAATATTGTCCTAATGTTTCTGGACCTTTCCCATAGGGCTAAAGTTTAATTTTTTCATGTGATGTTGTGCAGTAAATTTTGTAGTTTTTGCTAAAAAGTGTCGTGATTAAAATTTTCATTATCTGAAAGCCTGCCATATTTGCTTCATATCTTTAAATTGTAATGATAGGTTTATGACCAACTACTCATAAAATATTTAGTTGAAGCCCTTTTTTAAAACATCCTGTAGTGGTTTTATAAAACAGGAGACTAAATAAATTTCACTTAGATAATTTTGATATGTTGCTGATTTATTATACGGTGTTGTGTAAGAATTTATTTTTAAACATGTCTGAATTTTGTCAATTTAAAATAATGACTAATTTTTTTCTGAAGTAACCAATATGAACTGTTGCTGAATATTAAGAAACACATATTAGGGGCTCTACTCCTGCTTTAGTTAACATAGATTTTGAATAAAACTTGATTTCAAGGGCAATTAGACACAATTCTTCGTCTTCATTGCCTTTGGGGGGAGGCTTATTTTAAATTTTATATTGTTATGTTTTTCTTCCATATTAAAGAAGCAAATTTTTGTTGTTTGAAATTTTATAAAATTTTCAATTTCATATCAAAATAACATGGCAGACAGTGTAAATACATAAACTGTGGGTTGAGGTATAAGGTCCCTGATTGTAGAATGTTTTTTAAAATGTTATGTGTTTTATAAAAGTTGTGAGTTTTACTAGTACATTGTAAGCTCATTAGATCTTTTTAGGGGGGATATTAATTTCCTTTTGAAGAAAAATAAAATGGTGTTTGGCAACAGTAGTTTTTAAAAAAATTGTGCGAGCAGACACCTTGGGCAGTACCAAACTCAAGGGAATTTTTGCCTTGTTGATCAACTAGTTTTGTGTTTTAGAGGGATATATTTCTTTTTAATATGTAAATTTAAAGCATTTTAGGTCATTGCACTTTAACCTATCTTCAAATCACAATTTTACACATTATTTAAGTGGTTAGTGGTCTATGATTACACCAGCATTAGGAAGTAGCATGCCATTATATCTAAAACAACTGTATTGCTATTGCTACATCAATTAGTCCAGTTTACACAGAAATCAGTTCGTGTTAAGAGAGATATTAAGCAAAGGAAACTACTGGATGTTATAATAATCATGTTATGCTATGCCTAGAAAACAGAATTTACAACATTAAAAAATAAATAAATAAATAAATAAAAAAGTGTGATATATATAGAGTGGTAATAGCTTAAAAACTAAAGATTTTGCTGAAAGGGAGCAAAATAAATGGTATGCGCAAAATGGAACCAACTCATTTTTCTGATGGTTGGGAAATGCTCTTCACATCATGTGTCATGTTAAATTGATGTTCTTTTGGATTTTAAAGAGTAACATATCATATTTCAACAAATTCTGACCTTTGCAATGTAGTGCATTAAAAATCATGTTTACCCTGCAAGTCCTGTTTGGTTATATAATGAGAAGAAAATGTAGCGTGCGTTTCTCATAGGGTGTGATTAAACTGAAACTTTTTTAACATTTTAGAAGTTTATGCACCTCAGAATAAGAACTTAAATTTCAGTTGCAAAAAATGTAAAAAGGGGTGATTGTAAATGGCATGTATTTTCTCAAAGACAAATACAAATTAATGCTATAAAATCAAGAGAAATATAAAATTTCTTTGTGAAAGACTCTAGAAACTGATGTAATAGCCAAATGTTATTTAATTCATTTTTTAATTGAACACAACCTTCTAATTTCAGTTTAAAACCGTTCAAAGCAGCTTTTAAATGCAGTGTTTCTGTATTCTGGCATAGCATTAAAAGTACCTTATTCCAATGCATTCTCTAAAAGAATAACCTTATTCCAATGCATTCTGTAAAAGAATATTTTCTATTATTTAAAAAAAAAAAAAAACTGATGTGTACGTCACGACTTCCTTGTATGGAATATTAAATTATGTGCATTTTTTCTTGCATTTCATTTCATGGATAGCTCATAAACCTCAATAGAATAAATGCATGCTTTAAAATTCACTATATTTGTTTGCCATAGCGATACTCTGGCGCTAGCTTCACTTAACAGTTTACATCTCATTCATTTTATAACTCAGAATGCACAAAAATTATATCGTCTGAAGAATTATCTAATTTTTGCCACATGGTCTATTCAAGTACTATAATAAATCTAAAACGATGTAGAAAAGAAATTGAACGAAACAAAAAAAAAAGTTTTCCATGGAAGATTCAGTATTTCTCATTTAATTCATTCAGTTCTCACTAAGCGACAAGGCAAAAATACATAAAAACTCAAAATATCTATATTAAAAATTACAAAATTAATCTTAAGCATGATTTAATTCTCAATGATAAAAGACGGCGTTATCTTTTTTGCTGCGAAACTTAGTTCCTCTAGATTGGCACAAAATCCACTATTCCGCTAAGATTCAGATATAAAAAAATATGGCTGCAGTGGTAAAAATAATTAGGCTTAGCCGCCCTTAAAAAACTTTTAAATTGTTGGTAATTCTATATGAATTTCATGCAGATTTATTAAAGGCATAAAAACCTTAACCAGAAGATAAGAACAACATAATTCAATCAATTTTAAAGCAAAAAATGCACAATTTACCAATGTATAAGAATTAAAAAACTGAGCTCACTGAGCCAAGTAACAGCATGGGTATATATATATATATATTATATGAAATAATATTAAAACTAAACTGAAGAGTAATGACCAACAGGAATTTTGATGTCATAGAATGCTGAGGTGCCGATCCACACTAATAAGAAATTTGGCAGTCGAGGCAGATTAATTCTTTATTATGTTTTCAGTAAACGTATTGTGGCCACAAACAACTTGGCACATTATTTATGCCTGTTTCAAGAGGTTTACATTTTTGATAACTTAGCAGCAAGAAGAAAGCAGCAGACAGCAGGCCAACTGGCCGAAGAGTAGCGAGCAAGTGCATTACATTCAGGGTGAAATCTTAATTCAGACTGAGTCAGTTTTGGTTCACGATGCATTTTGATTGGATAGTTAATACTTCTAATAATAGTAAAATTATTATTGGTTGCTTGAGTTTTAGTTCCATTTACATCATCCGAATTATGTAAGAGTCATATGACATGTATTAATCGAGAAATGATGCAGGGCAGGGAGAGGTTACTATTTTTAGAATTGAAGAGAAATTTATGTTGCTAATTTAGTCTTTTACATATTCCCTCCTTCAAGGAGAAAAAGGTGTAGCGACAGAGAAGCTTTTTAAGGGAAAAGTGTTAAAGCAAATGAAGAGAAATAATTTTGAAAAATATAAATCCTAAAATTTTGACCAAAATAATTACTTGCATTATTGCAAAATATGAATTTATATAATTTTTTGATAATATTTTAGAGTCCTTTAAAAATTTTTCAGTCCAAAAGTTTTTGTATTTTGCGGTCCATATAACTGGATTTCATCCGGTAAGGCTTTGCAAAGTTTTGAAGGCAATATCAGAGTTGAAAAAATTTTGCACACATTACTTATTTTGAATAATCACAACAAATTTCAGAATTTTCAATTTCAAAGCATAACTAATTTTCATTATTATAACTGACATTTTAACAACATAAATTTCATAATACTATTACTAAAATTATGGTTTCACCATTATTATCTTTCATTTGCAATTTTTGATTGTACCAAACTCAAAGGCCTCGCAATACTTCTAAACAAACATACCGTCATTAGGGCTAGCCTCTTGAGCTAACCAGCATGTTCTGCACTGGTGGTTCAGGGTGTCTAGGCAGTTACTTGAAAGGCCTCCATTCCTTACATAAGGTAACTGTCCTTTAAGAACTGCTCTAATACATTCCATAATAAAAAAAAAAGTATAATCGCACTTATATTAAAATCTGTGCGCCTCTGTTTGTTTGTAACCCTAACTCCTCCGGAACGGCTCTCTCTTATTTTCCCCTTTCTTTGCTGGCTTTTCCCCTCATTTTTGACTTTTTCTCAAATTTTCCCCTATTAAAGGCGTTTGGCTATGCGCCAATTTCTTTTTTCGCAAATATCTATGGAACTGCGCTTAGTCAAATTTCAAGACTCATATACCCAGATTCGAAAAATCGTTAGAATCCATCGATACCCTTCTCATCTTTGTACGACTTTCATCGGCTGAGATATTAATTAAAAACTCTGAAAACGCTAATTTGAATGAGACTCAATAGCCACTTTAGGGATTAAAAGCTTCCTGTTTCGAAGACGTAGGGATTTGGCAGCTGTCCAAAATGCATTAAAAGCTATTTCTTATGGCATAGAAAATTATTTGTTATTCGATTTTTTTATGAGTCATTTCTTAGTCAGTAAGCTTTTTTGTTTTAAAAGTATTATTTCGAAGTCTAAGTCATTTCTTCGGTAAGCTTTTTTCTTTTAAAAATATTATTTTGAAGTCTGATTGAAATATAGTTTATAATTTCATTTTCTTTTTATGTGCATTCTTTTCAGACTTGCCTCAGTGAGCTCACTTTCTTTATTCTTATAAGTTTGTAAACTGTGCATTTTTTGCTTTAAAAATGATTGAATTATGTTGTTCTTATCTTTCGGTTGAGATTTTTATGTCCGTAGTTAACCTGCATGAAATAATTTTGGAATTATCAACAATTTAAAAGTTTTTTTTAAGTACGGCTAAGCCTAATTTTTGGTTGCGGTAGCAGACATATTTGTTTACATTTGAAGCATAGCAGAATAGTGGATTTTTTGCCAATGTCTAAAAACTAAGCTTCTCAACAACAAAGTAACGTCTTCTTTTATTATTGCGAATTAAATTATGTTTGATTCATTCTGGAATTATTATTTAAATTATTAGCTGGTTTTTGCTTACAAATCGGAGTTTTAATTGAAGAAACCATTTTTTTAATTGTTTTAACTGTACTTGGTGTTTTATGTTTTTCTATATCTTTCAATTTTTAATGAAAATATTTTGAACATTTATGTAGTTTTACCTCACCACGAAGTGAGAACTGAATTAATTAGTAGCACATTAGGTAAGCGGCGCTGAATCATCTGTGTTTAGCACCGAAGTGTGGCTATGGCAAATAAATGTAGTGAACTTTAAACAAAGCATTTATTCTGTTGTGGTTTATGCGCTATCGACCAACTGGATTTAATTCAAAATTTGTTAACTGTTAATTCAATATGTTTAAATGAAATGCAGGAAAATTGTGTATAATTTAATATTCCGTACAAGCAAGTCATGTGCTATACACATCAGATTTTTTAGTTGTTATAATTTTTTCTTTTCAGATGCAAATACATTTTTCACTCATTGCATGCATTTGTGAACACGCATTAATATATTGATGCAATTTTGTGTGTGATTCTGTTGAAGTTTACTCAAAGGAATTTAAATAAAGGAATATTAATAACGAATGTACTGTTGGAATAATAAACCCGAAAATTTTCGTGATGACACTTCGTACAACGGCCTGTTAGCGGCTGAGTGGCAAACCCGCTAACGATTGTTAGTTTGGTTCACCTTTCGAATCTCGGCGAACGGGCTGGCTGCATGGGTGTTTTTGTGACTTCCCCATGGATAACGTGTATACGAGCCAGTTCGCCTTAAAAAGTCCTCCACGAAGGCATCCCTCGCCTTAGGCAGATTGCCCTAGAGTGCTTTGCCGTACCACACTACACCAGTACTTCGCTCAAGCAGATAAAAAGGACACTGTGCTGGATCCTAAACTGTGTTCGGTCACAGTTTAGTGTTAGAAACAAAATTGCAAACGATATGCTGGGTATAAAATTTATAGAGGGGAGTAGAAGTTTACCAAAAGGCATTTTAATAACGAATCTACTGTTGGAATATCATAACCAAAAATTTCGGTGATTACACTTCGTACAAGGGCCCATTAGTGGCTGAGCGGTTAAATCGTTTAACACTGGTAGTTCGGACCAACTTTCGAATCACGGCGAACGTGTAGGTGTTTTCATGATTTTCCGCATGTGTAATGTGGATGCATACATGAATAAAGTGGGCCTTGCTCGCTAGTAATAATATAAAAAAATTACACTCAATCATAAAATGAGAGCCTTCAACATTATCTTACATGAAGAGGGTAAAAGGAACAACTGTACAGGGGTAATAATAGGCCTCTGTTTGAGAACCGGTATTCCCTCAATATACTCTATACGGTCACCCATAAATTTTAACATGCATTTACCATAATTTCATGTTACTTATCTGTACTAATTTCACTTATTTTTTATATCCACTTCATTTTTAGAATAATTATAAAATTCTTATTCGAAATTTTCAACATAAATTTCAAAATATAATTATTTATCTTAACAACCTTCCCAAAAAATAATTAAAAATCTTATATTATTTACTTACTTCACTAAATTGTTAGAATTTGAATTTTTAATACCATTTTTCATACTGTACTTTTAAGAAACAGCAATATGTATTCCTTTTCAATATAATAATAATGATTAGTAATTTCAATATGATATTTTTAGTTGCACTAAATAAAGCCATTAAAAAAATCCATATCACAGAAATCAGGTGATTAATAAATCTTGCAAGAGAAAATGTTCCCGTTTCACTAAAATTTTTTCACATTTGAAAAAACACCATCTTTGAAGATTGAGACACTTGAAAATATTTTTTTCAAGTACACACTAAAATTTCGAGAACAGCACAGCATTAGAAGTATAGAGATGTCACATTACGTTCTTGAAATAGAAGAAAAAAGAAATGCAGATCATAGCTCACAAACATCAGCTATCGATGAATTTTCAACACACTGCATTAAATCAAATACCTAATTTTTACTTCACAGTCCCGTCACTGGAAATCGCTTGAAAAAAGCCTGTACATACATATCCATTGGGGTTACCAGCAGAGATTGATCCATGTGGACTTATTGAAATAATAATAAAAACAAGCTTAGAAGTAATGACCAGCAGGAATTTTATTTCGTAGACTGCTGAGATGCTTATCCACTCTGAACAAGAAATTTGGCAGTCGAGGCAGATTAAACCTTTATTTTATTTTCAGTAAACATATTGCGGCTACAAACAACTTGGCACATTATTTGTGCCTATTTCAGGAGGTTTACTTTTTTGATAACTTTGCAGCAAAAAGAAAGCAGCAGACAGCAGTCCAACAAGCCAAAGAGTAGCGGGCAAGTGCGATATGTTCATGGTGAAATCTTAATTCAGACCGAGTTAGGTTTTGGTTCACAATGCATTTTGATTGGATAGTTAAAACTTTTGTAAAATTATTATTGGTTGCTTAAATTTTAATTCCATTTACATCATCAAAATTACATAAGAGTCGTATGACATGGATTAATCTAGAAATGATGCAGTGCAGAGAGAGGTTACTATTTTTAGAATTGAGAAGGGAAATTTATGTTGCTAATTTAATCTTTTACATGTTCCTTATTTTTCTTACATACATATATTATATACTTTTCGTGCGGCCGATTGCAACCAAAAAGGGAGGTGCACATGTATATGTATAGAAGTCATATATACAAAATTTCAACATTCTGAGGCTACTCGTTTTTGAGTTATGCAAGATACGTATGTATGTACAGACACTATGAAAAAATCTCTTGAGAATCTATTTTAAATCACTTTTATAATTTTGGGGAAAAGAGCCCTTTATTCTGTCCTTATGTACGGATGTCATGGGAAAACATCGTTAAATTGCAGTCGATTACTGTCAAAATGGATATTTTTCTTGAAATAGGGTACCTGAAATTTTTCATGATTACAATACTTCCTTTACTTTGTACAAGGAAGTAAAAAAATACAGAAGCTCTTGAAGGCATATCCACTGAAAAAGGAAACGTGACACATGAAGAATTGTGTTATCAAAAAACAGTATCTAATTCATAACTTAAGCATGCTGCTATAAATCTTTACATTCTTAATTTTAAAATGATTTATAGTAACTGTTTTGATGCTTGTACAAAATGCACCCATAAAGTAACCAGACAATTTCATATAAACAAGAAAATTATTACAAACCTTCAAATAACTTAATCTCCTTCTAAATAATTGTCAGAGGAGTCTACACAATTTTTAAACATTTCTTCGTGTCATCGAAACACAGCTTATAGGCACATTGTAACTAACTGTTCACAAAGTACATGTAGCGTTTGAAGTTGAAAGGGTGCTTTGATTCATCTCCATCACTTTTGTGGCCACCAACAAAGCGGTTGTACCACTCACACACTTGTGCTTTTGATAATGATGCATCACCATATACCAGAGGTGGGGAACCTTTTTACCATTAGAGGCCACATTTAAATTAGGCAGCAATAAAAGAGGCTGCATAAGCTGATTGACCTAAGAGAGTGACTTTTGTGAAATTATTATAGTTTTTCTATAGATTTAACAATTTATTGCATTATATAGAAAAAATAAAATATAATACTACAAAATTTTAAATATAATATACATATAAAATAATATAAAAATATTATAAAAAAATACAATAAAAAATATTTTTTTATTCACTAAGTTAGTGACTTATTTGGCTTTGTTTTTGGTTTGACAGTAATTGTATATTTGGATCAAGCTTCGTAACACACAGCTTTAATTGATCCTCTAAATGTGCATCTGTAATTTGCGTTCTTAAATTTCTTTTTATTTTTGACATGAGAGAAAATGTTGTCTCGCAACAGTAGGTACTTCCGAAGCAGGAAAGTAAACGGCGAGCATGTTCTCGAAGGCATGGATATTCAACAGCATTTTTCCAGATTTCTATGGGATCCTTTTTAGCGTTAAAAAGGGATTTGATGATACTATCTTCCCCTAAATCAATTAACTCCATTTGTAGTTCTGCAGGAGCCTCGGATATATCTATTAAATGTGGTTCAAATGCCAGTTTCATAGCAGGAGTGTGCTCGTCAAAATCAGAAAATCTATTAGTATACTCTTCTATTAAACAATCCAAGACACCTACATATTCATCGAATATTTTATTTTCACAGTTCTGCTCATTTAACATTTTAGCTAGCTCCGGGAAGTGTTGTGCAGATATTTCCGATCGACAAAGCAATGTTTTGAAAAATGATAATTTTTTTCTAAACACTTGGATCTTTTGCCACATTTCATAAATATACCTCGTTTCACCTTGCAGGCAAATATTTAAATTGTTTTGTTTTGTCATCATATCAGACAAAAATGCAAGGTTTCTGAGAAATACTTCATCTGATAGATCACATTGTTTTCCTTGTTCTTTATAAAAGTTTAAAATTTGTCGTCGTAAAGACAAAACTTTTATCAAAACCTGACCTGTTGATAGCCAGCGAACCTTGCAGTAGTATGGTAGGTCTTCACTATACGTTTCCTCATCTAAAGAGAGTATCTGCCGAAATTCACGATGACGCATTCTATTTACGCGAATATAGTTGACAATGGCAATGGTTCTATCCAGAGTGTCTTGTAAAATGGTAGATTTTGCGCAAAGATTTTGGTGATGCAAAATGCAGTGAAATGATATCAATTTTTTCAAGTTTAAGTTTTCCTTTTTTAACAAAGCAACGAATCCTTCTTTTTTGCCTCTCATGGAAGGTGCGCCATCGGTGCAGACACTGACTAAATTACTGACATTCAATTGTAATTTATTTTCTGCTCATTTGAAGTTTTCGAAAATATCGGTTCCGCGAGTTCTTCCAGTTAGTGTACCCAACGCAAATAGTTCTTCGTAACATTGAAAATCTTTAGTTATAGCACGAATAAAATATAAAACTTGTGCTGAATCTGTTTTATCACTGCTTTTATCTAAAGCAATTGAAAAATAAACATCTTCATTTTGTATAATTGTATGAAGTTGCTGTGTTACATTTTGCGCTAATTCGTGCTGTCGATCTGTTACAGTTCTTCTTGAAAGAGGTAATTGTTTGTATTTGTCGACATTTCTTGGATCTAACATACTCACTGCTTCAACAATACATTCTTTAATTATTTCAATGTCACTAAATGGTTTGCCCCTTTTTCCAAGTATATGTGCTATTTTATACGTAACAGCAACTGCAGCGGAAGTTTGATTTACAAAGGCACTAAAAGATGCCTGCTGATGATGCTTCTCATTTTTCAACTTTTGAAGTGCAGCTTTTCGTGATTCACCTTCTAAAGCGAAATATGTATGTTCTTTATGAGTCAAATAGTGTTTATTTGCATTCGCTTTTTTTAAAGTACTTAAAACTGTATTGCACAACAAACACATCATTTTATCTTTCTCAGCAGTAAAGAAAAAATCTAACTCCCATTCTACATTAAATGTTCTGTTTTCATCACCTAATTTTCTTCTCTTACTATTTGACATGATGGATAAAAAAACGAATATCAAATAATATCTTTAACAAAGTGTGTACTTTCTAGAAATACAATAAAACCGTGTACCTGTTATAAGCACACACTGTTAACTACAGTTTGCTGAAGATCGCAACAGGGAAGCGTTGAGAGATCAGAGAAGCCAAAGCAAGGTGTGACACTCAAATGGGAGATCTGAAACCGAGTTTTGTTTACTTCTTAGACAAGGTAGTTGGCGCTGCTAGCTGTGGGCCAGAGCCTCGCTCATGCGTGTTAGAGTCCGTTTCAGACTAGTATTCTGACATCATGTTACAATATGACTGTCTTTGGCGGGATTTTTCGCGCAACTGTCGTGGCGTTGATGTACAATAGTTGTTTGAAACGAACTCTACCATTTTGTACTAGATGGCAAAGGGCCGCACAAGAACCTCGCGGAGGCCGCAGGTTCCCCACCTATGCCATATGCTGTTCGAATTATCTTAACATTTTGTTTGGTAGCTAGTTTACCTCATTTGTAACAAGATTTAAAGTTATAACGTTATTCTATCTCAAAGCAATTTTTTTTTTGTACAAACAAGAGTTGAGATGTCACTATCTAAACTATACATATATTTCTTCTCGCTATCAGGAATTTAATTTTTTTTTCTAATTTTCTCAACAATTATTTATGATTTAAAGTATGTGCTTCAATGGTATAATTACATTTAGAATATTTCTGCTTGAGTAATAAAGTGAAAACTTTTAGTTAAATATGCATATAATTTACAAGAAGTACTTTTAATTATTTAATTTTTTATATTTTAACCAACCATTAATTAAAAAATAGGCCTTACAGGCACATTTTCAGTCAAAAAAAATTTCATTTGCATGTTGACTACTGATAGATTTGCTGTAGAATGGAGTCTGTGCATACATTCCCATGTAATATCTGCATTTTGGTTTTCAGGAAGGAATTCATAAATGAATATTGATTAGTAAAATCCTCGCCCAAGCATTCATATTTTTTAGCTATGTTTAGCTGTATGAAAAAAGCATTTCATGCATGTATGTTTTCTTGTGATGATGTTGAGCAACATCCATTTCAGCTAAAGTAATTAAAAATACTTCTTAAAATATTCCTTTCGAATACTTGCATGTCCTGCTCATTTTAAAGAGAATAAACTATGGATATGGATTCAGGAATTTTAAATTTTCGATGTAAAATGTTTATAATTCTGTAACTAGTCTTTTATTTATTTTTTAATATTTACTTTGCCATTAAAGAGTTACCATAGAAATGGAAAAGTGCGTGTTATCTGGCTTACATCTTGAATAACTCAAATAATGTTTGCTGCTGGAAATTTCTGTTTAAACATTATAGAAGTGTATGCAGTAATTAAAATTTTTTCTTCCCCTGAAGAGTTTCAGTTATGCACAAACAAAGGAGGTGTGCCAACCCTTGAACTCTCTCTCTCTCTTTTTTTTTTTATTTTTTTTTTTTTTTTTTTGTTGTTGTTGTTAACAATGTGTATGGATCTGCTTATCTAAAAATTTGTAGTAATAAGAAATTCAGTCATTAAAATTTTATAGATAATTAAAATATTATGTATAAAAAATTGGCAGAAGACTGTTATTGTTATTTGGTGATTTGCGTGCATTTTCAGAGAGTAATTGTAGGAGTTATGAAACAATAAATGAATTGGAAAAAGGCGAAAGATACATATTCTAGCTGTTAACGGTTAAATAGGCATGATGAAAATTTAATTTGGGAAAAAGGAAGCCAAGAAATTCTGAAAATCGTCTTATTATACCTCAGTCGTAGTGTAACATTACAAATTCTCTGTACTTTATGTGTACACTACAAGCTGAATACAGTACAAAGTCCGAGATCCAGAATTGCCAGGTTTGTGGCATTTCCAGATTTCAGAAATTTCCAGGTTTAAATGACATGTAAGCATTGGGGCTTCACTTACTGTTTAGGGCAGATAGAAAAATGCTAATCCCTTCACAACCACTTAAGAGCAGAAAATGTTATCTTAGTTATCATCAATATGTCAGTTAGTTCACCTCTCACTGGCCACTGCACCACTCCTTAGTCAACAGGTGTTTGGAAAGTGACATGCCTGCAACAGTTGCATTCAGTGAAATGTATCAATTTTTTTTTTCAGCTATAAAAAAACTAATTTAACAGGATCTTTTTAAGTGATCGAGGTGTTTCTATGCTGGGTCATTTCGCGTACAATATATTGGAGTACTTCATATAATATACCAATTTCTGCATACTGGAGTGTATAACAATTTCTTTCAAAACTTTCTAAATAGTTATGATTTGAAATTGTGCTTGTTCAAAAACTGAACAATTTTTTTTGGAGGGGGAGCGGGGCATACACATTTGTGTAAATCGTATTTTTCCAACATGGTCTTAAAGCCCACCAGTGGATGCTGAGGAACTGGGTGTTACTGATCTGAAAGCAGAAAAGGCAGTGGAAAGCAAATGGCAAATAAAAACATGCTTAAAAATTTGGTTGCTAAAATATTTTTGAAATAAATATTTAAATAGTTGTTTGATTATACGAATGTTAGTCACACATCTTTCTTTACAAGAAACACATTAAATTTTGTCAATCAGTCTTTTAGATATATTGGTCCAAGGTGTTGTATATATACTTATTTTGTTACTTTCCCTTTAATGACATCTCCGTAAAAAATTGCTAAACACAAAAAGTTGCCAAATGCAAGCTATAAGAAGCTTTTTCTTTCCAATAACTGGCTACACCTGGGACCACTGTATACTAGGCATTCAGCCCAGGTTTGATTTCAGGTGGCTATTGGTTGGTTTTCTCCATATGTAACATGAACATGAGCCAATTTTCCTTAGAAAAATCCTCTTTCCTTAGAAAAATCCTCTGCAAAGGCATCCCTTTCCTTAAGCAGATAACCCTCGTGTGCTTAGCTGTATTAAAAAAAAACTAGCCTAATCTTACCAACTTATATACACAACAGTTGTTGCCATATACTAAAGAAAAGATTTAAAATTTTTATTTTCTTACCAGTCCATTATAGTACATATGTATGTACTGTTGAAAGTTTTATGTTATTTATGTATGGTTCTTGAAAAAACTTCTTAATTAAAAATATATGACAATTACCAAATGCTGATGAAGATTATTTGCACTGACTGTTGGAAGAAATGCAAACCTAATGATCTGTGAGTGTTCAGAAGTAGCTGGTTTTGAATATTATTTTGTAAACCATGAATATAATGTTGTAGATGAGTACTGGAATACACTTAAAGGACATTCAGAGAATGTGAGGTCTTGCCAAATAGCATAGTAAGAAACAGAACTGTTAGGCGGTATCTGAATTCTTTGAAATTGTTATGATAGATTACATTTTTTAACCATCATTATTTCTTCATGAATGGAAATATTCTTTTGTTTTAACTTGATTTTGTAGAGTATATCATTTTGACGGTACTTACGTATTATCACAACCAGGTTGGCGTGATTTGTAAGTTTGAGTAAAAAAGTATGAATAGAAAAAAATGTACATTTATTAATTACAGATAATTTTTAATATAGTTTTTTATATTATTTTGTTTTAAAATGTGAAATATCAATTAAACCCTTCCGGTTTCGAATTTGAATAAGTTACAGAATTATTTTTTCGGCAGAAATCTTTTAGCTATTGCTTTTAGCATTCATTGAAAACCGTCTTCGCCATTAATTGCTTGAGCTTGGCGCCATATAAATTCGATAAGGTATGAGTCAAGATGGTGACATGCTATTCCTCTCTGTTTTTTGTTGCGCCATTTGGCTGAGCCCCACATGTGCTCTACATGTTGTGTGTGAACGCCCGTGTTGGGATCCACAAAGTTATATTTGTGATTAACACTTCCACGTAGAAATCCAGCATTTTCCAACTCACTTGTCTTGTATCCTTTCCAGCAATCCGAATAAATGATGCTTCCTTCCTTGATATTTTCGCAAATTTTTTCCATGAGGGTAACGGCGCTTCTGTTAGGTACAGTAACCAAAAAAGTCTCTTTCGTTTCTCGGCAAATTCCGCCGAAAACCCATTGCTGTGGTAGTACACGCCCATTGTTATTTTTTCTTTTTACAAATAAACTTTCGTCTATTTCCACAATAAGTCCTTCGCCGCCTATTTGCTTTCTTTCTTTTTCATCCATTTCAAGGGCACATATCTCCCGCATGTAATTATTCCAATCTATAACAGTTTTATCAGCAATTCCCATCTCTTCTGCACAAAATTTAATTGAGGTTAACTCTTTACACCAACAATAAATGAAGCGCACCGCTGTCACAAATGAAATTCGGCTACCTTCAAACCAATTTCCGGTTCTCACACCCAAGTGTTGATTGCACTCTTCGACGTTACATTTCCAGAAGATTTGCTTTCCAAAATACAGTTTCATTTTATGAGAATTTTTACAAGTACGTTCATTCGGTATGATTCCATATCCCTGCAAAAATTCAACAGCATCTTTTTCACTCGCAGGCTGATCCCAAATATCCATAGTTAAAGTATTTCAGGGCATTCAATCTAACCAGTAAGCAAAATAATTTCTTTACGAAAAACCACGTATAGCACGTAGGGTTGCCATAAGTAGGGTCGCCAAATTTGGCGATTTATGTGAATTTTGGCCTGGTTGCGTTAATACGTAAGTACCATTTTGACTTAACACGAAAACGTAATCATTTGGCAATTTTTTATGCTTGGCAATAAAAGCTTGGTTTTTCTAACCATGTATTTCGTGGAAAAATGTTAAAGTGTCTATTCAAAGAGAATGGCATTATGAACTGTTAGTGCAATATTCTATAGTGCATCCAACTGATACATTTTTTAAATATATACCATTGTGTATACTTTAATAGAAATCTTTGTAGTAGAATGGCTTGCTTTAAAGTCTGATATTCTGTTCTATTTTTGTATTAGCCGTTGAGTTTTAATTATTAATTTGATATAATTAAATAAAATATTGTTAAAATATATGCGTAAATAATAATGCAATAAATAATGTAAAAATGTTGAAGTGTTTTTAATTGATGAGTACACATTATATTCAGAAGATACCTAATATATTATTGCAAGAGTGGGAAGGGCAGTAAGGAGGCCCTCAGAAAGGGGTCGTGAACAACAACAAAAGAAAAAGGAAAGTACAATGTATATCGTTTAGCCTTTACATTTATGCACCCTATATTAGGCTTTTTTGATTTCTGTTAAAGGCCAGAAAATCTATTGAAGACTACAAAACAGAAGAAGAATTAAAGGAAAGCATTACATCTCAGAAAGGTATTTTTATGTCTTTTCTCTCGCCTTTCTTTCTGTCTTTCATTTTAAAGTTTATGATACAATAACCAACACATTTCTCACTTTTTACAGTAATTCCAAAAGTTGTGATTGAGAAAGTTGACTTAAAAGCTGTCACTAGCATTAAAATTAGTGAGGTAAATATTTCGTATATTTCTTTATGATTATGTAAGAGAATTTCAAAAGTATGCGTACACTTTGTTAAGGTATTACATTAAGTATATTTTAAGTATGAGGTGATTCAAAATGAGGTTATTAATGCATGATATTCAGTTTTAGCAAAGAACAACATATCTGAAATATATCTCCAAAGGAACAAGCTTTAATGGCATGGGAACCTTTTGTGAAATTTAAATCATCAGTCGCTGTGATTGATTTTTTTGTAGCAGGAGTACTTAATTTTTTAAAAAAAAGTGACTAACATTTTAATGACACTATGTAAAATTGAGATGTGATCTGACATCATTTGATGTATTTTAATATGTAGTTAATAAATATGTGTGCATGCTTGTTTGAATTCTAGTTAAAATCATTTTGAATCACCATTCTAAATATACATATATATCTATTGTAATTTATGTAACCATTATTATATGTTTGTTTCTGTGCTGATTTATATGTATATTTTAGTTTATTTAGTGCATGTGTGTTATGATTTTATGCTTATTTGTTGTGCATTTTTTGTAGTTTTGTGCTTGTACTTAATGTGCTTATTGTGCATGTCTGCTTACGTGTGTGTACATATTGTATTTGCATGTATTGGAATTGCAAAAAATTGAGAGCTGGAGATAAAAAGTGAAGACCTCTGCTGGTCCTTAGGGTGATTTCTCACTAATTTGGCAACATTCTGGAAGTTACCATAATATATATTTTCAAGATCCTGTGAATCTTTTTCTAGAAGAATCTAGTAGTGTCATTCAGTGATATTTATTTTATGTTAAATAAAATTTCAATTTATTTTTCTTTTTTCTGAAGTATTTTAAGTTAGTTTCTTCATTTTATCACTTTGATTTGAAATGAAATTTAAAATTTTCTCTTTTATCTGGCTTGGTTATTTAAGGAATCTTAATGAATTTACATGATGTATATTTATTTAAAAAATTATCTTTTCATTTTTTGCTCTTCAGAAAATTTTAATTTGTTCTTATTATTTTTCTGTTCTAGTTTTATTGTTTATTTAATAACTGAGTAATATTCTTTTGCTTAATTTGTATTGTGTTGTCATTGTAAATCTTTTGAGTATTAAATCAGTTACATTTGAATCGTTAAAATTAATTTTTATTATTTTTTAAGTTTATGTGTTGACATTTGTATCGTATGAGAATGTACATGTACAGATTCACGTATACATATTATTGAGACAGTAACAAAAAGGAAAGGTTAAAAAAGTAGCTTGCAGATAGCTCCTGCAATTAATGTAAATTAGGGGAATCTTTTCTAAACAGAAATGAATGAAAATTAAATACTTTCTCATGGGAATTAAGTCAAGGAAATATACTGTTTAAAAAAAAAAAAACTTTGCAAATGATAAAAGTGTGACCTACTTGATTTTTGAAGAGAAAAATTAAAAGGTGAAAAAATGTTACATCGAATTCGTATAAACTAAATATTTTTGTAAAAATTGAGACCAAAAATGGAAATTTATTGTTTTCAGAGAACAGCCTCCACCTGGGAAAAAATACACTTCCCAATGTTCGTTTTACTTGTTTTAAAGGCCAGGAGCAGTAGGCTTTTCAAGATCATAAACATGTAATAAACTATGCTTTAATCCCAACATTAAACAATACATTTATTATTGGAAGTATTTAAAAAAATTAAGCTTTTTAATTTAGTCAAATTAATTTGTAAAAAAAAAAAAAAAAAAATACTGTTAAATAAGGCTGGCTTACCTTGATGTAGTAATAAAGTATGCAAAAGGCTGAAAAGGTCAAAAATAATAGAAGCAATAAAAAATATATGTAAATTGCTTCATAATCATAATATTGGTGGAAGTTTATGAACACTAATCTTTTGAAAGATTCCAGAGCATCTGAAAAACAAATGATTAACTGTGTGAATGTTTCAAATTTAGCCTTATAATTTGATGAACCAACAAAAAATGTTTAAAACATTAAGCAGCTATATATACACAAAGAAACAATACATAAAAGCAAACAATTTCAGACATTATGAGCACAAACATTGGTATTATTTGTTAATGATGGTCATATTACTATAAAGGTTGACATAATTAAATGTACGAATTTGGAAAAATTAAATGCAAAAGCTATAACTACCAGAAGTAATATAGTTTGATGGTATCAACTTTATCCAGAACCAATTTAGTGCAACAGTGTTAATTTTACAAGTAATTAGCAAGTGTAACTTAAAAATATCTTGATGCATTCAGAGCTGGTAAAATTCGAATGACAGAGCAGATTAGTAGAATAATCGAAAGTTTTCGCTCTGCTGTGCTGTATAATGACTTCGAAATATGCCCATTTTTAAATAACAGATGTAGTGTTGGGTGATTGGTATTTGTTTGTTTACGATGTCTGTTATACATCTAGAAAGTACTTCTTCGCGTTTAAGTGAATCCAGTACTCTGATTGATTACATTCTTACAAAAAATTGCCAACATGATAATTTTATGAATTGGCAGGAAAAAAACATTTGTTTGATTAATTTTACAAACTTGTAGGTACTGTTTTATTCGTAAAATAATAATGAGGTATTTTATAAGAAACTAGAAATTTTACAAGGAAAACAAAAATCTGCAAGTCTGATATTTACTTAGAGCAGGTGGTTAATATTCAGCAAAATAACATTTAAATAAATATAATTTTTTAATAAATTTAAATATTATAAAATGTGAAAATTCCCATGTATTGAAATGCTTGTGGTACTTCTATGCATTGATTGGCTGTTGTCACACATGCACTCTAAAATATGGCAAATAGACAGCATTTCAACTGTATGTTTAAGTCAGAGTTGCAAGTAATCAGAGAATATCATGAATTCTTTAAATTGTAACAAAATTAATTTTTTATGGTGACTTAATATATAGTTTGTAAAGTTGTACATTTATAAAATGGGTTACAATTTGAGCATTTGGGTAAGTGAATCCTTTTTGTAAGTCATCTACTTTCATTGCAGATATTTTATTCTTGATGGCCTGGTTAGGCATTGTATAGACCGTGAGTTTGTTTGAAATTTTAGAATTCTTGTGAATGAATTTGATAGTTTTGAAATCGAATGCTCATATTAAAAATAATTTGGCATTTCATTTTTAAATATTAATGTCTGAATAATCTACACTGTTGTTATATAGGTTTCAGACATATAATTTTAAATCTTGACATGTTATTTTCTTGGCAGATTTATATAAATCTGCTGAAGTCCAACCATAATATATGGCTTTCTAATACAAAGGGGCTTTGTCCCTGAAGGAATATAGTTTTCGTTTTGCGATTTTGCATTGGAAACATTAAAAGTCTTAATCACCTTTCAAACTGCTGCCACCAAATATTGCAGCTCTGTGTTATATTTAAAGAAATTAAATAATGAAGAATCTGCATAAATGTATGTATGTTTCTTGCATTGTGTTAAAACAATGGTACCTAGAGCCATCTAATTCTGAATAACGTACATTTCCACCTGAATATAGGCATCTGGAAGTCTGAATTTGGAATTTGTTTTGTTATCTATTTCATATTTTATAAAACTTAATGAATTTTTGATTAGCAAACTAAAGATTGCTCATTTTAAAATTATTTTGCGATATTGCTGTCGAACTGAATGTTGTGGTTTAGGTGTGAAGAACAGGATATTTAATAATTAAAAGGTAACAAACAAAACCGTAAAAAAGTGCCCCTTTGCACGTAATTTAAAATCTGAAACATTTCAGATCCCCCACACCTTTTTCCCCCTTACTTTCTGAATGCTCACATTGATGAGCAACCAAAATAGATTTTATTAGTCAAAATAAGTATAGTTTAGGTAACTTTGTAAACAAGCAGGAAATCCGAGTAGCTAAATAAGTATTTAATTTGTTCTAAAAATAAAGTTGGTTTTATCCAGCGATAAAGATCAAAATGAAAAAGCTTAACATTATGATGGCTTAAAAATTATTGTTGAAATTTCAGCCAACCAGACTGACATTATGTAGTAGTTAATGCATAATGTGATACTAGAAGATAATTCCATGAATGAGGTATTATGCTAACAATTTGTTATGTAAAATGTATTTAATGACTATTAACCCTCCAAACAGCCTAGTCATATATATTTATACATAAAAGTATTTGTCACCATAAATTTAAGTACACGTGCATACATATCTTGAAATGTGTCCTGACAATTGAACTAGTTTAAACCGAAATGAAAAGAGAAAAGACTTAAAACTAGAAGGTTGTTTTGGAATTATAAACAAGAAAATACCATTTACTCATAGCCTTTTTGAGAAATTTAGGGATTTGGGGCAGAAATCATGCCCCCTTGAAGGGTTAATACAATATTAAATTTAAAGATTGAAGTAAATATATTAATTAACTGTAATAATTGCGTAATACTTGCACAAAAGCTGCAAAGTAATAAAATAATAATTTATCTTCTAATTAATTATTGAGTATATTGTCTCCTTTGAGATAGTAGAATTTTAGTTGAATGAAGTAACTTTTGAATCTTGGGGGAAAATTTTTTCTAATGAAACATCAAGTAAGAATCATGAAAAAGTTGAAAATGGAAACTTTTAAAAATGACAAGTAATCACCAAACCAAGTAATTATCATCATTAAATGGAAATTGGTTGACTTTTCAAGGGGAACAAACCAACCCCCGATCAATTAACAATAATTAATAAACGCGAAGTTGTTTTGTCTTGTACTCAAATAAGAATTATGATTCCAAACTGGTATAAGGTAAGTTTAGTGTAAGCCAAGTAGGTAAATTTTAAGTTAATGTATTATAGAATTCATTATGAATGTTGCAGTTGCGTTAAGTTTATAAATTTTATTAATATTGTGAGATATTATTGTTAGAGTGAGTAGTACTAATAATTTCTCACTTGAATAAAGTGTCTCCCAACACCCTCACTTTTAATCATGTTAATTTAAAGTAATATTTATAACCATAAGAAACAGAATGCAATCTTTGCAAAACATTATTAAATATAAAATTTTAAAAAAAGATAAAAAGGTATAATAAAATTTACACAAGGAAATGCACGTAAAATACATACATGGCCAAAAGATGAATTATGTTACATGCTGAGTGTTAAAATTGAGATAAGTCCGTTACTGTCTTCGTACCCAGAATGGAATTTGAACCAGGCTATTAATAAAATTTATTAATTCAACGGAACTGTAATATTCATAATGAACTTTATAGTATATTAACTTAAATTCATTTCATATAAAATCTACCTACTTGGCTAAACTAAACTTAACTTATACCAGTTTGGCATCATAATTCTTACTCGAGTAAAGGATGAAACACCTACGGATTTATTAAAGGTTGCTAATTGATGGGGGAGTTGGTTTTTTCCCCTTGAAAAGTGAACCAATTTCCGGTCAATGACGATAATTACTTGATTTGTTGATTATGTGTCATTTTTAAAAGTTTTCATTTTTAATTTTTTCATGATTCTTATTTGATGTTTCATTTAAAAAAATTTTCAAGATTCATTTAAATGCCTCTAAGTTACTTCATTCAACTAAAATTCTACTATCTCAAAGGAGATAATATACTCTATAATCCATAATTGTTTTATAAGAAACTAACTTTAAGTTAAATAAAATTAAATAATTCTCTTGCGGCATGCTGCAGGAATAAAATTTAAATTTCACAAATACAATAACATTATCTCATTCATATAAAGCCAATTTAAATTTTAAATTATGTTTTCAACTGTAAACAAATTAAAATAAAAGATTAATTATTGCTGCAAACTAATTTGCAATATCATTTAAATTCAAAAAGCATATGCAAATCAAGTGCAAGCATCCAAACACATTAAAAAAGTATTTAATAATCCAAAAGTTAATCCTAAAACCTTTAAAGAATTTTTTAAATCTAAATTAATTTGCATAAAGTGAATAATTGTTGAGCAGGCAGATCTTTTCAAGGGTAATTTGCTCCCTAACCTATTCAATTACTCAATTTGGGTTTCGTTATCCATATAGACATGGGTAAAGAATTATACAAAATCAAAAGTGAATTGAGTAAATGAGAAATTTAACTGTAAAAGAATTTTGAGAAATTTAGTAGGTAAATCCACTTAGGAAATAAATTGTTAATTAAAAGTACATTTTTAGTTATACAGTATTTATGAAAATTAATATGCATTCTGTAATGCATTTTCTGCTATTAATAGGAATTGGTAATCAGGCTGCATTTGGATATTATTGTTCAGCAGTAATGTTCTTGCAAAAGAATGTTACATGTAATGCAACTTACATTTACAAGATCTTGACTGTGTTTGATGATGGCAAAGAAACTAGTATAATTCTAAGCAAATTAATTTTTAAAATAAATACTGGGAAGTATAATATTGAGCTTGTGTGAAATATAATTTATTTTACAGCACTATCATATGTATAACTGATTATTAATCATATTCATGCTCTAGAGATAATGTTAAGCTAATTAACATATATATTTATAGCCTGTGTAAGTAGCTTTGGTTGGTAACATCATTTAACAGAAAAAACAGTCAGTTTGATACTGTGGTGTTTTTCATA
Organism: Stegodyphus mimosarum; assembly: GCA_000611955.2. NCBI lineage: Eukaryota > Metazoa > Arthropoda > Arachnida > Araneae > Eresidae > Stegodyphus > Stegodyphus mimosarum. Next base: position 80,892 of record KK117696.1, read on the forward strand.
ATACTGCAAACTGGATTCATTGTTTCAAGCTATCTTCATTTTTAAAAAAATTCCTAACTTCGTTCAAATGCTTGCATTTACATTTTTTGCTGGATAAGCTCTTGGATATCAAGTTGTGTTTGGATTCATTAAAGATGGAGATTGTACTTATGTGGTGTTTTTGATTCGTCTGTGGGCTCATCAGTGGCCAAGTCGCTGGAGAGTGCTTAACAGTGCTAGTTCATTCTGTTTTAAGTTAACACTAAAACTCAGTGGCATTACTGTTGATCTCTTAAGTGGTATGATTGGAAAAGTTCCGGGCTCTGTTCTTCTGCCCAGAATGTTCTGTCCTGGAAGATTTTCACCATAAATCACCACTGAAGGGATTAATCAGCTTTCTCTAGAAAGTTCTGTCGTACTTTGCTATAGTCAGTAACCTGCTAACCATTCTGACTGACTGTTTGATACCTATAAAATCCTATATATAGTTGAGATTTGATGAATTATTTCGATCACTCTCAGTCAAATCTTTGGTGATTTATATAATTCTTTCCTGGATTAATTTTAAAGTGATGTTTTCTGTTTTTTCCATTAATTATAACAGAGCAACACAGTCATCATTGTTTTATTACTGTAAGTAGTTATTAGTTTGGTTTTGAGCATCCACAAGAATAATTTATATTTTGAAACTGTTCTTTTAGTAAATTAGTTATGGTGATTTAATTGTGAAGTTATAGTATTATAGATTTTATATTTTGTTTTATGTTTTGCTTTTATTTTGTTAAGTTAGACTGTTTTATGCCAGTTTATTATTAAAGATCTTTGATCTTGACATGTGCCATCATAATAAAGTTAAAATCATTCTTGTGTATAATTTTCATAATATTTTTTATTCTTTAATACTTATTGTGTAATTTTGATTTTGTAACATTCCTATATAATTTATTTGTGCACATTAAATTGATGCATTATTACTGCTTTCTGAAAAGAAAGTAAACTCTTAGTCATTGCCATATTTTTGGATAAATAAACTGTAATAAATTGTGAAGAGATTATTGTCCATTTGTGGCTTTCATGTTAACCTTTTTATTAATTTAGTACATTTATTAATATTGTATTTAAATATTATGTGATATCAAACAAATGCTGTTTATTAAGCTTCATGAGACAAAATTAAAAGAAGGGGGTAGTACAGCTAAGTTTTCAACAGACTCTAACAAATGAGCTCTGTGTTCACAGATTTATTGGTAAAGGAACAGCAGGGAGAAGGAGTATCTTTGAATTTTAAAAACAAGCCTGTGCCTGTAAACTATTCTAATTAATTACATTTATTTGAATAAACAAAGCCATTTTCGGAAAAGCTAAAATACAGTCAGTAAATACAGTAAAGATACAGTCAGTGTCATTAACAAAGAAAAAGCCATTTTTTCCATTTAGTACTTATTAAATGATACTCTCTGTATTTTTTTTATTTGTTATTGCAGACAATTTAGGTAATTTTTGGAAGTTTTTCTAAAGCGAAAGATATTGTGATGTACCCATTTGGAAGGCTTTCAGAAAAAATTATTATTTGGATAGATTTCTTTTTAATGTCTACTTTTTATTTCTAGATTGATGATACTGAAGTTTCTGGTGTTAAAATTGGCATTAATTCTGAAGTTAAAGTTGATGCAGATGTTAAAGGTTTGTCATTTAATTTTTTTTCCAGCTCATTCGCATCCCTTTTATTATCTCTCTTTTATATGTATACACACTCTTCAACAATAAAAGCAAATTGGACACAAATTGAAATGCATACGGGTTTCGACGGAAAATGCAAAATTTAATATTTTGGCTGCCATTGAATGAACGGTTGTTGCTACAGCGCATCTGATCTGCGCAACTGGCAGGATACTTAAGAGGAGAAATTACGATTCCAGGTCATAAATTCTTCACGAATTTCATTCCGTGTGCCTCGCATACAAGTGCGCGAACGATATGAGCAGATGTCAGAATTTGGGAGAGGTCGCGTAGTTCGGATTAAAGAAGCCGGTTGGTCTTGTCGGCAAATAGCTCGACATTTGAGCAGGAACAATGCCACTGTTAGATGATGTTGTCAGGAATGGGTGAACAATGGCCACGCACAGCGTCAAGAAGGAAGCGCTAGGCCTAGAGAAACAACAGAATATGAAGACCGAGCAATCGTCAGAGCGGCGCTTGCTGTCCCAGATGCATCATTATCATCGACTGTACGTGCAACTAGTGCTTCAGTGACCGCAAGGACCATTCATAGACTGCTCACAGAAAGGGGGCTGAGGTCACGGCACCCCTTGCATCAACTACCATTGACTTCTGTATAACGTCAAGCCCGTTTGCAGTGGTGTCGGGCTCATTCACATTGGAATGTCACTGACTGGAGTAAAATAGTCTTCGGTGATAAGTCTCCCTTTGAACTGAACTCCGATCACCAGCGAAGGTGAGTCTGGAGACACCCCGGACAGCGGTGTGATACTAACCTGTCTTCCGGCAGACAGGCTGACAGTCGGGAGTGATGGTCAGCGGTGCCATTTCATTTCATAGTCGGACCCTTTTGGTTGTCATCCGTCGCAACCTTACAGCACAGCGGTACGTCAACGAAGTTCTAAGGCCTGTTGTGTAGCCCTTCATGTCACACCACCCTGAGCTTACATTTCGGCAAGATAATACACTTCATATGTTTCTACTGCAAGGTCGCCGGATCTGTCTCCTATTAAGCATGTTTGGAGCATTATGGGCAGCGCCGTCCAACCAGCTCAGGATGTTGACGATCTAACGTGCCAGTTGGACAGAATTTGCCACAGTATCCCTCAGGAGGACATCCGCAAGCTCTATCAATCGATGCCAAGCCGAATAACTGCTTGCATAAGGGCCAGAGGTGGACAAATGCGTTACTGATTTTTTCACTTTGTGAAGCTCTATCACTTCAATAAATTATCCAATTTTTCTCAAACTGTAATCATTTGTTTTTCTGTACATGTACGTCACTTCTACCGATTTTCGTCCCATTCGGATAACTCCTTCTTGGTGCATCGTTTTTTTTTTTGTCTAAGAGTGTATATGGAAGATAAAAATATGTAAATTAGCTTTGTAATTTAATTTCTAATAGTATCTTAATTCCTCATTTTTAATGTGAGTATTTCCTCTCTCTATTCTAAAAATAACTTTTCTAGATTAATCTGTGTCACAGGGCTTGTATAACACTGATGACGCAGCTAATTTGGAACTTGGAGCTCAAAATTTTAAGAACTGAAACTTTGACCTAAACCCTCTCTTGTTAAGCTTCCATACTGGGAAATTGCACACTTTGCTTCTACTCCTGCTGTTCAGACACTTACTTTTCTTCCTACTGCAATAATATCAAAAATGTTAATGTTCTTGAATAAGCACAATTAGAGTGTCAAGTAAATTGTCACCAGAACTGTCAATTGAAGCTGAGTTATTTTTCATCATGAGAAATTTGGTGAAAACTGATTCTCTTCAACCTGATGAAGTACTTCTGTTACATGCGTAATAGTCATTCATTTGGTTGACATTTAATTTGGCAATTATTTCCTCTACGATTTATGTGGATGGATGACTTCAGGGGGAAATTCTGTTGTTAACAACTGTGATATAAACTATGGCCTCATTTCCTGTTGTTTCACACAAAGTCTTTTGAATATTGTATGTTGACATGTGTTTCAACTCAAATTTTATGTTGACATATGTTTCAACTCAAATTTTAATTTCTCTCTCTCTGTAATTTGAGTTGATATAATTCAGGCAGTGGCTGAAAAAGTATTAGAGATTCCAAATTTGTCTTAAGTTGCATATAGCATTATGTAAGTCTATGTGAGAATTACATTTATTACGCCTCTTTCTATGAACTTCTTGATTGCTTTACTTATGGTCTTAATAGATTTATGTGTTGTGCTGCAAATTTTCTAATCTACCTAAATCGGAAGAAAGTAAATAGAATTTTTAAATAGATATGTAATGAAATGATACAAGATTTAGAGAAATATTAATTATAGTATAATTAGAGTATGCTTATCTGGGTTGTACTATGGAGAGTGTCAAAAAATTAAAGCGTGATTCATTTTCAAGTTTTTTTTTAAGCAAAAATATTACTATATTAGTATGCTACATTCTAATATCATGGTTCTGCTGGAACCCATACTAATTATTTCTATATCATTGACATTACTGTAAATTTCTGTGCACCAAATCTTAAAAAGAGTTTTTATTGCTCTTGTTCTGCTGGCCTGATTGACAAAATTCCATTTTGCTTTTTTCAGGTCTCGAAAGTGCGACTTAGGATATATATTAGATTTTTATATAGCATTGTTCTAACCTAGGTATTTGGACACAGAATTTCTGTATTTCAATTCTACACCTCGAATTTTATCCCAAGCTTCTTAAAAACTGCCAAAGTGCATAATAACCTATAAAATTTTTGCTATCATCTTAAAGTAGATGTGTTTTTAGCTATACATGCCCCCCCCCCAAAAATAAGTGTTTTTTATTTAGAATTTTACATACTTGTTATAAGCAATAACAATGCTGTATGTGGTTTACAAACTTATTTATAATCATCTATGAATTAGAATAGTTAGACCCTTAAATTTCCAAATAAACTTTTATTAGTGATTATTCAAGAGGTATCTCATTATTTTCATTTTTATTAAGAATGCCTTATAAATGTTTATTAATAATACATAAAAAGCAATTTTTTTTTAACTTATGAAGAATATTAATCAAAAGTTAAAGGATTTTTTTTTTTTTCTTTCATAAGACTAAATTTTTACCTTTGCATTTTATCATCTGCTATTTTACTTGATTTCATGTGCAACAAAATTTTTTTTACTGATTTCAAAATTATGTATCATATAAGCATTCATTACTTCTGAGTAAGACAAACAATATGTCAGAAATATAAATAAAACTTGCTCTCTCCTACTACAGAAGTGTTTTACAGTGGCAAAATTTAATGAGAGTTTTTCTCCTCTTCTGTATGAAGGAAAGGCAACAAATAAAAATGATTTTGAACATGTTTTTATGTCCAAAGATATTTTGTAGGCTTTACTGCATGGTAAATTTCTTTATAGAGATTGTTGTTTGTGTTTGAAAGAGCCCCCTAGTTATCATCAAAGACCCTTCTTTTTTTTTTTCAAGGCAAGATATGTAATTTGTGATGTTTTATGTAAACATAGGATTTAGAATAAACACATTTTTGAAAGTCAAATTGTGATTTGTCAAGACCTAAATTTTAATCATTAGTAATATAATAAGTGATTATTATTGTTATTTATGTTAATAATAGATTTTAGGAAATATAAAATAATTTTAAAAATTTAGTTTTCCCCTTTCTCTGTGGACTTATTGTTAGTTTTAAATCAGTCAGAATTTTATCGTCTGAATTTCTGCTCTTTTTATTTTTATTTATTTTTTTTAACTGTGCCCGTAAGTACAAATTAAGTGAGTGACTTAGCCAGTGCTTTAAAAATACTGGTAAGATATATGAGCCAGTTTATTCTATTTAATGTATAGTCTTAGACTATCGTTATAATAAAATTTATTATAACAACTGTATTAGTGATTGAATTTTAATATCTGTGTCGTTAGTATAAAGTAGCCACAAGTTGTGGAAGTTTCTTCTGTAGCACAAGTTCTGCCTTTATGCAGAAATTGAGGGTAAAATGAAAAGGTCATTTAAACCTCCTTGTGTATTTTGTAAATTGTTTAAGACTGATAACTTGCTCTCTGTAATGTAGGGTTTGCAGAATTTTAACTCTAGTTTCCAGTTATAATAGCAGCTCTGCATGTTGTAATTTATTATTTGATTTGAAAATATCTAAAGTATTATTATATTCTGGGACACAAGCAGCAGTGTTTTGTTAACACATTAATTTTTAAAGTACCGAGCCATAATACAAATGAACATTCAGCTACATTTGCTATTATTGTAGTTACTTGGTATTCTTGGAATCTAAGATAAAGATGGAATAATTATTTCCTTGCATTTTTTATGATTGAAAAATTAAACGAGTTTTTAGATTAAGTGACATTAGGTTTATCTTAGCTCTGGTGTCAAAATAGTGCTGCAGTTTTAAATGTTAAGTAGCTGACTTTAAAATGCTAAGAATTAAGCAGATGGTTTTTAATCTTACGTTATTCATTTGGATGATAATCCATCTTCCTAACCACTTCATAGAAACCACTTTGCCCTGAAAATAAGTAATGTGTACTTAGACAACCAACTTGTTCTCTAGATTTGTCTCGCTGCGATTATTTTCACTTCACAAAACTGACATGGCATTTCAAAGGAAAGTTTTAGCTGTCATGGAAGACATTAAACGGAATGTGGCATTCAGCTCTTAGAGCCGTGCTCAAAACAGATCTCTACAAGCCATTTCTGTAATTACCTGTCTATTTGTAGGCAGTTGCATTAACGTAAACTCTGCAGCATTTCTATTTTTTTAAATACACTCTAGTAATTTGTCACTGTGAATATGCACTAAAAATTTTATCGCTTGAACTTTTTAATACTTTTTATTTTACTTTAAAAGTCCAATTTTTGACAAAATGTGTATGTTAAAACAATGCATAAAGTTAATATACATACAGAGTTTTGCTTTCGAAACATAAAAAAAAAAACAAAAGTTGGATTTTGTCAATCTGCCCAGTAGAACAGAAGCTGTACTATTTTTTTTATTGGAATTTAGTGGAATAATTGATTTCTTACTTCTTACTCATAAGCTGTGACTTTTTGTTTTGACTTACATTTTTGTGCATAAGTCAGCACTGCTGCTTTAATATGGCTGAACATTTTCATGGAATCTTGAAATATTTCGACTTAGTTCTTGCAAAATAGTTTAGAATGTGTATCATTAAATGTATTCTTTCAAAACTAATTTCATTTATTACTTAACCTTCCTTTTTTTTTTCTAGTGCTATGTCAATGTTTTTTTCTTTCCAGAAAATCAAAAATCAGATGGAGAGAAGAAAGAAAGTCAAAAATCAGATGGAGAGAAGAAAGAAAGTCAAAAATCAGATGGAGAGAAGAAAGAAAGTCAAAAATCAGATGGGGAGAAGAAAGAAAATAAGAAGCCAGAGAAACTAAAAGACTTTCCTTTGGGTATTTCTCTTTGGATATTCATTAATTTATCTTTTGTTTTTAAATTAATAATTTGGATGGAAATTAAAAACTTCTCTGGATATGTTATTATTCATGTACTTTGTTTTCAGTACAGTACAAAGTCCGAGCAATTCCGGATTTGAGATTTTTCCAGATATTAAATCATCAGTTTAAATCTATGGCTTGCAGAAATTATCCAATTAAAAATATGAAATCGTAATTATGAAATAGAGCATTTATGATCTAAAAGGTATCAAAATTTATAAAAAAAAGCTTAATATTTATTTTTTTACCATATTAAACATTTCTTTCAATGTGAGTTGTTTTAAGTTGCTTTCTTTTATGTGCTAATACTTTCTCTTAAATTCTATAAACAGACATAATTTCTTGTTCAGTTACAAAGTAGCACTGTTTAAGTCTTGTAATTGCTGTGTCGAGAATTCCGACTAACTTGTCAATTGAAATTTTTTTGTTTTCAATAACCTCTCCCTCACGTTCTTCACTATCTGTAGTGGTATTTTCTGGATCTAGAACCATACTACAGATTTCGCTGTCTGTTAATTGATTGACGATTGGGGCATTGTCATCACAATGAAAAACTTCTGTTATATCATCTTCATTTATTACCGCTTTCTGCACATTTCTTTACAAAATCCAATAACTTTAAAATTTCAATCTTTGGTTTGCGATATTCGAAAACCACTTGCCAGAACTTCACGGCTATCATCTTCATCATCCTCACCATGAAATATGGTGGCTGGCTATAAATTATGCCAAGCGTTTTTTAAAGTATCTGGAGACACATCCTCCCACGATCTTATGATGCTCCACATAGCAGATTTTATGCTATGTGGAGCATCTGTTTCAAAAATTCTTGAACAGTCTTGCCATTGTTCAAGAAATTGAACATGGATTTAAAAAATGCTAAATAGTGTGCATGCTGAAATGCACAAACATGGATTTAAAAAATGCTAAATAGCGTGCATGCTGAAATGCACAAGTGCATTTCAGCATGCACACTATTCCGATATCCATAGGCTGAATGATGAACATGCAATTTGGAGGAAAAAATAATACGGATACATTATCTTTCACTAAAATTTTTAAGTGAAGTATGAGCTGAACAATTGTCTATAATCAGGACTATTTTTGATTCATCAGGTAAACCAACCGAATTCAAATTTTGCCGAGCCTCGGGTATAAAATGGATTTTCAAGCCAGTCATTCATGAATGCTTGTGTCATCCACGCTGTTTTATTTGCACGATATATAACTGGGAAAATCGTTACTCCTTTAAATGCTCGAGGTCGTGTATGTTTTCCGATTATGAAAAGTTTGCACTTGTGCGTTCCTTCAGCATTCGCACATCCTAAAATTGTTAGTCTTGCTTTGGAATCTTTTCGGTAGAGGTTGCCAAGGTATTTTGCGGTACATATTGCCAGAAAAGTTCATCAGTTTCATCAGTGTTGTAAATTTGTTCTGGAGATAATTTTTCACTAGTTCAATGAATTCATCTGCAAATAGTTCAGCCGCTTCAGTATCAGCTGAAGATTTTTCACCTGAAATTTTTAATTGCCTTATACCATTTCAATTTTTAAATTTGGTTAACCAACATGTCAAATATGGCATTCAGTTTTTAAGTTCATTTCTTCATGAAATAATTTGGCTTAAGCCATTATCATTGAAAGTCAATGGCATGCCCTCGCTGCGACGTTGTCTGACCCATTCAATCATCATTTTGTCATGATCGTCGCTTTTTGAGTAACAAACAATTTTTCTGTTATTCATTGTAAGTGGGGTGTTGGAATCCAGAAAAAATTCAAAAAGTTCATTTTTCTTGTGTCATATACAATTGACTCTCCAATGCCATACTCCTCGCATAATTTTGAGACGGATATGCCTTTATTCATATTTAGCAGCAATTCTACTTTTTGTTTAATGCACATCAAAACATGCTTTCGCTTTGTAGATCCATTGGCAACTCCAGAATTAGAAACTCTTTTCGACGTAGTCGAAAGTTCAAGCTTTAATTTTATAAAACTGCTGTAATAATAATAGTCTGCAAAAAATGATACATTGGATCAAATTAGAAGATTCAGGAGTAGCACAGTCTGCTACATTAACTGAAATTCCTTAGAATCAGTAAAGATAATTTAGCATGGTGTACGGTATTGGCCATCCACTGTACGGTATTGGCTATGTATCATAAGATTGGCGATGAAAGGCGAGTTGTTCTGCTAAATTTTGTCTTGCTTCTATCGTGTGCTGAATTAAGCCTGAACTGTGTTAGATTAGTTATTTTTTATATCTGCCTCCATTTCCCGCACATGCTTAAGGCTAATCCAAGTCCCGAATTGGATGCCAGTGCTTTCCCTAAATTATAAAAATTTTTTCATTTCTTAATTTTGCCTCTTGGTGCTTCTCTAAATTCCCAAAATTTTATCCTCCTTAAATTCTGCCATATGAGCTAAGATGCCGGGTCTGGGTTTATGTGAATGACATATCAGTGATTCTTACTTCAAATAGCACTATTTTTTGGCCTATGAGTTTCATTAACAAAATTTATTTTTAGCGTATGAAAAGAAATTTTTGTTAAATTTTTCCTCTTCAACGTTTCTTAGCACATTTAACTTAAATCTGTAATCATCGCCAAGTATAATGTTAGCATAAAAGTTTGCCCCACTCTTTAGACATCGCTGCATTAGTCATTACTGAAGCTCTCGTGTATTGATAAACATCCGGTGGCGAAAGCAAACTGTAATAATGATTCGCCGGATTGTCGTCAAGGATATAAAATACTAGTAGGTGTAAAATCAACGATGTACCTATGTAGAACGTTTTGGTTTGAGATGTATGCCAAGCAGATATGCGGCTGTGAAGCCAAATTTGTTAATCTCATAAATTTATGCTTAAATTATTGTTTCTTCAATAATGAGGTATTTTATTTAGTGCCTAAGTGAAATTAAGAATTGGGACTCTTCACATGATTTATTGTGGAAGGAAAAATCAAATGCACATGTGTAGAGCATACCAAAAAAAAAAGAAGTTTGTGGCTTTGAAGTCCGGATTTTAGATCATTCCGGGTATTGGACTTCCGGATCTCGGACTTCATACTGTATTAGCTTAATAATTTCAGTTCAGAAATATTTTGTGAAATGAAGGAAAATGAAGATAGAAGGCTGGTGTGTTACTAATTTTATGAATAAAAAATCATCCTGAAATATTATGTAACACATGTAAACAGCATTTTGCTCTAGGGGTCCTGTTCTAAAATAAGAATTTAAATTCTGATTTTTAGAAAATTAGATCTGAATTTTAAAAACTATCAGAAATCATTTACTATTTTGTTGGAAATCTTGCTAGTTGAATATATATATAGCAGTTATATATAACTTCAGTATATGTATGTTACGTGCGTGCGGGGGTTTCCAATACATTGAATGCACGCAGGTCCGACGATAGGTTGACAAAATTTATTTTATCAAAAGAAACATTTCAGGGTTCTGTAATTTTCCATAGAAATAGTCATACAGGTGTCCACAATATCACAGACTACAATCAGTAGTTATACTTCGAACTACTAAGAATGTTAAATGCAACACAGGTGCAATACACATCTAAAGAGAAGGCTAACTACGAGATATCTAGATATTCTGAACTGATACTGAACTAACAACTCATAGTAGATGCTCTCTCCCACCTTATATAATTCTCACCTCACCACCGAGATATTTTTAGTACTTTCTGCTTCTTGAAATTATTGGAAGGCATATGAGGGTCGAATTACGGTTATAGCTAATATAGTGATCAATTACATTTATTCAATTACAGTACCTATGTATGGTGATACAGGGACTAGACCAAAATTTCGCTAAGTTTGGCAACTTTTGGTGGTTTCTTGCCAAGTGTGGTGACAAAAAGTAGTTGCCAAAATTGTTGCCAGCTTGCTGATATCTCATGATATTACTAAGATATCTATTTACTCAATATTAAATGGACTTGTCTCTGTGTTATTACTTTTTCCACATAAATTGTCTCTCTAGATATTTTTTTATGTTCCATTAGACAGAAAAATATAATTGCACTAAAATAATCAATGTACAAAATTTGTAACAGTATGTATATTGAAAATTACTTGTAGTAAAAAGGTATGTACATATTAACGAAACTGCCTTGGAAATTTTTTACAGATCAAAAGGTAAAATTTACTTATAGGGTTAAGGGTTTTTGCAAATTTTTTTAAGAAATGTTTCCAAACTATTGATGTATCATGAGTTGGCAGAACTTATCAACATGAAAGAAAATGTAAAAGAAAAAAGAAAGAAAATATACTTCAGCAGTTTAAGAAAGCGTAAACAAAGAAAAAAGAAAATGTACTTCAGCAATTTAAGATACAAATTTTAATTATTAAATAAGGATTAGCCCACCAACAATCAAATGATAAAGTCGCTGAACACTGGTAGTTGGACTTGGGATCCGTTCTGGACGAAAAGGCTAGCTTTGTGAGTGTTTTCATTATGTTCCCCATGTGTAGCATGGATACAAACCAGTTTCCCTTAGAAAACCCTTCCTTTAGATAAACAGCCCTCATGTGCTTTGCCAAATAAACCAAACTAAATAAGGATTATGTGATAGATTAAAAAATGGAACATCTACATTCTTCATCAAATTTTTCTGTAATTTTTTCTGCTATTCTGCCTGAATAAACAGTGATCTGTAATCGCTTTAAAAAAGAGTCTGAGAACTGTAGAGGCTAAGCATCACGCAAACCTTAAACTATTTGCTTGCCAACTGCATCTTGACATTGTTCATCATCCTTTGGAGATTTTGCAGCAAAATTCTGTTTTCTTTCAGAAATTTTACCACAGCTTCTTCCATTGCGGACAAATATTTTAAAATTAAGCTTAAGGGAAAAAATATCACTATTTGTTTGTAAAAACAGTTGAAACTTTAAATATGACAAAAAGAACACACATGAAAATTGTGACATTGCTTAAGTGAACGATTGTTGTGAGCATGGTTCCTAAAGAATGTTTACGCATGTGGTTGCTAGAGTTTGGCATGTTCTGAAAATTTGACAACTTTTACTAAAGTGGTTTTGATACTGTGTAAATAGTGGAATAAATTATCATGAGAAGTCACAGCTGCTCAAGAAGAGAAAAAAGAATTTTTAATTCAGTTGAATCAATGTAGATATTTATTTTAACTTTTACAGTACAAATGTTCTTTATTCATTTTCAGTGGGTGATTGTAATTTTTAAAATAAAAATTGAATGCTTAAAAAAAAATCCCTTTGAACAGTAAATTGTGCAGAAAGTGCCATGCTTTACTTAAGATTCATAATAACAACATGTTCAGACTTTTCTAGAAGGAAAATAACAAAAATTTCTTCCTTAAATGCTTTCTTTTCTTTGCATTTAAACTATCATTTGTCTGTTAATTTTTTTATAATTGATGAAAAGTTTGAAATTCTGTCATTTTTCTCAGTCTTCTGCATTGTTTCCTAAACTACTTCAAGATTTCTATAGTTTCAAGCATCTGTAGAGAGCAAAAACTGAAGAGATTTGCTTTCTGCGAAAACTAGATTTCTTCAGTTTGATAACTGAACTACACAAATTATTACTACACTAAAGGTGGTTTGTTGCATGTGCATATGTATTTCATCTGCAGTTCTTCTTGTCTAAATATCGATTGTAAAATATCATATGTACGTAAGAATTTTTGTTACTACTGCTTTTATTCTCCTCCATGCTTTACGTAGAAATGATCTAATATCTCAATAAATCTTTGAGACATCATTCCTTTCCACTGACCAAATTTGTTTTATTATTGTTGTTGCTCTAACTTTGTGAGTGTTATTAAATGTTGATTGGTTAACAATTATAAGTAATGCATTTGCTTCTGTTGCTAACTAAATTTATACATTGAGAAATGAGAAATTAAACCTGCTTAAATGACCATCATCTGTATTGCAATGATATGGTGCTTAAGACTGCACGGTGTTGGTTTGGAATAAATTTTATTTATATATCTAACTTCCTAAATTTTAATTCAGATCTTAACAAGGATAAGTCCCAGCATGGTCCCAGCAAGCTTTTTATAATTGGTGCAATAGATTGTATTGGTGCAATAGATTGTATTGTTTAATTGTATTGGTAGACTTTTGTGTTATCGTTCTATCTGAATTTTATCCATTTCATGTAATTATTTTTATTTTCAGTTGTACGAAGTATAGAAAATGCTCCTGAAGAATTACTTATTGATATACATTTTCTTCTTTATCTAAATAGTGCAAGTGTAAGTATAAACTGCATTAATTTTCTTTTGGGGGCTTATATATGAAACTTAAGTTTTTGTTAAATGAAAGAGATGAATTTCTACATATAGAATACAGTCATTATCATTTCCTATGATTGTCTTCTACTGTTTTACAGGTAGTTTGGGGATGTTTTATTTATAGAACCTATGTGGTGGTGGTTTTTTTTTTTTTAAGAAAAAGGTTGTGAGATAATTTTTTATATATTTTACTAAATCAAACTTATTGCCATTCGAACTATTCTACAGCAAGTGAAACAGATGAATATCTGAAGAAAGAACTTCAGGAGAATTTTCCATTTCAACTCCTTCGTTTTTTATAGTATTACTTCAGCAACGTACAGTCTAGTATTATCATAATTTGTGGTGACATCCTTTTGAGTGGGCGAAAACTGGACATGTTTGAAAAATTTCTACATTTGAGTTTTGTAAAATTGCTTACAATACTTGTTATAAGAGTTATTACATATATTTACTTATTTCATATATTATTTTTATATGATTATTTTGCCAGATAAGTGTAGCTGAAATAAAATTATATTCCTGTAATTCCCCCTACCAACAATACTTTCTTCGTCTGAAAAGAAGTTATTGTCACAAGCTTATATGCAAGATATTATGCAAGATATCCTTTTCATCACCTATAACAATTGTATATACACTGCTGGTCACCGTAAATGCAACACGCTGAAGGAAGCATGCAAATAACATGAAATTTACAACATGCATTAACGGAGGTGAGATATGCAAATGATTAGAATTTCACTGACAGACGCACATCACACGCACCTGTGGCGCCACTTTAAAGTGCTATTTAAGGCTTGGAGTTTTCGTTGATTTCAAGTTTGGCAATTGTGTTTTTGTTGTTTTTTCAAAAAAAAAATCGATCAATTATTGCCTCGTAGTAAACAGTAATCATCATTTGATCAAGTATCCAAGTTTGACAGAGGAAGGATAGTGGCCTACCGAGAGTGTGGATTATCTTTCAGGGAAATTGGTAGTAGTGTTGAACGAAACCAAACAACTGTAATGCAGATATGTGACCGTTGGATGCAGGAGGGTACAGCGGACCGACATGTTCGATCGCATCCACCTCAGTGCACCACTTCACGTGATGACAGGAACATTGTGCACATGGCAGTGACGGATCGCTCAGTCACATCACGAACCATAGTACAGCACAGCACATTCAGTCTGTAACGCATCATCCGGTGTCTGCACGTACCATTCGACGCCGTATAGAGCAGAGTGTTCTGTCTGCAAGACGTCCATTGCTTCGTTTACCCTTGATGCAGAACCACACAGTCTCCGCCTCCAATGGTGTGATGAAAGAAGGATGTGGACGGCAGAATGGAATGAAATTGTCTTTACTGACGAGTCACGCTTCTGTCTGCAACACCATGATGGTCAGATTTGAGTCTGGAGACACCGTGGAGAGAGGATGCTGAACAGCTGCATTATGCACCACCACACTGGTCCTGCACCGGGTATTATGGTATGGGGCAGTATTGGATATCGATCTTGCACTCATTTAGTAAGTATTGCCGGTACTTTAAACAGCCAGCGCTACATCTCCGAGGTGTTGGAGCCAGTTGTCCTTCCTTACCTTCAGGGTTTGCCCACAGCCATATTTCAACAGGATAATGCATAACCACACATGGCACGCATTGTCGAAGTGTACTTCGTCAAACGCCAGATTGAATAGCTTCCCTGGCCTGCTCGCTCTCCGGATCTTTCGCCGATAGAAAACATGTGGTCTATGGTTGCTGAACGATTGACCCAGATTACATCCCAAGCTGCCACACCAGATCAACTTTGGCAACGTGTGGAAACTGCTTGGTCTGCTGTACCCCAAGAACACATCCAAAGTCTCTTTGAATCAGTGCGTGTGGCAGCATGATCTCCAACTATGGCAGCTACTCTGGCTACTAATTCTGGAAGGAACCACACTTCATGGAAGTCTATAAATTTAATCATTTGATACTTGGTCAACATGTTATCTACTAAATAAATTTTGTTGTGATATCTCTTGTCTTTCTTGGTGTTGCAATTTGGGTGGCCAGCAGTGTACATGCTACTGTCATTTGAGTAGTAAAATAGTCACAGAGACATAGAATGAATTTTTATGGAAATGAGCTTTCTCATTTCCATAAAAAAAAAATGCAGCACTCATGCTTCAAGCTTAGAACTCTATCCAGGTTTATATAACCAGCAAAATGCAAATCCATTTGTTAGTCTTAAGCTTTTCTACAGTCTCTCCAACTGTAATTCCTAATTTATTTTCCAATAAAGTATGACATTATCATAATTTTTGCTGAAATGTTGACCAGTGTGAAGTTTATTGCTAAATTTGCAGTTTCAAAATTTCAGAATATCTTTTTACTGTGCACATTAAAAGAACATTCCCACTGCATTTCTTTTCTTTTTTAATGTCATATGACGTATAATTTATGTTACTTTTTTATTTTGGCAAAGCCTTCTCTCTAACAAATTGCCTTCACTTGATGATGCTCTTAGCTGTTTATCTGTTTATCTGCATACCAAATGACCAAGAAATACACACTATGTGGCTTTTCTTTTGCCCATATGGAAATCAGGATTCTACAATCACTCATTATCATGCTGAACGAATTATCAGGACAATACTGAAACAATTTGTAACTTTTATTTGCCACATAAGGTATTTTTCTTAAGGAAAGCGTGAATGTGGTATTTTTAAACAGTTTACTGCATTTCTTTGATTGGCTTCTTCCCCTTTTAGGCTGATAAAGTGAAGGAAAATATACTTGAATTTAGTGGATTTCCATTTGATGCTGATACAGAAGAATTTGACGAACGGAATGAATTCTTGCAAAGGTAATACTTTAATTTTATTAGCATAATTGAAACAAATTTGAGGATGAATATAATGAGTCTATTAAGAAATTATCTGACATTTATTGATAGTCTAGAATAAAATAATTCTGCTTTTAAAATTATATTTTTCATGACATTTGATTGTAAAAAAGTATACTTCTTCGTTATAGTGGCCCCTGAGAGTGAATCTCTAATCAATCGAGAGAGCTCGCTAAAACCTGCCTAAGTGTTTTTATACCTCCCCACGTAATTGTTTATTAGCACCATGTTGCATTTTTGCTCTTGCCGCATGTTCTTGTATTATTCGTTTGTGATGAGGTTTTTCAAATTTGCCCTTTTTTTGTGTGTGTGAAAATGATGTTAACAACCTTTATGAGGTGGATGCCATTGCATTTTTGTTTTCAAGAAAGAGGTTTTTTACCTGACAAACGAGTATGCAAAAAAGGCCACAACATCAAACTTTATGTTAAAGATGAAACTATTTGCAGGTGTAGTGTTAAAAATTGCAAAAAGAAGAAGGGGCTTCTGTGTCGGAAATTGATTCAGCAGTTCCAAAATTTCGTTCATCATAGCTATTAGATTTATGTATTCTTGGGCAGAGGAGTTCACGTACATGGAATGGTGAAACAAACAACTTATTAAATGTGAAAATGTTGCAGTTAACTGGAATAATTACATGTGATAAAATAATAATAATAAGGATTCCAAAAAATATTATTAGAAAATGACATTTATTATTGTTTTTATTGTATATTTTGGGGTTATTTTTAGCAGTTGCGCTTCCTGAGAGTGGCAAAATTACAGCCGAGATCTTGTCGCAGATCTGGCAAATATGGTTGAGGGTTGCTATAACAAAGAAGTACCTAAACAAAGTTTTTTGTATGGAAGTTTCCAAGTTGTAAACTAATGTGTATAAATTGTAATTTTTGATTTGCTGCATTTGATATAATTTAATAAAATACTCTCCTAAGTGTAAAATCAGTGTTCTGTTTCGTAGTTTAATTTTGTAAATTACTTTAGGCCTCAGCTTGTGTTGGTGATTTCGTGGTATTTAAATCAGCACTTAAGATGCATCAGTTTAAATGTGATATTTCTTGTTTTTGTATTTCTATAATTTATTTTCAATGCCTTTTTGAGTTTAAAAATATTGTCAGCTTATATATATATATATGTATGTATAGGAAAAGGAATTAAGAAAAATCTTAAAAATCCTCAATTGCACTTTTGTATAATTTTGAAAGGCAATAATTTTAGTATGTAATTTACTTACGAATATATATATATATGCATAAACCTTGTGTGGTTTTTTGTGTAACTTAATTGGTGGTATGAAAGTATTCGGATTTGAAAAGTGGGGCAAAAGTGAATAATTATTGTTAAAAATAGAATATTTCAGTTGTTTGTTTTAAATTTAGAGGAATCTGTATTTCTTACTAAAGTCAAAATATGCAGAAGTTAAGATTTTTAATATATATATATTTCTTTTTAGGATGTCCAATAAAATTATCACTGATGTTGCACGATCATTTTCTCTTGGCCTTTTGAGCACTAAAGAGGACACAATAAAAAATATATTGTCTTTTTTATCTAAACCTGATGAAAGTTACTTACGGGCTGTTGGTAAGAAGAGAGAATTTTAAAAAAAAAATTTAACTTTTCATATTTTAACATTTCTTGACTATTCTTATATTTCTGATGTTCAACTAGACAAATAAAATATGTATCAATAATTTTCAACTAAATTTCCTTTTTATAAAGCTGTTCCTGTAATTCTGTCTGATGTAGAGCTAGATGATATTGGAGACATGTCAGATTCTGATGAATCTATAACTTGTGAAGTTGTAGAGAAAAAAGTTGAATGCATTGATTTGGTAAGCAGAAATCGAAATTTTTGCTGTGATTAAATTTTAAATCATTTAACTTATGGCAGCATTTTATCTGTATGCATTTTTAATAAAATTCTTTTTAGCACAGTTTATTTCAAGAGCTAAAAGAAACTGATTTAGTTAAACATTAAAATAGAAATATTATAGGACAGTGAGTTATAATCTCATATATGTAATAATTTTGCATTGCCACTTAAATAGTAATTCTCAATTAAGAGAGAAATTATTTTCATGATTAGACATGCTAGAAGAGAATATTTTCTTCATCACACTCTTGCAAAATTTATCAATTTTTACCTTTCTGCAAACAGTATGATTACTAATCATGTGTACTTCAGACAACAACTTGACAACAGATAACATTTTGAATTGAATTCAAATTTATTTTCTTCACTTGGCTGTAATTTTTTTGTACTGTACAATGTGTTCCAGTTTTATATGGCACAGATTTAATGCAATCTGATTTTAAAAAAAAAAAAGAATCAAGGATAATTTGTTAGGGCTACCAAAACAGATGTGTCCTTTTTTTTGGGGGGGGGATGGTATATAAACCCCAACAGGCCATGGATTACTGAGACACAAATGACTTAGTAGTGAAAGGGGTGGACAAATTTAAACTGTGTATTATATATCCTTTTGCATGTTTTGTTTTTCCTGTTTTTTAAAAATAATTTAATACTAAATCCAAATATCATAATTTAGATATTACAATATCCTGTAATAATACATATTTTAAATTATAATAGATTTAATGAATGTCAACAGTAATAGATATTCGTTTCTATTGAGTAAGCTGTTAAACAAGAATTTATGGTTATATTGTTAGTGCTTTGATTATGCATAATTCTGGTTTGTTAAAAATTGTAGTTTATAATTTTTATTTTGGGGGGAAGGGGAAATTTAATCATTTTGCTTATTTGTAAATTTATATTTGAATATTTTTTTTCTCCCTCCAGATTTCTTCAGGCGATGAAAGTGGTAAGATACTCTTTCCTTCTTCTTTTATTATTTTTACATATAGAATATTTGATAGGTAATAAATTCATGTATAGTGAAATAGTATATGTTATTCATGTATAGTTACAGTGCATCCTCTTTTAGTGACAAACCACTACCTTAAGATAACCATTTCTAACAGAAATACAAATAAAACATTGATATTGATGATTATGTTATTATTCTCTTTACCAAAACGTTTCTTGCATCAACTCCATTTAAAGCAATTACATTAATTCCCCCCTTCATCAACCTTTTTGTATTTTTATTTATAATTAGTCTGATACAACATAACCAGAATACAAATACCTGAAGATACTCCAAATAAATATAACTATTAAGTAAGACTGTGAACAAAAGTTTTGAAAAAATGGTTTTTTCAACTAATGTATGACTTTTCTTATTATTTTTTTATTTTAAAAATATGATGTTTTCAAATACAAAATCACGAGATTCTGATTACACAAAAGTTCAGTTTTAATGAGATAATTGATGTATTAATCCAATTTCTTTAAATATTTGCCGTAAAATTCTCAATTTAATCCTTATATTACCTCATCAGAAATATTCCTGTTCCATGTTTTCCGTAGTATATTATTAACTTGACTGAAGCCAGCTTCTACTAGGTAAGAAGAGGGAAAGATCAACAGTATTGTTTCAAAATGCCCATCTACCATAGGATAGTTTCCCTGCAAAGTGGGGTTAGGGTTGCCAGATTTGGTGTGAAATCACTATGCCATAGATGGAGCAAGAACATCAAAACCGGACATCAGTTGATTTCAAGCTTAGAATGCATTCTCAGCAGTTTTCCCAGAATATTCTCGAAGGTAGACTAAAGCTATATATACCCTGCCTGTACGAGGAGAAAGAAGTGTCTTGAGTTCAGAGATTAGCTTGAGAGCAATTGGTTGAGTTGGAAGCTGTACTTTAGTGCTTTGCCGTGAAACTGTCTTCACCATTATAACCTGAAGGCTGTGTTGCTAATTGTTTCGGTGTATTTATCGTAGTTTCTTGACGACTGTAAACATGCCTTTGGAACTGTCCTGTGGAATACTAGCGAATAAATTGTGTTTTCATTCCTCATCAAGTGTTATTATCAATTACTCCAAATCCATGAACCTGTAGAACGCTACTGTATAATATGAAAAATAATGAAATGTACATATTTATTTAATTTGTGGTCATAATTCAGTTTTCCTTGATTTATATATATATTTCTAAATATAACCAGTAAATAGATTATATTAATGAATTTTTATTTAATCTTGGTTCCAGATAAAAGGTGAATACTTATATAGTTAATGTTGATATTGGCAAAATTGATGACTCAGTCACGTAAATTTTATCAGGGTTGCCACACTACCTCAAAAACCACAAAAAGTCAGGGAATATTTTAGTCAAAATCTGGAAAACTCAGGAAATTTCATATGGTGATCCCTCCAAAAAGCGATTTTTATACCAATGTTGGAAGCAATCACTCTCTTGGCAAATTATGTATTGCATGAGCATCATTCAGGCAGCTCGCATAGAGCCAGTTTTTGCAGCTGCAATCAGATTGTCTTTAGAAAGGCAAGGCAAGTTTCCAGTAACCTCGAGAATCGAGAGAATTGCATGCGCATGTGCAGTGCATGTTGTGTGAAAGAAAATAACTTCCCATTCTCTTATAAAACAAAATCGTTTTAATCCTAGTATATGGTGCATATAGGATGGTACTTTATGATAGCAGTAAATGGGTCATTTTTGTGTTGGAGACAATTTTCAAAATTGTGCCAAGGCCGTACCACATACTAGGATTTACCACAAAAATTTTAAAACCTTTTTTTCATATTCATAAATGCCTTATTTGTCATTTTGCAGTAAAATAAAAAAATTGTAATCACTCATATAGGCTAACCCTTTAATATGATTATATTTGCCAAAATATCATTGATTATCATAATTCAGTTTTTAATGTTTTAAGTAATTAACTTTATTTTAATGATATTTGTATTATTTAATGTGGCTTCTTCCTTCTAAATTTATTTACTATTAGTTAATAATACTTCATGCAATTTTCTCTGGCATACTCCAGAAACTAATTCTAGCAGTATGATGACATATCATCGCAAAATTTAGTGCACATATTTTTTGCTTATGTATGCTGCTAAATAAATATAAAGTACCTGAATTTAAGATACAATAACACACCGAACAAATATTAATTTAGAATTCAAACAACAAAAATCAGCGTTGTATTTTCAAATTTTCACAGGACTAGTTTCGATGGTTTTTACCAAACCACCATCTTCAGCTGCAAAAGTGCAAATGAACGAGATAAGATATAATGATTAGATAAGATGAGAAAGCCTGGACAGGAGACAATCTACTGGTGCCATCTGTTGATGAAACCAGAACTAAAACATAATTTCTTTAAAGGCTGAAGGCAAAGATGGATTGGAATTAGGGTCGTTAACTAGAACGGAAAGATTTTTATGTATGTGAAATGCCTCCAGAAAATCCAGTTCACCAATGGAAGATGTTTTTTGAAATAATTTTGGCAGCAGAAAAATTGAAAGTGTGATTTTCGGACCAACAATGTTGGGCAGCAGAAGACTTGTGTGTTTCCTTTTTTCTAACATATGCCTCATGTTCCTTAACGCGAAATTTTAAGGCCCTCTTAGTTTGGCCAGTGTAAATTAAACCACACTGGAAAGGAATCCTGTAAATACCCCAGGAATTCATATCCGGAATGGAGTCCTTGAGTCTGGAACTTGGAATTTTATTGATGGGAGAATAAATACTTTCGGGTTTCTGATACTTTCGGGTCGTTTATCGTTTCGGGTCCTGGCAATAGTTTGCCTCCTGTCCAGGCTTTCTTATCTTATCTTATCTAATCATTATATCTTATCTCGTTCATTTGCACTTTTGTAGCTGAAGATGGTGGTTCGGTAGAAACCATCGAAACTAGTCCTGTGAAAATTTGAAAATGTAATGCTTATTTTTGTTGTTTGACTTCTAAATTAATACCTGAATTTATTTAAAAATATCATTAAATAGATTTCTTTCTTTCATTTAGCTGACAATGTTTGCAAAAAATACATTTTTAAATCCAGATTGGGCAGATTATAATCTCAATCTTCAGTGGAGAAAACAGCTCCTATTATAGTTATATTAGTAATGCTTTGGGGATTTTATATAAGTCATATGTAATTGGCAAATTTTTGTGTTTTCAAGTGATGTCATAATTAATTTACCACTCAAGCACTGTCAACTGCACGAATTGATTGGAATTTTCTTAAAACACACCTGGAAAAGTCAGGGAATTTCATTCTCCTGTTTGAGTGGCAACCCTGTTTTATTTGTCATGTTATAAATAGTGCTGCATAGCAGAAATTTATGAAAAGATTTCCAAGGAAAAAATAGAGGACATTCAGCTGTAATAATTTATAGGGCTAGTATTAAATATATTTAATAAAATTTCAAGAAAACTGGAAGTAGACAATGCATATTTTCCTATGTTCACAGAGTTCATAAATTATTATTAGAATCAAGATTTTTCACGTTTTTCAGAGCCCATTTTGTTGAAAAGCGGGATAACTTGTGATTGTGCTTTTTCACTAAAAAAAATTGAGAAATTCTGGTTTCTTTTGTAAGGCATTCATATGATTTTTTTACTCTAGTTTTTAAAATCATTTCAAGCTACAAGAAGTATCCACACGAAGTTGTGCCAACATTTTTCTACTCTTACTGAAATTTATTAATTTTGTGTAGTTTTCTGTTTGTGGAATTAGGAGACTGATCAAGGCCTCTGAAGGCATGTATATAAAATTATATGCATGTCTTCATTAGAGGCCTTGATCAGTCTGCTAATTCCACGAATAGAAAATCAAATTGATAAATCAGATTGATATTTTTTCCCCTTTTTATCGTATTTTTTTATAAAGTTTTACAGATATTTTCATTTTCTTTGTTTACTGAAGATGTATTTTTAGTCTCATATGCACAAATCTCTAAATTTGTCCTCGTATTTACTTCCTAGGCTTAATTTTTAAAATTAGAAGTGCTGAAACTCTACATGCCATAAAGAATAGGAACAAAAGTTGAATAACATAATGCAATAAATGAAATAAAATATAGAGAGTTCAAATATTAATAATTAAGTTAATAATAATTAAGTAATGAATTAATATGTCATAAAAAATAATAATTTAAAATAAAGTCAAAATAATTAAGTTAAATAATTATATGAAAGGTAATTAAGTTCATAAATTAACAAGGCATAGTGAAGAGGATGAAAGGTAGGTTTTTCTTTCTTTTCCCCCCTCCCAATGTCCAGGACAATAGCCAAGCCTTGCATGGGATTCCTCATCTTGTGGTTCAGAGTAGCAGTCAACTTTGCTAACCACTGTACACTCCAAGAGGGCAATAAAGCAAAAGTAAATAGTTTTATTAGTAATCATCATGCAGCCGTGTTGGTGTGTTTTTATTTTATCTTATAATCCATTTGAAGACATTCTGAACAAATGATTATAGCCCATAAAAATTCCTTTTCCTGATTTGCTTGCATTTTGACTAGAAGAATTTTCTTCTTCAGTACCTAAAGTTTTTGCTTGCATTTTACTCTTCCCAGAAAAATTGAGTCATTCATTCTTAATCTAGTATTCCTATCCTAAATGTGGCATTAGTATTTTCTGTAAATGTTACAATTTGGTTGTACATTGTAATCTTTCTTATTTAAAGCTCTAGTGCACTGTGGCTAAAATTAGTTTTACTCTAAAAAAATTGAAAATATCCAAACCAGACATCAGTTGATTTCAAGTCTTGATTACAGCTAAGTATTTCTTGTCTTAAGATAGGTACTAATCACATAGGGAAACTATTAAATTTGTAATTTCCACCCATCCAAACTTTTTAGCATCATAAACAATTAATTAGCTGGTTTTCTTACATTATGTAATATGCACATGTATTATGTTTTATCTTAAGTGTTAGTGCATATACCAATTAAGTTTCATCATTTTTTAGTAGTATTTATTTCTCAGGTGGTCAAAATCTAAACATAAGTTGAATTAAGTCTTTTAAAAGCCACTGTGTTTCCTTTTCAGCCATACTTTAAATGTCTTTGGGGGGGAGGATGCTTTATTATCATATGGAACTTTTGAAAAAAGATCAGAAATAGAAATAAATACCTTGGAAAATAAGCCAGCTTTAACTAATTTTAAACTTAAATGTACACTACAATGCAAACTTTCGAAGGAGAAAATTCATCTTTGTGTAATTATAAATTCTTAGTAATAATAATGCGTAAAATGTTATAATAAATTTGCCAAATTTAATACTAAAGTACGAACTCTTCCTCCTGATGCATTAAGAAGCTTCGCACTTATCGAATTGGAATGTAATTTTTATGCAGTGATTAAATAGAAAGACTGGTTAAGAAATGAAGGCAGGCTATAAATGCAGATCCTACAAAATGAAGATAAAATTCTATCTATTTATTTACACTCATGTCCATAAATTAAAGATAATGCAAAATCAGGCAAAGGAAGAGATAGAAGCAAAACAAATTTGACTTATTTGTAAAGCTTATTTATTAAACAAAAGGTAAAGAGCAAAAAAAGATGCTATATGTTTGATATTATTAAAAAAAATAGCGATTTTTTCTCCCTGGAGCAAATTACAAAAAAAAAAAACCTATTTACAAAAAACCAATATTACATATTTGGTATGATTGTTAATACATTGTATGTCTCCCTGACGATGCAATACAGTCCGTACAACGCCTAGGCATGCTGAGTATCAAATTATCGATCTGATCTTGGATATTACACCACTCAAAAAGCAATGGTCTCCGAAGTTCCGGTAGACATGTAGGAGGAGGTTGACGGGCTGCAATTCGTCGGCCAAGCATGTCCCACACGTGCTCTACTGGATTCAAGTCCGGTGAGAATGCTGGCCAGTCCATACGGGTGATATCCTCTGATTGAAGGTATTCACTTACGATGTTTGCACGGTGAGATGAGCGTTATCATCCATAAACACAAATTGTGCGCCCATGGTGCCACGAAACAAACGTACATGTTGTTCCAGAATGACGTCCCGATAGATTTGGCTTGTCATGGTTCTAATTTGAACATGCAGGTCAGTTATGGAACCCAGAATAATTCCACCCCAAACGACCACTCCTGCACCACTGTAACGGTGTCGTTCAGTGATGTTTTCTTGGTGGTAATGGGTATCTGGAGCTCTCCATATGAAAGTCCGGCAAGAATCAGACTGCAAGCTAAACCTGAACTCGTCGGAAAACATCACACAAGCCAACTGTTGCGGTGTCCACAATGCATGCCTTGAAATTGTCGTACCAGTGGCTGAAGAGAGCTGACGAGACAGGTCTGAGGCTGTGCTCCGCCTGTTTCTTTTGGCAGTAACTGCCAAATACCGGTCCTCATTCGGTGTTGTAACTCTGGGATGAACTGTGCTGTAACGTCTACTCACATTACCATCATCTTGGAATCATTGCCAAAGCCTGGAGATGACACTCTGGGCAATTCCAAGTTCGTCTGATACTTCCAGTTGGGATTCCATTCCCATTCCAGACGGCCGATCATTCTACCACGTAAAAAATCATCCAAATGCGTCCTTTGTGTCATAACTATTCGGTTATTGCACTGAAATGCTTATAAAGCGCCAGCGAACAATTTTACTTCTTTGCCTGTATTCCTTATATATCACTCTCTTACACTCTCGTCATTGTGACGTACCATCGGTGTCATCTGGTTACTTCCTGAAATTTGCATATATTCTTGAAGATGTGTGTAGTGATTTTACAGGTGATATATTTATTTTAGAGTTTGATTTCCGCGTGACTCCGAATTATGCTTAATTTATGGGCATGAGTGTAAATTAGGAAAATATTTTACTGGAATCATGTAGCAGAATAAAATCGTTAATTGGAGACTAGTGTTGTCTTACTTAACCACGATTTATGCCTTGACTAAAAAATGTATATCTTTGATAAGTATAAATAATATGCCTTATTTTTTACATATATTTCCAATTAATATTAGCGATGATAGTAATAAATGCTCATATTTGGAAAAAATGTTACACTAAATTTGCAATCATTTAAATAGTTTTCATAATTATGAGACATTAATTGCAGAGAAAATGATATATATTATTTTTCATTTTAAATATCACAGCCTGTGATTGCCACAAGAAAATTTTATAGCAGGATTTTAATAGTACTATGTGATATATAAATCTAGCAATTCCTAAACTGGGTTATTTAGCACAACAAATGAAAAAGAAAACTTTTGCAATTATTACTGTTGAATAAAACTGCTAAAATAAATATTTAGCATGGTGATAAATAATACCATGTGCTGTAAATTAAATGAATAGTATAAGTCATCATGTTTTACTCTAAGATTAAATGTATTTGCTTTCTATTAATATATGTACTCACTTTAGTTCATGATAATTATATTATATTTGAAAAGCCCATTTTAACACAGATAGATATAATCTCATTCATTAAAAAAAAAAAAGTGCTACTCACCTTCAAAAATTTTGTTGGCATAATCCATTTGTTTAACAATTCTTTTCCTTTTGGAAAAGAGAAAACATGCACTTTGGGATAGTTCCCATTATGGCTGGGTGCACCCCTCATGTGCGTCAATCATGTCCAGGTTTTGAAGAAAGGGAATAATAAAATGTATTTATATAAAATTGAAAATTGTTAAAATATCTGAAAATACAAGAAAAAATCAACCATTCTAATGAATGAATG